>VMKM01000131.1:0-588318 GCA_008360985.2 Macquaria ambigua
ATGAGCATAACATGAATATGTTTACTTACCTACCTACAAGTGCTTTTAAAAGTTACAGACTTCACCTATGGAGAAATATTACTATAGTAATCCTTTGGTGTTGTTTTTGTTTTGTTTTTAATCACATTTAGCCCAACTGTGCTATGGAGAAAGGTAATTATTCTGTAGTGTTCCCACAGTGTTTTTAAAATAGCTCTAATTTTCTGGTGCCTGCCAGATAAAGTTCCTGAAGTGGTTAGATACAATATTAATTTCAGCTAATGACCGTATTTAGCATTAAATTGACTGCTATACGCCGTTGATAGTCTTGAGGTTTTTGAACAGCATAAAATTCAGCAGCCTCCAGACGGATGAACACACAACTTGATCTGCTGCGCTCTGCCTCGGGAGGAACAATATTTTTAAAAGTGCTCACAGCTCTCCTACTGCCTCATATGAGCTCATTAACAGTGTTTTGGTTCTAAAGTGGTTTATTTTATGAATTTAATTTCCCTGTGCATATGTAATGGTAACTAAATGTGAAATTCATTATAGATTTTTATTCTGCTTCTGTTTGAAGGCAGCATTACATATGATATCAACTATTAAAAAGGTCATCGGCATAACATTTGTCCACTATTGTCAACCTGTCAGTAGTCTTTCTGAAGCCTACTCTGTTTAATCCAACTTTCAATGTGTGGAATGTTTTTAATGCCACATGATTTTATTATTCATTCTTAATTATTTCATTAGTTTTTGTGTTTAATGGCCAATTTTGTGTGTCCCTCTCTGGGAGTTTGGACACATCAAGTTAGCAAAGATGATGTCCAAATCAGTTACACTTGAGTTTTCTTTGCTATCCAACTACTGAAAAATAAAAATAAAATGTCTGTCCTTACTTCTTTCCAAACAAATACCAAATCATGAACACGGTAAACATCGTCATGTTTCCTAAAGTAAACTCCTAAAGGCCTAGCTTTCTTTAGGCAGAGCAAACTCCTAAAGTAAACTAGGCCTCAAAACAACAAACAGCAACATGTTATACATTACGTTGAAAAGCAATTGTATCTAGTGCATTGATAAATAGTCTCATTCTTGTTCACAAACCTCCACATGCCACTGCTTGCCCATGGCATTGACGACACGCCCCTCAATAGGTCTCCTACAGGCACCACAGATTGGTACACCCATCTTGTCGTGGCAGGGCAAACAGAAGAGCTCTCCCTTCAGCTCCCTGGCATCAGCCGTCAATTCCTTCCTGTGGACAGAGAAACATTGAAACACATTAAAGAGAGAGGAACACAGGCTTTGAACTCACTGTTATAGATCATTTTTCATGTGGACCTGACACATATTCTGTGTGTGGTTGTAAGACTGACCCACAGTTGTTGCAGTTGAAGTGGTCTGGGTGATAGGGGTCATTCTTAAAGATCAGTGGCTGTTCTTCAATGATGGCATGGCACTTCTGGCAGATATACTTGCCCAGGCCACGAGCTTTCTCCCGGTTATGGCACGGGCGACACAGGTGCCTGAGGTAAATGGAGGAGAACAAAACTTAGGGGTGTCAAGAAAGAGTCTGCAGCACCAAATAATGCTTTGACATACTCCGTCACAGCTGCTCAAAATTCCATTATTTGTTAGAACGCAAAACTGAGCGAGTCACCAGCTTGACGAGTGTGTAACCACCTGCTTTACAGGCTGTCACAGTGTTATATTAAGACTGTAATAAGATGGGATACTTACCTGCCAGCATTTTTGACAAACCCCACGTCCGCAAGCACAGCCTGGCAAATGTCACAGCAGAAGCAGTCAGGGTGCCAACTATTGTTCATGGCCTTAATGACACGACCGATGATGAACTCCCCTGAGGGAAACCACGAGTGAGAGATCAGCTTGAGGCAAGTTTAAGTTTGACTTTTCCAATATATGTTGAGACTAGATGCTATTGTACAGTAGTTCCTAATGAGCACTCCATTATGGACTCCTAGTGTTGCTATAATGCAATACAGTGCTTTCTATAGTGTTCTCCAAGTGACACTTTAATGTTGAATTCATTTTAATTGTCCATTTAATTTAATTAGAGCATGTCTGTCTCTCCCTGGACACAGTCAAGCAGTATTTAAATGAAGCGTATCTAGCACTAAAATGCATCTTGGGTGATCTAAACACAAGTGGGAAGTTCTAAATAAAAGTATGAATAGACTTAAAGATCAGTGGGAACACACTGGGATCTAATTACTCAAACATCATATAGAGGTCAGGGATGCTTACATCCAAATGTACCGCAGTAGCGTGAACCGAGATGTATAAAATGAAGGCTTAGTCAATATTTTAATGTGCTTATATCATGGCAAACCTCCCACACACACAACTGATTTGCAAATGCCAAACAGTTCCCTTCTCTAGCCGTATGGCTTCGTGCAAATGTCTTTTTTTTCTGTCTAGCTTCAGCCCCCGCAAAAGAAATCAAATGTGAGCTGGGAAGCAAAGTCTAATCACAAATAATCACTTGAGGCACACATGAGATGCATTCTTGTACCAGGTCTAAACTGCAGTCCATCTCAATTAGATCTAGACATATGCTGAATATATCTGAATACAAGATACTTCCCAATAAGCTTCCACAAAGTGGTCGCTAGGCGTTCTGGGGTCCACACAACCCCACAAATACTAGATCTGGACATGCCCTAAATGAATGAGGCCCTATAACACTTACCACACTGGTGACAGCAAGGGGCAAACAGCATCTGGAAGTCATGTTCACAATATTTTCTTCCTTCAAACTGTGAAGAAAAGAAGATTGAGATTCTTTCACTCAAGAGACACATTCAAAACATTGTCTATATAAAAGAGTACCAGACAAATCATCACCACACATGCAGTGCACAAAGCATGGCTCGTTATTGTGTTGATTGGTGAAATGAATTACGGTGACTATTTGAGTGCAATACCTCATAGAAGAGTCCCTCTGGAAACTGCTGGAAACACTGGGCACACACGAAGCAATGCTCATGGTACAGCTCTCCATTACTATTGACAATCTTCTCAGTCGCAGCAAAGCCACTCTTACATCGCTCACAGGCCGCAGTGGCCAGGGCATTAGCGATGCTGTTACATGAGACAAGAAAATACATATTAGTACATTACTTCCCCAGAGTCCCTGTGAAATGCTAGGCTGACAAATATCTGGGATGCGAGGCTGGACCAATGTTTATCATTTCTCACATAACTCCTACATTAACTGCAGTGCTTGTTTCAGCAGCTGTCACCATGGAGAATGGAAATAATATGTGAATCAGTTGGGGAACTCACTAACACTCCTACTCACTGCACAGCCATCACCTAATTTGGTAAAGGATGAGGTACTGAAACCTAGCTGAGAGATGATGTGCAGTGCAGCAGCAGTGCAGCAGCAGCCCCCCCCACACACACATACACAATTACTAATACATAGGCTAATAACCAGACTGATATTATCTTATTAATATACAGTTCAATACTATGTCACAACCCACAACTTTCTGTTAGTTGTCCAGTAAAGTTCAAGGCCAGTGCTAACTGAGGACTCGTGTGGAACATAAAGATGCTAAAATTAAGTTGTAAAAATACCTAACCAAACGTAATTTAATGTCATTTTTCTCAGTAATGGCATGCCGTGCATTAGTCGCTCTCTTCAGGTAGCTAACTTCAAATCATTCATGGTCATACCTGAACCGTCCATAAAGGACATTAAAGTTCAGGGGCGGTGAGTGGCAATAATTCGTATAATGTTGAGAATTTAAAAGGAAGTTTGGCGAGTTATGCAGCTAACAAGCATGCTAACCTTACAGTTACCGTTAGCTCCAATGTGGGGAAGAAGACTAACATTATTTCCTTAACGTTAGGTAACTAGCTACAACATATGAACAGGGAACCAACAGTTAAACTGTTACCCTGGACAAAAATATGTATTGATAATAACATTTTTGCTGTTGCTTTAAAAAGGGGGGCATCTATTCTAGCGTAGCGGTTAGCTAACTTTACCCCAATTGTTACGTTGGCCATTTAATATGACGTTAGCTTTAGCTTGCTGGCTGAACTTAGCGGTTGTGTATGTTTGCACAAGCTAATGAAAACTCTTACCTGCCCGTCATTCCAGCCACCCCCAGCATCACCTCTTAGCACGACAGGTTTAGAAACGCCGCTAATAAATTGACATGAATCGGAGTGCTAATTCCTTTTGCTGAGTTACCAAAGCTTTCAGGGGACAGCAGACCCGTCTTGCGGCGTGTCGGCCCCTCCCAGCAGAGCCGTACCGCGCCTGAGTTGGCAGCCGCTTCAGGCCACCCACTTGGGGAGTGTCCATGGAAGTTTAACATCATCAACTTTCTAAATCTGCTACACCAGACTGTCCTTGATTGGTCTGGATTTTAAAGAGCCTAATCATACTGGATTACAGACGGGACAGTCCCATTCAACAATCTGGTATATGGGCATATATGGAAAAAAACATAGATAGATATACAGTATGTTTATGTATGGCCATATATCAGATTCTCATAATTATGGGGTGGGTGTGTCAGTCAGTTAAACACACATTTAAAACACTTTTAATTAATAAAATATTTGCCACAAATTAAGTTTGTCCTGTCCTGAAAAACTTATTCTAGTTAAGTAATTATCTGACAAATTATGATACTGCATCACATGCAGTAGGCTAGATGCAACATTCCTGTAAGTCCAATATCCAGTACAGAGAAGTGTCAGTCAACCATGGACTGTGCAGTATATGCCATCACAGTCAAGAGGTCTGATTAATCAAAACAAGGGGAAACACCTGTGTGAAGGCGTGTAGCCTAGGTGATATTAATGAAACATTGATCACTGTTAAAGAGCTAAAGCCACGCCTCTTTTCCACATAGCATCTCAACCACTATAGCCTTCACTGATAAAGCTAACAAATTCACACCACATCTCCTTCAAAGTGTCCATCATTTATTTTATGTTACAAAACTGTGTTTGGAATAATGGATGACTAATGTGGATTTGAGTAACACCAGCAATCAGACTTCACCAGCTCTTAGTCCATACCTGAAGTGATTCCAGCATGTTTCCTGTTTAAGAAATATCACTTGTTGTCCTTTTAAATCCTAAGACTTAAAAATATGGAATGTGGAACAGGAGACGGCACTCAAGTTATGTCTTTTTATCTGATTTCACTTAATGGAGCTATTATTTGAATGTGTCCTCTCTTGCTTGCGCCTCTTTTTATGTCCTCATGTTTATGGTTGTTTATATACCTTCTTGTAAAGCACACTGCTTGGAGGTAAGTGCAGTATAAATAACATTTGCTTGTATTGTATTACACTCCACAATCCAATTTCCTCACAGGGATGTTTGAAGCTTAATATAACAATCCAACCTTTACATGGTAAAGTTAAAATGAGTTGACTGTATATCCTATGTAGGATTTTTCTACTTATGAGTTATATTTAGCCTATTTTTCACTGTAAACAAATAGCATCTGTACATTAGACACAAGATATTTTGCACAGTGTTTGAGTGTTTGACACAATGTTCCCTGGACCCATTAAGATTTAGAGGACAGAGGATAAGAGCTCTGCAGGATGCACACAAAAGAGTTATAGAGGACTACAAAAGCATTATAGAGAAAAATAAAGAATATAAAGAAAAACATTACCTTTCTGCTATTTTTGTTGGATCCAGCAAGGTCTGCTTTCCAGAAAAGCATCATCACTCTCAATACATCTTTCAAATCCTAGATTGTGAATAGGCTTTACATCCTCTGTCACATCTCTGCACTTTGACACTAATTCAAACATATGAAAATAATTACATATTCAAGGTTTTATAATTGGCTGAGACACTGTATGCACAATGAAATGATTTGAAGTCCACTTCACCACATATGATAGAGAGCTTTCATAAAGCAGTCCCTGAACTGGATGTGGATGATCAGTCTTGACCTTGGAAAAAAAAAATCTTAATGCAAGGTCACACCAGCTTTTATCCACATTTATATAAAAGTGCCGTACTTAGGTCACGTGGTGACAGCTGAGCATCTGCTGATGGAAACTGTGAGATGCTTTTAAGTAAATATTAAGTTTTTTGTCAACTTCTTTAACAAAAATTCAAATCCTTGTCTGATTCTAATTTCTCATGATATAGAAATGTGAAACGGATTGTGACATACTGTAGACTTCATAACTCTCACCATGGGCCCTTGTGAGATTCACTAATGTGCTCTATTAACCTAGTTATCATCTGGTTTTTGGAGTATCCCGGTTATGTGTTGCGCATGTAAACACCATATCCTGGTGTCTGAATCCTGGATATACCCTAATCCCAGTTTCTAATCATTCTCTGCCATGCATGCAGATGCGTCATCATCCAAAGTTAAAGTTACCGTTTTACTAAATGCATTACTAAACGTTGTGGAGCATCAGGTCAATTTCATCTCGGCTCTCTTCAGACCTGTATTGTCTTGAAACTGTGCAACACAAGCTAAAAAAACCCACTATAAGCTAATTAAAGCAACAGTGTTGCCTTTATAGTTCAGACATGGAATACATGTTCAAGCAGGCATTTTTAATATAGCTATGAACTTTACTCAAATATTACACATCTTTGGGGAAAGTACAAGAGGTTACCTTCCAATGAATCTTCTCAGTACAATGTGGCCTTGTTTAGCTAAAATAAAAACAACACACTGTCACTGTACACTATAAAAAACTGCAGCCCTTACTCGGCCTATCCTTTAATATTACAATAATCATCTATAAGCACTGAATACAAATGTAGTTAATATTAACCAGCAGATGACATGGTTTAATAAATACACAATAAAATGTACTGTAAGTCAGTAAAGGATAAAGTCCATTGCCAGGTCTGGCTGACCTTCAGAAAACACACACTTAAGACATGGTGGGACCCTATTAGAGGGCAACAACTGAAGAAATATTAATGTGAAGTAGTGTTTTTTTGTTTTTGTTTTTTGTGTATTTTTTTTGCAATTAACATTTGCAAACAAAATACACAAAAAAGGAAGAATATCAACCCTGTAAAACAATTATCCATTTCAAACTGAACATAATGATTTACAGGTCTCTTTCATTACACAGTCCAAGGGTGTTATCTTTCAGCACAGGCAACAACATCCCTGATAAGTCCACCTTCTTCCAACTATTATTCTTTCACTCAATTGCAACAATAGTCAGACATAAATATTTAATTCTTACACACATTCGGTTACATCAACATTCAGCTGCCACACTTGTCTTCAGGGCTGCACGATTACCTCACTGACGGATAATGATTCCCATATATTTATCAGTTACATTAGAACAGTGGCCACACCCAAATAAGCACTGGAGTTTCTGGATGATGTGGCACTTAATGTTTTTATGCAAGAGATAAATATGATCTAGGACTAAATATAAAGAACCACCATCAAGTACAGCATTGGTCATAATTATACAGCCCTGTACTAGCATTTAAATCCTCAATCCTTAATTATGTTACCATATAAAATAAACCAAAAACTGTTTTTCTTGAAGATAGAAAATATGTATTTTGTGTTTGTCATCTTATCATAATTGAAAATATGGGCCTTTTCTCTGCTGTGTTTACAGCAATTGCTGATGTTAACACACTTTTAACAGCGTCAGTAAACATTAATAACTTAGATTTTGTCCATGTATTAAAAGACCTGCCAGTCACTTTGAGAGTTCCTTGCAGGGCAACCCTTTTGTTTGCAGCTTTAAGTACATTTACCTCTAAAATATGTTTTACAAATACTAAGCCAGAATATATCTTTGTTAGGTAAACTATAGGCTGTATAGGCTATTAGCATTGTGAATGATTGTGCTGTCGAGCAGGTTTGGTTTGTCCCAGAGGCTCCTCAGAATGATTTTTGTGTGTCAACTGTCAACAATTAAACCATTCCACCTGCCAATTTAATTTCTTGGAACCTAAAATGTTAGAATAGAATAGAAAATAACTCCATAAAAAGCAAGTTAAGTACCAAAGGTCACTCACAGAATTGACAGATTTACTGGCCACTGCCAAAACTGACCGTCATTTGGCTGTTAATTACATGCCCAAATGACATTGCAGCTCATCTTTCAAAACTTGGGTCCTTCATTAGAGTAAAAGTGCATCAGTAGGATTCAGTAAATGTACAGATATGATGCCCACAATTAATATGTCCCCTTCCCATTTGCTTTGCAATATAACACTTTGATATTTACATTTACACTAGGAACATGGGTCAGGCAATGCAGAAATATAGCTTCTGTATATTACACAAAAATATGTTCAAACATCTCTCTCTCTCTCTCTCTCTCTAGCGTTGTCCATATCAGAGGACAGAGAAAGAGACAGTTCTATTTTTCTAAATGAGATGCAGTGACTAAGGAACACATTCAAAGATATCAAACAGAGACACAATGATAAGAGGCAGGACATGGAGACCAAAACCAAACAAAAACGTATGTACAGTATTCAACATGTAATCCTTATGACTGTGGTCTTGTGATCAGCTACCCAAGCTTCAATTCAGAAACCTTCCATGACAGTTAAGGATGTGAATTTTGGTGATTTTAACTTTATCAACAAAACATATTGGCTTATAGTGGTGATCATCCCCAGCTGATGCATGCGCTGTGCATCTTTCCATCACACATGAAGACTATCTTCTAAACTACCACACTGCCTGACTTCAAAGGCGTTTAGACGCTTTTAGTGTGGTGATGACAATCTGTTGACAAGTAACTTTACTGAAATTAAATTTCTGATTTCTATTAGAAGGATCTGTACTTATGCCCGCTCATGATATGGCAAAATGTTTGAGTTTCTGCCTGCATATAATGCAGTAAAAACATAATCCCTACAATGTCCAATTTATTCCCAATAATTCCCAGACATTCCTGTTAATTCCCATGGAAAAGTGTCAGCCCAGAATACTCCTGAAACACAACATCTAACCAATCTGTAGGGTGTCAGCCCTTAAGAAAGGGCTCAGAGAACGAGGTGCTAAAATGTTATGAGTGAACAAAGTCACGTATTTAGGGAGAAAATCATATACACATATATACGGTGCCTGGTAAAGGGCCTTTCTCAAAAACAGGAGAAAGATGAGGGACGTCTCCAAAAAACCCAGGTCTCCAAAAAACACGCACACATACTCATCCAATCACAAACACCTGGACACAACTTAAATCTTCTCCTGGGGCTCTACCAGGTAGGCATCATGTCTGGGAACCAGACGCGACCCAAATGCTTTGACACCTCCCAGTGAATATCATCCAGCCCATAGCGGTGATCTGGAACCAGTACCTCCTCCATGATGGATAGCTGTGTCAGTCTGTCTCCACACATCTTGACAAACTCCACGAAGGCGCTGCAGGACACTTCGCACTCTCCCAAGCCAATGGCCGACAGCTGTGTGCAGCGCTGGGCAATGCGGATCAGCTCTTCATCCAGCGGCCGCAGCCCGTTTGCGCACACCACCAGCTCGACCAGACGCGGGCAGGTGAGCCCGACGCGGCCCAGCACGTCTTTGCTGACAGAGCGGCCAAAGTACAGATGCGTAACAGGGATTTCATCACGGAAGAAAGGGCCGAACTCGTCCTCGTAGAGGAAGAAGTACATGACTAGATTAAATTTAGGAGAGTGGCGCACCATGGCGTCCCAGCTGCCCTTCTTGATGGTGTGGAACTGTTGGCCAGGATTCTCACTGATCACGTCGATGCGAAGGTGCTCGAGGTGAACGTGCTTCTCCGAGGAGAGGGCGATGAGAAGTTCATCACTCAGCAAATGGTAGTTGAGAGCCAGTTCTCTCAGGCCGTGGCACTGATCAGCCACACACAAGATGCCTGGGATCGAGAGAAAAGTAAATTACAGGAGACTAAAGATATACACGGCCTGTTTAAGGCGGAACACAGAAAAAAAGATGAAGCAATGTTGGCCGAACTGTTCTATCTCCCCGTAGCTTTTAGACTTACAGTCGATTTTATTAGAACATTTAGGAAGAGTGATTTATTAAATTGGTGTGTCATTACATCTTAATAAAAACCCTAAAATATCTATATTTAAATATCAATGTCCCCTCCCATCAACATGTATCTACATGTGTGTATTCCAAGTCACCTCTGCTGCTGCTAAAAACATCACAGAGGGGAAATGATGTTCAGTGTCAGATATAATTGTTCAATCAAATTCTTAACAATAATTAGTCAATCATTATTAATCATTAAGATCCCTAATATCTACCATTCCTTCTATTTGTCAGTACCTGCAGGTGAAACATGAGGGCAACTGCTCATTTTCAGCAGTTTGAGGGTGTCACTGTTATTGGCCACCAGGACTTTGAGGGAGGGGTCGTCCACAGGTGTGTCGTCGATCTTCAGGGAGGACAGGGATTTGGAGTTGACAAAAACCACTGTCAGAGCTGAGATGAAGTGAGACTGTTGAACAGAGCAAAAGAGAGAAACATTTAGTTATCCCTTTTCTTTAGTAAACATGGTAGCCCTAAATGCTAGTTTTATTTACCAGGACATCGAGCAATTTGACATGCAGACGTAGCTAGCAACTGCCATCTAGTTCCACTGTACATTTGGATCACCGCCCTCTACAGTTGGCAGACACGTCTATCATATCACCCTTGTCTGGATGTGTGTGCATCCTTGTGCATGTGCTTGTAAAGCACAAGATACAAATGAAACAGAAACCCGCTCATCAAAACATTACCTTTGCCTTTAGATTATATGCATGAATTAAAAAACAAATGTGCAGCCATACCACTTGTTTAGGATTTGTCTTAAACATAAATCAGGGATCATAGCTTTGAATTGTTACATCCCTACAGCATGTTACAGTTCAGAGAAGCTCATGTTTGAGTACAGTAACCATGACAAAGAAAACGTTGTAATGCTACAATTGTAACAGTAATCTAAAACATGTGGCACCAGGTGACTGTCAAGACAATACAGTGCCTAAGCTTTGCCTGCTGATAAAGATAATAACAAAAATAATTCTCTTGCTGAGGCTTACCTTGGGCAGCTCCATGAAGCTGGGCCGAGCTGTGGAGATAAGCCCCAGTGTTTTCAAAGAACAGTTCACGAGCTGAGAGAGGATGTCGCACGCTGCCTCTGCAGACTCTCTGCTGCTGTCCACCTGATCAGCACGGAGAGAGAAAATGAAAACCCACAGACACTTCAACTTGAAAAGAACACAGGAATTCACCTCACTGCACACTCCTTTTCATCACTTTAACCACCCCAACCACAATTCATACCTTGAAGCTGACATACTGCAGGTGGTTGGAGTGCCTTTTGATTATCTGTTTGATGAGATCTGGGTGTGTGGCCTTCAGATAGGAGCTGGCTGGCTGGTTCAGCTCGAACTCAAAGCACCGCCACAGCTCTGGCATGTGAAAAGCCTGGTTCCAGCCCCGGCACACCTGTAGTGACATCAATAAAATCAAAATCTGATTCAAGTGATCTGTCTTCCTCAGAAGTATTCCTCATTTGGTTAAGCTTAAGGAGCATTATTTAGTTATTTAAAACTGACTTAACAAAAGGGGTTTAAAGTTTTTCTTAACCTATATAATACAATGTAAAAAACATTTTTAACGCAGCTAACATCAGCAACAAAACTAAGCTGCTAGTAGCAAACTGAATACTACTACTGAATCTTTTACACTGAATGTTATTTCCAATAAGCATTATTTTCCACAAGAATGCTTTCTGAATCCCTAGGCAAGCTGACAAAATGTGACTCACAGGAGAGAACAGAAACCATTAATTTGCCCTGAGGCAAGTGGCCTTCACCCCGGCACAAATCTCAAGAGTACAAGTCTTGTTGGAACAGAAAAAGATCAGATATGAGTGCATGTTTGTGTGTTTATCCTTGTTCATTGTTAAGAGCCCAATGGACTACGAACAAAAGCCATATTGCAACAATAATACAAAACTGTCATTTAAATTTGCAGCCTGCTTCGTTATTTTATCGAGACCAGGATAAATACTGCATTCTTAAATAAATAAAATCAAATCAATAAAAAGAAAATGATGTATGACAGTCCTGCATCAAGGCTAGGAGCCACCCTATCTAACAGTTATGATTAGTGAGTTCTTACAAGCCACCATCTGACCATTAGGAATGAGGTCAAAGTTGCTGAAGTACTGCTTCCTGCGTAGTGACTGATGGCTCATTATTACATGGGTACCTGAGAAGCGTAAGCCCTATCCAGTAGAGGCAGGTACTGGAATATGTGGAGCAGGATCTCCTGCGGCAGACACTCCCAGCGGGCTCCCTCCTCCTCCATATCTTTCTCCCTCCTCTGCTTGCGGGACCGTTTAAGAGTCTCCTGAGACCCGCCGCTGATGCCACCTCCGTCCTCCTGCTCATTCCCTTGCAGACCTCGTTTCATCCTGGGTAAACTAAATCCAGATGGTTGGGCTGAGTTAACTTAATGGGGAAAGAAACTCTTGATTAGCAGTATTATTTATGCAGGGCCTCTTCATCACTAGACTGACGTGCTTGGCAGACTAAATGTTATCCCATTTATCCTGTTATTAACAAGCTTGCAGTCAATGTCGGGTAGGTTGATGCATGATGACACATTGAATAAATATGTGTGAAATTATACAAGGTTGTGGAGCTGCAACTATTTTCATTATCAGTTAATCTATGAATTATTTCTCGATTAATTTCTTAGCCCATGAAATATTTAAAATAATAAAAGAAATTCAATTCACAATTCTATGAACATGAGTAAAGCGGCAAATCCTCACATTTGTGACTCTGTAACCAGGCAATGTGAGGTATTTTTATTTGATAAATGACCTCATGACAATTAACTGAATTTTTTTAATTGTCACTCATACATTTTCTTAAGACTAATCAATTAATCATTAAAGCACTACAGGGTTGCCACATGAAAACCTACTCTCTACATCAACTTGTCAGGCTGTTCATTCAATACGTTCATATTAAGCACTTATAAATCATGTAATATTTTTGTATGACACACAATTTGCTATCAATATTAACACTACCAAGAAATTAACAAGTCAGATTTCTCCCACAATGATGGCTGAAACAGGGATTGGCACCAATATGTTGTTTTTAAGCCAATATTAATATCTGATATTTTACATATGTGTGTGTTTACATATATTTTGAGATTTATACTGAGGTATCTGTTCTGTTTTTAATTTTGATAATCAAGTTGTTTTATCCATTAACATTTTCTCTATTGATATTCCAGAAGATTTGCTATCACAATATATATCTATATTGTGACAACCTCTGATTGTGTCAGTGCTCCTCCTGCTGTTTTGTTTTTTCCTTTGCAGGTTGCCTGCAGGTAGACACCACACACACACACATTCAGCATTGCACCCACTACTGACTTACAGACTACAGATTCATTTATTACTTTGTTTTAGTTTTAGTTGCAAATTAAATATTGTTTGAATTACTTTAAATCGTGTGTGGTCTCCCTCTTTGTCTAGCCCACTGAGCCTGGGTTGTGACAATATAACATTACATATACCATGACAGATTTTATTCATATATCCCACTCCTACCAACTTTTAAAAAGCAACATTAATTCTCAGTATGTCTAATCATTTCCCTCATTGTGAATTGGACAGTTTTCTGATCAGTATTAGTCATAGTGATATGATGCTGATATGATGCAGTGCATGCTTATTTGAGAGTGCCAGTTGAAAATTAGGGATCCTGGTTAATTTTCCCACTATCATGCATGCAAAAATTATACTGTGATATATTTTTGGAAAATGGTCGTGATTATTGTGGTGTTTACTCTTTGTGTATTGCCCAGACCTAAATGACACACAAATGATTAACCTGCAAAGCTGTACAAAAGGAAAAATCTTTCCTGTCTAAAAGTGTCAACAACCAGATGTGTTTCCACTGGCTCTGCTCACCTGACAATGAAAATATTGTAAAGGAGGACACGCCTCCCTCTGCCTCAACCAACACCACCGTCTGATCAGCCTGATGTACAATTCATAAGCTAAAAGTTAGCTTTTGCTCGCAAAAACTGCCTTTAGTTGCACATTTTTGCACGTAAATGGCGCGATGTTGGCGACGTTTAATGACAACACACAAACACGTCAAGACGAGAGTTAACGGTTAGCTTAGCCGAATATCTTGCACCTTGCTAACTACCGTGCTTAGCAAACAAGTTGTAGTTAATACAAGGTTACATTTGGAAAATAGTTTAGTTAAACACATAGTCTGTTTTCAGCAGTTATCCACCCCGTCCTCCTCTTACCTGGCTTTTCTGAAAAGGCGATCACTCAACGTCAACCGGACCGACACAAGAAAACTGCGTTCTAGCTGGCCGACCGATCAAACACATTGGACCATAGGACAGCACGGTGTGTCGGAAGGTTATCAAACACTGACTAGAAGCTCATAAAGCTAGTTTTTCAAACGTGTTTTCCTTTTCCGAGCGCCTGACCTAGTTTCGCACCACAACTCTGCTGCTTCAGTAGTTTGCCTGTCAGCCAAAGATGGCGTTTGTGTTGTTGTGTGGCGAGCAGAATCAGTGGGCTGGCCGGCCTGCAGTTACAGTGAACTGTCGGCAGGGGGAGTTACTTAACTCAGCTGGAGGTAGTACCCATAACATTTGCTTTAACTCAGTTCTGGTTACAACAGTGGTGGAAGAAGTACTCAGGTCTTTTACTTAGGTAAGAGTAGTAATACCACAGTCTAAAAATATTCTGTTATTAGTAAAAATAAAAGTACAAAAGTATTAGAATTAAAATATATCAAAAGTACTCATTATGCAGAATGACCCATTTCAGAATAATTTATATCATATTATTGTATTATAATTATTGATGCATTAATGTGTACATCACTTTAATGTTGAAGCTGGTAAAAGTGTGGCTAATTTCAACTACTTTGCATACTGCTGGGTGGCTTAATCCACAATAATACATCGGAATTTATTAGTTGATTTATATTTTGTATTAATAATCTGAATCTGCAAAGTAAGTAGTCACTAATGTTGTCAAATAAATGTAGTGGAGTAGAAGTATGAAGTATTTTTCATAAAGATTCTTCAAATTAATGAAACGGGGCTCCTTTGGATTGCAACATGTGGTACTGTCAATCTGTTTGTATATTTTTGCAGCATTGTTCAAATGAAACAATTTCGAAAAAGCTAGCTGGTTTTCTGGTACTGTGCTTTTTTAAGACTACTTAAGCACCATGGACAGGAGTCTGGAATTTCCCCAGTTTTAAAATTGTTAGTAGTCAAGTTGCCTTGACTAGCCATGTGATGTTAATAATTGTTTTTACAAAATTAAGTACCTGATGAGACAACATTCACATCCCAACAATGACACTCTACGTTATTATTAAAGCTCAATACATACATTTATACACATTAATACATATACACATATATACATCAGATTGTGGTAAAAGGAGTTCAGCCTACAGCAGGAGATTTCAGGTCTATCAGTCAGGACAAACTGAGAGCTGTGGTCTCACAGGTGTAGTGCCTTTTGCCAACGCAAACAATGTCATACCAGGAATTTAACTTTTATTTAATTTAGTCATCCCCTTAACGTAGCGTTAAGATATTGTTGTCATAGAAACAAAACCCATGTGTAGCGTTTTCTTCTCTCACCGCACAAGCACTTCATCACAGCGTTTCATCGCAGCGCTTCATCGCAGCGCTCCCCAGCGCCCTCCCAGAAAAAAATGCTAAAGTGTTGATATATTGTCATGGCATGACCTGTGGGTTTTCTTCTACTGTATACAGTGCAATGGATGTGTAACTTTATAGTGCGTGTTTGCCTGTAATTTAAACCTACACATGGAGACTTGAGGAAATTGTCACTTTTTAGTGGTACACAGAACTGTATCCTGTTGAGAGCAATTCTTACATCACCTCAGAAAAACCTCATAATAATCGGTTGTGAATCTTATTTGGTAATTTTACTCTATGTGATAAGTTACACATGCCTCTAAAAGGAAGTAGAAACAGCCATGGAATTACTTACATAAGTAACAATAAGACTGTTGCTTTAAATAGACATGTTTGTTCATATGTAGCGCTAGTTACCAAAGTTAAGAGGCTAACACAAATAGCAAGCTATCTTTGTGGCTAATATAGACCCTTAATTTGTACATAAATTAAGACAATCATAAGGTATTTACATGAAGATATTATTAACCTAATGTAGCATATTCAATTAATTTCAGTAAAAACAGCAAATGTTTAGAAGACATTACATGTCAACTACAAACCTCCTGCTTCTCAAAATCTCCTACTAAAGAAGAAAATGTACTGTATTTCCAAACCATTTGTCATATCCTGTGATACATACATGAACAAACTATCAGATAAAGAGTAAAGAGTGAAGAATTGAATCAAGTTACTTATCTGTTTGTTAAAACACATTTATAAGACTTGAACTAAAAACAATTCTTTTTCAATTGCTTTTAAGCAGGTTGGGACAGTGACAAATTGTTTCTTAAATGGCAGTGAATTATGAACTTTATTTTGAATTACAAACAATTACATTCATTTGACTTGTTTTTTTTTTTTTTTTTTACAATTTATTTACAATAAGTGCATTCAAACCATTAAAGAGCAACCTGCAGTTTTAATTTTGTACTAAATTTATACTTAGTGGTCTGCCAGTCAGGACAAACTGAGCGCTGTGGTCTCACAGATGTAGCGCCGTCTGCCAACACAAACAATGTCATCCCAAGAATTTAACCAATCCTTCTCTCCAATGCGTCTTGGCGGGAGAATGGCAACACAGTCCTGTCCTGCCCGATCATTGTCCCAGGGGGCCACGGCGTTATTTGGCTCCAGATGCTCCCAGTAAATTACATCTTTCTGGATTTTGTTGCCATTGACCCAGAGGAAGGTGCCCTCCTTCACCATGTCCTGCAACTCGATCCACGCTGAATGGAAGTCTACTTCAGGGTGCTGCTGTACAAACTAAAAGGTCATGTTGGTCAAGAATGCCTGGTCTTTGGCATTCAAAACAACAGCCAGGTCACACACACACACACACACACACACACACACACACCCGCTTCAGTTGGCCACAGTCACATCCAGGAAGGGTGAAGTTTTGATGAGTGGAGTTCAGAAGTTGCTTCAGCTTTCTATTTGCAAGTGCTTGTTGTTATTCCTCACAGTGAATATCTCCTCCTCTAATTCTGCTGTCAGACTTTGCTGTTTATTCATCTGACTAAAGAGGACACCGGTCACACAGCACAAAAGCGCCATCAAAATCCCAATCAAAACAGCTTGCCAACTGGATTGCAGCCTCTTCATTAAGTTGTTTTGAGTCTCTCCTCTGCCAATTTCGCCTTGAACTTCTGTGGCAATATCTGCTGATTCCTCACCAGAATTTAAAACTGCAAAACTAAGAACAAAAAAAGAAAGAAAGAAAAGGGATCAAGAGATGTTACTGTAAACAAGAGGTTCTAAAAGCACAGTCGGGTAAATACCACATTTCAATTACAAATTGGTCTTTATGAATTAAAAAAATAATTGTATGTTTTCAAAATCCACATATTTTCCCCTGCCCGCACCAGGCAAGCCACTTGTGACGTCATTCCTGACCTGAACTAATGGGACTTAAATATGTGGTACATTTGCCCATTATATTGGTTCATAGAAGTCACCAGTGACCCCAGCGTCCAGCCTTGAAAAAGTACCCGTCCCACACATCTCACAACCAGCATAGGATATGCAATGGGAGCTGATGTCTGCAGTACTTCTGGCTGTAATATTTTGTCGCTAAAGATTAAACTTCTTTCCTTTGGCCCCTGTCAGTGGTGC
This sequence comes from Macquaria ambigua, assembly GCA_008360985.2. Taxonomy (NCBI): domain Eukaryota; kingdom Metazoa; phylum Chordata; class Actinopteri; order Centrarchiformes; family Percichthyidae; genus Macquaria; species Macquaria ambigua. Next base: position 17,834 of record VMKM01000131.1, read on the forward strand.
TTGTTTATCACGATGTGAGCCGTGTACTCCCAGCTAGCAAGAAATTAGCAGTGGTTGAAAGTAGGCCAAGTTACACTGACTAAAATTTGAGGTACTTCTGCTTTACTTTAGTATTTCCATTTCATGCTACTTTATACCTCTACACTACAGTTATGTGGGAAATGATGTATTTTGTACCGAACTACATTTATTTGACAGCTTTACTAGTTACTTCACAGATTCAAATTTACATTACATACAAAACGTGATGAGTTTATGAAATGATGCCCTGTTCTAAATTAAACCACCCCAATAGTAACTACACCATCTACAACAGTAAGATGCTGTAATAATCATATAATATATAATAGTATAACACTCACAGGCCATTTTTCTGAATTATGAGCACTTTTACTTTTGATACTTTAAGAACGTTTTGCTAATAGCATGTACTATACATTTACTTAAGTGACATTTTTAATGCAAGACTTTGAACTGTAATGGAGTATTTTTACTTTTACGTACGTAAAGGATCTGAAAACCTCCTCAACCCCTGGAAATTAACTTTGGGACTATCTAATTTTTCCATTTTAAAGTACATTTTCCATTATGTACATATTAGCTAATTTAATCAGTTTTCCTTACTACTGTATATTTATATTCTGAATGAGCTAACTTTAGCCTTATAAGGAGGGTAAATTCTGTTCCACTAATATAAATGTGGTTAAATATTTAAAATGGTTTCAAAGCAATAACCTGGCTAAACTTTGAAGGACACAAGTCTTTAAAAATAAATCACGTTTTTCATCCAGTCTTGCCTAAAATCAAACTAGTAAACAAAACAAACACTAACAGGTTCAACTTAATTTGTTTTGTTGCGTTTGATTTTTACTTGCAGGGACGGGTTAGGAGTCAGCCCCGCCACCTCAACACTACAACAAGCCTGCAGCCCCTGCAATTATGAGATACAGTATGTTAGACATGGTGTTTTCGTACTGAAATCCATGATTTTACTTTGATCCACATTCAGAAGGAAGTTAATTGGTATCCAACAAAATACCAAAGCTAATTAAACAATCCTCTTCACCATTACCTCTAATTATTTTTCTGTCATCACAATTAACCCACAGGACCTTTGTTGTCAAAATAAGTATTATTGCCAGAGAGGAAAACACAACATTCTGTCTAACAATGATCATGCCAAAATACACATGGGAATCACTTTTAGGTCTGAAATGTGAAATTGAGACACAGTGAGTTGATATACAGTTTCATGTTTATTAAAATGGGACGGATTTACAGTTTGTACACCCCATCCACATTGGCATTGATTTAGAAAGCAACAAACAAGTACAAATGCAGTATATACATACCAGTATACAGTACATATATTTATAAAATACAATAGCATTGTTTTTCAACTGTACTGTATTTTTTGAATTATTTGAATCATGGTTAGGAGGCCTTTTAAGCAAGCTACACAAGCTAAACTGTTCAGACAGAGAGATGCTGTGCATTAGCTGTGAATTTCTGTCATGGAAAGTGAGTCAAGCCTACAGTATCTACAATATTCAGATCTCCATGTTAGAAAAATAGTCCCCATGTTTGCACAAAGTTCCCTACAGAAATGGGTTGCAATTACAGAAGGCTAGCATCAACAGCACAGGCACCAGAGAAACAAGCCAAACCCACAACAGTGATGTGTTTAAGAAGGTTGGACAATTGTGAAATTAGTTAAAAATAAACAATTGAGGAGGCACACTTCTCTGTTCTTTTGGTTTTTGCTTCTGTTGTGTTACTCAGAAACTGGCAGCACTTAAATAGTTATAGTCCATGGAGGTTTGATTTTGGGATTACTGACTGATTTTCTCTTTTTTAGAACGAGGTTGGATGAATATCTTGTACACAGTTTGTAGTGTGTAAAGGGTAAGGATTCATTTTCACTTACGACTGCCAAAGTTGCTTTTTTTAAAATCACTGTAAATCTGGATGCGCATCTTCAATGAGAGACAGTGGCACATTTCTAGGATGAGTGAAAACATGGACAATGATTTAATTTTATAAAGAGTGCATTCTGTGTTCAGCACATTTACATAAATATGTTTAGTTTTTGTCAGTTTTGTCTTCTCTCATTCCTCCTTTATGAAAGCCATGCGTCTTCTGCCACCTCGGATAACACACTTTTTCAAACTGAAATAATTTGACATAAACCACCTTTTAGCAAAGCATCGCCTCCAGCACAAATTTTGGAATGTGTCCCTGATTTTGACCGTTCATAATTTAGCTGCACAAGCACATTATCCACCTTCCATTAGTTGTGTCTGTATGGGAGAAACATTTCAAAGGTCCAAGCTGCACTTTATTGTTATCTGACACATATGTGACGTTTGGAAAGCACTAATGGACAAAGCAGTGTTCTGTGATGTCAAGCCTGTAAAGAATTTTAATTATGATAGAATATGGCTGACTTCAGTTTCTTTCCGTTTTTGAAAGAGGTGTCATGATGAAAAGGTTAAAGCCATAACTCCAGCACTCTGGGGCACTCTTATGAAAGCTGGGATGTATCGAGCCACATGTTGTTCTTGGACCATCAAAGCTGTGGATGATACAGGTTTTCTGACAATTTCCAAACATTCAAAAAATGGTTTAGGAGTTATCTGCAGTGCATATATCATGCATTATTAGACGACTATTTTCTTTGACAGTCTATTCATTACTTTTGTTAGAAATGCAGCAGAAATTCATCCTCGACAACATCAACCGCTTAATCTGAAGGTTTCATGCTAATGCTGCACACTGTCACAGTATGTCTGATGCAACAGTAGGAGCAATGAGTTTGTAAATGTTCACGTTTCCTTGGAAATTATTTTAACAGCACAGTTCCAATGACTGTCCAGACCAGGGTATGTGTTAATGCACTGTGGTGTGGTGTAGAAAATATGGGAGAAAAGGAGATGGAATAAAATGAAACAGGTTTGGAGGATTTGTTCCACACCTTAATATAGTTCCCCCCCCCCAGTTATTTAAAAAGCATATTCAGGGTGTTTCGTAGAATAATGGTAAAGAATACCAGTTCTCCAAGTCATTTCACCTGTGGTTCATTCCATTAGTGTTCAACATTGTACACATTGCTGCCATCTTGTGGTGAAATACTTTTTCACAGCTTAAATAGCTTAAATCTTTTGCATCACAATATGTAAGCTGTGAAAAAATAACTGAATTACCCACAGATAGTTATAACGGAGATGAATTACAATTATCTTACTGTATTCTTGTAACACTCTTATGAAAATTGAAAATGTTTATTCACATGTTTGGAACAAATCACCTCCTTGCCCCTCCTGAAGACTTTAGCCAAACTTCATGTCAGAAAAAATAAAGTCTTTATGTGGCCCTCCTAAATATTATTTAAGTTTGCCACCAGCACATTTTGACTGGGACTGACATTAGTTTTGTGTTGCTAGAAGCAGGATTTAAATTAACTATAATCCATATTGCTGTATGTGACCTGAACCAACAAACAAAATGGATCTATGAAGGCAGGCGGGCAGTGACGATCCCTCTTGATTTATTTCATTTGTTACTCAAAACCAGACAAACTTTATGAAGCTTGATTTCACATGATTTGACCATATCTGCCACTTATAACTGAGTCAGTAAAGATGATTTGATTTGTGAAAGTTTTAGAGGGTCAATCTGATTTGGTCCACGATGCAATTGAATCCCCAGCTACACTTATTGATGATTAGTGGAGCAACGTAAGATTGCATGTAGTGTTTTAGCTCCACAGCCGATACACTGAGACAAGGCCACTAACCTCGATAACAGCACATTAAAAATTGAATGGGTTCGGATCAAAGTGTTGCTGGCAAGTCACCGACTGAAATACTGTGAATACAACATCCAGTGCCCTTACGGGGGAAAATAAAGCAGCAGTGAGACCAGATCTCAGAGAGTAAAAGACAGACATAAAAGACTCTGTTTCAATCAGTACTGATGAGTCTTTGTAGCATTTCACGTTAAAACCCAACACTGCAATGTGCAAGTTAGGACAATATTAATACAATACCCATAGGAGATGATTAGACCAGAACCATAAGAGTGTTAATACTATGCATGCTTCAGAATTATTTGTAACAGGTTTCAAATATTGTGTGTTCTGTAGTTCAAGCAGTTTGTCAAATTCAGGTTTAAAACTGTTCAAGCAAAGACAATGACCGGTACAGCACTGAACCCACAGATAAGCAAAGGAGTCTGTCTTTAATTAATTCTCTGTTTAAATGGATTAAAGGGCCGGGTGACTTGGCTGTTTTTTTGTTTTACTTCTATAAAAACTTGCAGTCTGAAAGTGTGGTATAATTGTGGCACAGGAATAAAGAGATGAAATCATCTGTTTCTCCCTTGAAACTCTCGCACGAACACACACACACACACACACACGCACACAGCTTTCATTGCGTTTCTCATCAACTCCATAGCAGATTCTACTATGGCAATGGGTGTTCTGTGCTTATTGTTGTCCCCATAGTCCTCAGCATGTCCTGCTTTAGTTTGGTGCCTCTGATCACAGACCACATGGTAGTTTGAAGGGTCAAGTCTCACGTATGGTTACTGCTATTAGTTAACTGTCTCTTTGTGGGAGAGTCTCTTACTCTCTGGGCGACACAGTGAGTGTGGACAGGCACTCCACCTGGCAGACACACCACGTCAGGCTCACTGAAGGTGTTGTGGCACAGGTGGCATCCCTTCTTTTCAGACACAAAGATTGGTTTCTTCCGCTCTTTCAGCTGTAGAGAAAATACATTAAAGTACAGAGTTACAATGACTTAAAGCAGTAATGAGCACGAAGATAACACACTCAGCACGTGTTATTCTAACAATATTTGTTGTTCTCTTTTTAGAATTTTAGAGGTAATTGACAGAGAGGCCCCAATTCTCCAATGTTATTTATTTTGTCCTTAGAGCCACTGGTGCAACAACAGAAGACATGTTACTTTTTATGGACAATATAAATCACTTGCTCCCTAATTTGCTTCATCTTGTTATATATCTAGTTATATTTTCTAGTTATCAAATAAAATTTGACAAGATTCATGACAAAGAAATTAAAAAATTTGATTTAAAAATGGTACAATCAGATCTCACTCAATGGGGTAGTCTGCCAATTCAAATTTCAACCATTAAGATAAATAACCTACGCTACCAAGAATTATTGAATTGTGAAACGATTCTGCTCCCACCTCCACCTAATTATTGGGACACTGTTTTATATCTCACTTCATAGAAAAAAAGCTCCAAGACTATTGATTAGTTTACAAGTCTCACATTTAAGAAAAAGTCGTCAAGGTTCAGTTGAGGGCTTGCAACTAAAGATTTTGTTTTTATCAATTAATCTGCCGATTATTTTCTTGATTTATTGGTTAAACGTTTGGTCAATAAAAATTTAGAAAAACGAACATGTATTCAAATGTCTTGTTTGATTCAACCAACAGTCCAAAACTCAAATATATTCAGTTTACTGTCATATACGACAACGAAAAGCATCAAATCCCCACATGAGAAGCTGAACAAGCCAATGTTTGTCATTTTTGTTTGGAAAAATGACTAAAACCACAAATCGATGATAAAAAAAAATAGTTGCCAATTAATTCTCTGTCAATCGACTAATCTTTGCAGCTTTACCTCAGGTTTTTTTTTTTTTTTTTAAATTGGTTTATTTAGGATAGCTCCATCTATTGGAGAAGTATTGAGAGAAATCTAACTTCCCAATAGCTTTAACACAGATAATTTCTGATGCTATTATCATTATTAATGCTGTCTTGTGCTTTAAATAAACTTGTTCACAAAACAAAAAAGGTCATAATAAATTATGGTGTTTTACCCAAGCCTGTGAAACAACACATTAAACAAGTATAAGTATTATTTAACTAATTTGCATGTTTTTGTATTATGTTGTGTTTCTCACCCTGTCATGCAGCAGTTGAAGGTTTTCAGAGTGGGCTAGCCCCAGCGCGATCTGGGAGGTGCGGCAGGCATGCATATTGGCCCTGATAGCTCGACCCAGAAAGGGCCGCAGCAGCTGCAGTGACCAGCCCTCAGGGAGCATGCGCAGGACGCGGACTGCATCGAACACCTCGCCGTGCCGATTTAGGAGGTCCACTGCTGCCATCTCCAGGTCTCCACTGCCACCTCCTGCTGCTGTCTGGTTCCCGTCTAGGTACACCCCCAAGAGCAGGTGAAATAGCTGCTGTCGGTAAGCAGAATCCCGACAGGAAGAGGCCCACGTACAGAAGGCCTCGGCAGACGGGAAGTCTCTGAGCTTGTGCACCAATATGTGCAGTGCTTTATCGTGCTCCTCCAGTTTTCCATGTAGTGTTGCACGCTCTAGCAGTAGCTGTTCACAGTTCTCCATCTTACCTGAACAGAGCAGAAGCACATTAAAAGGTCAAAACATTTTGGAACAAAGTCACAAAGTCTTGAGAATCACACCTTGCTATCAAGAGTTTTCCAGTCACCTCTGCACTGCTCTACATTCGAGGTGCTACAATCTGCCATACAAGTTATCGATTGTACTATTACAACATCATTAAAACGAAATAACCTCTTCATTAAAATCTTCAAAGAGCTGGTTAAAATGCTGCTACACAGCATTCATTAAAGTTTACACAAAAATAGAAAGGTCCATCTTAAAAATAAAACATTCAAGTGTAGTGGCATCTTCAGACTTGTGTCTCACCTAAAAGACACTGTACACGGTATAGGTTGGACTCCCTGAGCAGGGCTTGGAGCCTCTCTCGAGCTCTGGTGAGCCGCTCTTCATCTGTTGGTGACTCTGACAGCAATGACAAGACCCTCTCCAGGTACACCACAGCCAGGTGCGTGTGGAACTTCTCCTTCTGCATCCACAAACATGGAAGAAAAGAATCAGATTTCAATAAACTTTCCATTAGGAAGGCAGCTAAATCCTCCAAAACAGTTTTCCTAAAAAGACTGTGTTTACATTGATTGCAATATTTAGATATTATTAACTTGATTCAGGACTCTTTTTATTAAGGCTTATTAAAAGATAACCTCAAAACTATGCCACAAAAGAACATAAAAATAGAAAGACAGTGTTTAAGGTTGGATACATAAAGGAAACTGTCATTGTAACATAATATAGAGGGGACGTCTTTGGTCCCACCTTCATAACAACTACTGACATGCCCATGCCTACAGTGGAGTGTCTCAGTAACCGACAGATCAGACTGTGGTTGTTACTGTGCAGTTTCTAAGTGTGAGTTTCAAGTACATATACTTGTGTTGCAGGACTCCTGGGATGAGCCAGGCAGAAACTGAGCGTGTACATACCCTTTAAAGGCAACCTAATTGACATAGCTCACAGGTCAGGATTGTTGGAGCAAGTCAAGGGACAGCACTAACCACTGGGCCACTGTGTCTCATGTGACCAGCTTCATATTTAGAATGTGGTCAATAGTGAGACTGTTGAAGTCCATGCATATGTATGCATGATAATAAAGCAATTCAGTACTTTGGAGAACTGATACTGCTGGGAAATGCCTCTAATGACACTTGCTACCCTGCAGGAAGGTTAGTGTTTGGATCAGTGACAACACAGCATCTCTGGGGCCAGCACAGATTTTTTTGTATTGCTCAAGGACACATCAACAGAGCCAACACTTGTTGACACGAAGACCTGAACCAGGGTCTTCCAGTTCTGTCTCACCGCAAAGCCACACTGTCACGTTTGTCATTAACAGCTGATCATTTGCATCCTTTTATTGTACCTGTGTCCTTCTCTCCAGCACCAGGTGTTCCAAGTAGAGAAGCAGCGCCTGGCTGTGCTTTCCCAGGTAAGTGATGACATCGTCAGGGTTCAATTCTGACAGATCTTTACTGACAGGCCTCTTAGTAAAGATGTGGACACCTATCTGTGAACGAAAAAAAGAAAGGCTAGGTTACCGCTTTAGCTCCGTCACTTCATGCAAAATGTCAGAAAATGATGCAAATAATCTGGCACGAAGCCAAGGAGAAAGCATGCAGAATATAAGATACTCGACAACCCACAGGGTATTTAGTCTATCTGCTCTTTCTATTCAAGCCACACATGAATTGAGTTGTATGCCGGAGCTCAATAAGAACTCAGTAGCTCATTTTTATTCAACAGGGAAATGAAAAACGGCTTGTGAGCACTGGAAATCTGTCTTATTTTATCTTTATTTTGTCTATTCAATCGTCCAATGTTCAGTGTGTACTGTAGAGAATTTAATTAATAATTAACATTTAAATGAAGTAAAAGAAAACATGAATGCAACTAGTTCACATTGTTGTTAAACCAGTTTAAAAATCCACTTTTTGGCACTAATAATCTTTGACTGACAGCACAGTTACATTTATGAGGTCATTTAAAGGTCCTGGTAACCTACGGTGGGATCCTTTCGCAGGGCCCAGTCTGCATACTTCCATACAAGGTCCAGACTGGAGCAGGAGCAGAGAAAGTCCACAATGTACTCGTAAAGGTCAGATCTTGTGGAGTCCTGCAGATCCCCATCTACCACGCGAATCCACAACTGTCAGAAAAATAAAGAGGGAATACGTTAAATTCCTACACATTATGTTGGTGCTGATTCTTTTGCGAGAACTTATAATAAGACTTTAGGCGTACATACCTGAAGTGCTGCTGAATCCTGACCATTATAATGATAGAGCAGCCCAAGTGCAAAATATCTAAGAGAGGGGGAAAAAAGACTGAATGAAGCATACAGGGTGGGAAATTAACTTTTTAAAATGTGAACATCTACCAGCCACCGACAGATGAACGTTAAAATTCACCAGCCACTCAATAGTAAAATTATTTTGTGTCTGAAATCTACCAGCTGCTTTCATATTTTACCAGCATTTGGCTGATGGCTGGTGCCGATTTCCATCCCTGGAAGCAAAGCCTCTCAAGATTATATTTTTGTACAAAGTAATTAAAATGTCTTGACTAAACTGGAAACAGTATTAAAGCTTTACAAGGGCGATAATTAACAGCAAGGGGCAAGGAAAAGTATTTACCCAACAAAGCCCCATCTCAGTCCATCCCTCTAGGAATTTGCTAATTTTGTGACCGCAATAATTAATGAAAATTATACGGATTCCCACAGTGTCCGCAAGAGTGTTAATTTTTCTGCTAATTACCACAGTTTTAAGCATGATATGACATGATCAAATGGAGCAGTTAAACCACACACACACACACACACACACGCACATGAAAAGATGACATTTAACAAGTCCAGAGTGCAGCCACAATTTCAAAATGTCTGTTTGTTAAAATGCAGTGATTTTCATATGTGATAAATTATATTAACTTACTCTTAAAAAGGAGCGACACAAATTCAAAAAAAAAGATAGTATACACACTTGTGATATTTCTCCAGCCATGGGACGCTGTCTGCCAGTAGACAGGCATTGTCTGAAGCCAGCAGGTCCAGAAGGCTGTCATGATCCTGCTCAGCATACAGCTTTAACAGTGCAGTGTCCACATCCTCTCTACAGCCATTGGCCACCTCTGTGCTTCGTACCTAAAAAACATTAGGTAATACATATACAGTATTACAAGAACTTCTGACAAGTGAACTCACTGCAAAATCCTGTGTAAATAAATCAGTTTTTACTCCATTCACCTCTCCCAAATAAGTGATAAGGAATCTCTTGCATCGCAGCACTTTTTCCTGGTCACCCTGTGCCAGGTGGTTGAGATCTGCAAACTCATGGAGAGGAGGGTGGCAGCGTGTGAATGAAGAGGAAGCTGGCAGCAGCAATGGGTAGAGCGATATCAGCTCCCGCACATCCAGCTGACCCTTCCTGCAAATATAAAAGGTAGGGTCACAAAAAACTGCTAAAGAGTGAGGCAATCAACAACTAAATGCCAGAAACGAGAGGAACAGTCACAGAAACACTTGCTGCAAAACTTCAACATTTGTTATCATTTTAATAACAGAATATGTTTACATTTTTTTTCAATTTGCAATAGTACGGCATAAAAATGCACTGATGGATAATTAAAAATACATTATAAAATTGTAAATAAATTGTATAAAATTATAAAAGTTGATTCAGATTCACACCAAAAACAAATCTAAACTTTTTAACAGGAAACCAAACAGGACTGGAAACATACATCCTTGGCAGAGGCATCTATGAAATCATGACGCTGTAAAGTAATTACAAAGAATGAGAACTAAAGGTTCCCACTAAAGGTGCATAAAGTGCAGAAGCAGTTATGACTATATACTTATGGGGCAAATTGGTTGTTCAGTGAAATAGGGGTTCCTGAAGTCTCAAGAAAGTTTATGTGTCCTGGAAAAGGTTTTTTTTTGCCATGGAAGAGAAGCTTCAGTCATAATGAATAGAACAAGCTATGAAAAGACAGAAAGTACGAAAAGACAGAAAGATAGAAATGAATGGGAAAACATGAATGGGATGACCTGATGGGTTACATTTCTCGAATTCTCGAACGACCACAACTCAATATGTACTGTTATGTGAGGCTCAAAAGCAGTCAGTAATAGCAGTTATATGGAAACAGAAACACAGTACTGCGATATTAATCACTAAAACATATTTATAGACGAGGTAACGCAAGGCTTTTCTAGGAAAACCTTGGACCTGAATGGTAATTGTCAGACTCAAGCCACAGGCAGTTTAATCCCATGACCAAACAGAGCAGTTTAGCAAAAAACTAGAAGTGATCTTACAAGACTCTTACCTGAAGTGTTCTTTTGCTTCGAGAAACTGAAGTTGGCCAAACTGTATGAAACCTGCCTGCTGGAGGATTCTTTTGTGCAAAATCTGTACATGCAGAAAGTGACAGTTGGGTTTTTTAGTTTAGAAAAATACTGTCAACGTGATTCAGCTCAGATTATTAGTTACATTAAAGACCTCGGGCCAGGCAAAGTCATCATATTATTATTATTAGTGGTACCAGTATCATTGTATGGCCCATGAATCACACACGTCATCCTTTCGACATTCAGCCACAAAGTCAAAACAACACACTGTTTGTTACCTGGAACTTGTCTTTGGGAATATTTTGCTGTGCTCCCTCTGTGAGGATGAGCGCCTCCTCCACTCTGTGACTGGCCAGTAAGTCCTGGATCTGTCTCTCCAGCGGCAGGGGTACCAGAACATACACTGCCTTTGTGGAAGCCAGAATGACCTTTCCTAAAAAACACACAACCCTCACAGATCAGAACTTCAGCACTCTCAAACAGCCACACATACGCATGGTGATATCAAAAGTAGCTGAACAACCAACCAGACTTCATTTTAATCCTGTGTCTTACACAATATCCACAAAACCCTCTGACCGAGTTTCCAGCTTCAGCTCAGAGCATGGTTCAATTTCTGAGCATCAACTACAAGAACGTGTGTTGCACTTGAACTCTCCATCTGTCCGGAGCTTAACGTCATTTCAGTTGCTTATTTTTTAAAAGCTCTGTTGATTCTAACACTGAACTGAAAGATTCTCTGTGATAGGAAAAGGTTTCTAGTGCTTCAGGACCCTAGTGTTCAGCTCTACACAGCTTTCTGCTAAAAGGTTTTGGTTTCTCAGTGCAGGAAGCCAAAGCAATGACTCTTTCCATCCCTGGAATATTTAATAACCGAGGCCTGTTTTCCAGTTCTATTTTTCAGAGAACTATGTGTGCGCCAAGGATGCACTTGACAGTTAAAAACACATGATTTCACTCCATTTTCTATTATCTGTATGCGATGGACAAATTAAAGGGGAACTCTGCCAATTGTAAACATCAAAGTCTGTTTACAGGTCTTAAAGAGTACTACTGCAGAGGTGAAAAAGAAAATGTATAAAGCATTTTGTGACAGAACGGTCGGAGGACAAGTTGCTTTGGGGGTCATGTAGGCACCAGGTTTTGACGAGGAAGAATAATGAATTAGAAAAAAGACAATATCTCTGGTTCTGCTGCATCGATTTTAATACTTGTGTTTTTATATACCTGGGTTTAAAAAGAGTACTCCACCAATTTAGCATAAATAAATAAAACAAATGTCATAAATGGTAACATGGTTGATACATGTTAATTAGTAGACATGCAGGACACCTGATGGGCTCTAATGCATATACATAATGCTACTGTCAGGTGAAACTTCATATATCAGTTTTTCGCCTTCTTCTTACATCATTTCACACAAATGTTCATTATTATTATGGGAGCTTGTTGACCTTTGTGATTAAAGCTTTTGGTAAATAGGTGATTTGATGACATATGTTGAAAATTCTTAAGAAGGATACCTTCAAAGTCTTGCATAATGTGTCCATCCCTGAATGAAAGGGTCTGTTTTAGCTGTTGGTCCAACATGCTGTGGATGGTGATGAAACTCTCATCCAAAGCCACCACGTATGGAAAACACACAGCGGCACCAATCACGCTCTCTGACCAGTTGACTGGAGCCCGTTGAGATACCCCTTCTGCATTGGCAAACATTCCTGGAGGGGGATGTGGAGAGACCAATTTTGAAGATTAACAGGAATATGTCATGCAAACATTAAAGTCATAAAATACTCATGACTTTTCAAATACGTAATATTGAAAATCCCAATATTGAAAATTATGGAGGTTAGCCCGTTTTGACAATTCATAGACTACAAGATAAATATTGTACATTAATCTAAAAAAAAAACAACAATAAATTAAAGAGTAATAAAAAAATCAAATACACATATAACTGTTAAAAATGAGTACACAACCAAATTCAAGAAAAACAGTTGATGCTTTTTCAGGGTTTTTGCAGTGTGAAGACCTGTTTTATATCGTAAAAAATCCTGCAGGTCGAAGATTGATGGAAAACCAAAAGGAAATAGAAGACCTACAATTATTTATTAAGTATATGAATTTATTTTTGTCAGTACTTCCCAGATGTATATAACAATAATTCCTAGTAATGTAATTAATCAATTAACGTGACCTGGACCCAGATAAGGGGAAGAAAATAGATGGCTGGATTAACCAATTGAAAAATAATTAATTAATTTAAGTTTCTGCTAAACTTGACACTGACACACACGCCCATTATGAGTCGATGAGTTTCCTTGCTACGGCAGCTAGCAGTGGTGACAGTGCTTACTATAGGTCTGATGGTGCTGACTAAAACAACAGTCTCACTTGTAGTTTATAGATAACATCTCTGGCAGGCAAGAAGAAATATTCAAGACCAGCAGATACCCTGTTTTGTCCTGACTTACCCAGACCACCAGGCGCTGCTAAAAGAAACTCCTCCCTGCCAATCCTCTTCACAATGGGTCTCCTCTCCTCGCTGTTGTAAGGGAAGAGGTCTTGGGAGGCTCCTGTGTTGTAGTTCAGAATCATGTACTGTGTAGCAAGGGCCAGGCACAGGAAGTAACCGTCAAGACTAACGGCACAGGGCTGCTCAGGAGTGGTCACCTCTTTGACCAGCTGCACTCTGTCCTCATACACCATGTATATCTGCACTGTCCGCCGCTTGGAGGAGAGCACACCCATTTCCACACAGAACGGATCACCGTTCACTGGGTTCTCATTAATGCAGAACGCTGTCACACCTCTGATCTTGGCTCCACCTCCCGCCGCCGAGGGCACAGTCTCCAGTGTCACCATGTCGACAAGGAACACTATTCCATCGCAAAGCACTATCAGACGCTCCAAAGCGGAGGCAGCACGCAGCTCGGCAACCGGTTTCTTGAGGCCCAGGTATTTGTGCAGCAGCTTCTGAGCTGAGTAACTCAGCTTCCCTTTGGAGGAAGTGACCTCATCCAGCAGGAAGTGGTGGATGAAGCAGTCATTGGTACCCATGTACAAGTGCTTTCCACAGCACTCAATGCACTCGATGTTGATGCGAGCCTTGTCGCCCATGAGGAGATCTCGCTCCACAGCGGGGACTAGCTCAAAAGCCTTCACACTCATCTCAGCCAAGGCATCTACACTAGATGATACAAAACAGACAGGCATCAACAAAACTGCAGACAGATTAAAATAATCAATATGACAGTACACTGCAAAACATTTTCTCATTATTCATTCACTGGCAATATAACTATTCATTAATAGGATATACTGAGGCATGGGCGTGTCCCTCATTCACAACAAATTCTGGATCTATTCTGCTTTTAGCCAGTTCAGACTTTTGCTCATTTCTGACTGATTTACCTCTGGATAATGACAAACACAAGTGCAAGCCTTAAAAATGCCAAACATTTCCAATATCTTTTGGTTTTGGAGTGTTGGTTGGGCAAAACTCTGGGAAATTGTGACAAATATTTCTCACAATTTTCTGAAAAGACTTATTAGCAGCCTTATATATATATATATATATATGTATTCTGGGCATTCAATCGTGATCTTTAGTTAAACTTTTCCTGGAAATATCTGCCAGCCATCAGTCTGTTTGACATGACAGATGACTACAGATTACAGTACATGTTTACATATTAGGCATGTGACTTAGCTCAGGTTTTGTTAGGGACTTACCATCAACATATGACAGTATTGTATGTTTAATAGGTTTATATCTTATATGTTCTGACACATATGGATATATACTGTATCATGTGTTTTGCTTGCTTTTTGTTTTGTTCTTTCTTGCCACTGTATCTAAAGCAAGTCTTGTACGCCCACATATGGGCTGCGTGACTGTGTATTAAAAGTACTACTAATGGCCTAGCCACCCTGGCCATACAGATAATTTGATTATATTTAAATTACTGGCGTGTTTCTTTCCTTAGCAATAAATGTTAAAGATATCTTCAATGATTGTCCTGTTATGTTAACTTAGCTCCTTCCCTTCCATCGTGCAATTCACATCATTACCAAAATCCCCTATGTAATGTAAGGTTACATTTCAACAGTTTTGGAAAATATTAGCTAGCATGTAACGTTGCTCAAGTGTTAATAGCTAATGGCGTTAACGCTAGCTTGCTAGCTTACCATGGAAGCTAACAGTTAGCAAAACAAAGTTCACTGGTTAACACTGCCTGTCTGGAGGTGGACTATTTTGTTCGTAAACTAAGGAAGATTAAGCACGTGAGGAAGTCGTGGTCAGTTTTTAATTGATTAGGTAGCTTCATGACCAGCTAGCTAAGCTAACGTTAGCTTAAAGAGACTGTTCTCCAGTTATGCCAATGCTAGCAAGCTAATTAACTCTAAGCTAGATTTTCAATAAGCCTAAAGAAGGGCTTATTGATAAGGCGTTCAAACAAGCTGTACTGTTACGTTACAATCACGGGATGTCTGTCCGAAGAAAAACCACCTAGTTTCCAACCGGCCTCTCCTCCCTTGAGATGATGCTCTGCGCACCAACTCCCTCCCTAGTTTCTCCTGGAGCTGTTGGCGTTAGCAAGCATACCTACCGCTGCAGGCAGCGCTCAGGACGGCAGGACGGATCACCGCAAACAGGCGAGCCTTACTACTCCAAAAACAGCGGCCACGACATATATTTACAGTCAAACATTAATATGGCCATGGTGCTCCGGTAGGTACCGCACCGACAAGCGTTAAATATGGCTTGAATGGTAGCGTAAGGTCTTCCTTGTCAAGTATAAAACGCCGCCCATTTGCACTGAACTCCTGCTGCTGGTTGCAGGTGACACAGGGGTGCGTTCAAGTCTGTCTAGCCAGGAGGAAAGTTGTAAGAGACGATTTCTCAACACATTTCAAACTGACTTCTTAATATGTATTACTACAGTAGCTATGTATCAACCGTGGCAAGGTTTATAATCTTTATATAACAGATTTGTTTACAGTTGCTTGGTACAAATCATGATTGTCAAAACACACTGATATTCTCAAATAGACATTCATCAGTATGCTCATTGTATAAATCTTCACATGAAAAATATTTAAACCAAACAGAAATGTTTAATATACTTAAGTAATCTGGTATTAGCATAAACATTCTTTATAATAAATTAATATTTTTGTAATATGATCATCATCAAATTTGAGTGCAAATGATCACAAGTCATGTACTACGACATACATGTAGTGGAGGGTTGCACCATGCCAAAAGATTTTTGTGTATTTTCAGAGTAAATATCAGATATAAGGTCGATGAAGTGCTGTGGCTAGATATTTGACATGTCATAGCAGGAAAAGCATATTTAGTGTATTTAATAACATTATGGCTGTATTCCACTCATTGGATGTTCTGGCATTGTGTGTGCTGGCTCACAGGAATAGCCTACTGAGACAC
Source organism: Macquaria ambigua (assembly GCA_008360985.2). Taxonomy (NCBI): domain Eukaryota; kingdom Metazoa; phylum Chordata; class Actinopteri; order Centrarchiformes; family Percichthyidae; genus Macquaria; species Macquaria ambigua. The sequence continues at coordinate 34,043 of VMKM01000131.1, forward strand.
TTAATGGAATTGATTGCTGTTGCTGTAAAGTGCTTACTGTGACTAAGCTTTGTAAGTCTAAATAAGTAATAAAATACAGGAAAAAAATATCAGTTCATCTTGATATCGCTCTCTAGACCTTTGGCTGTCTTGGGTTAAACAATGAGAAATGCCTTTTTAGTGGCAGTGATGCACTTTATTTACTTATGACTCATGAGTTACATGTTTTGACTGACTGGCGGTCTTTTTTCAGGACAAACAGAGTGTTGTGCTGCGCAGTATATATTTATGTTGTGATTGTATATTTAATGTTTTGAGAACTGCAACAAAATGAGAAAAGCTGTAACTGACAGTAAAAGTTCAAACTGTCGCTGAACGCAACTCGGCCGCTTTTCACCCAAGATGCACCTGTCCAACTGAACTGTCTGAGAAAAGCCATTTTGTTGTGCTAGCTAGCTATGTGGGTAAAGAAAGCCACCAATAATATGGGTCTGTTATATCAACGCTAACTATGTCGCTTTTACGTTGTTGTTTACTGTCGCAAAATACAATATTTGAACTTGTTAAAATCTGTAAGTAGTCAAGACTGGCATGGACTAGCCTGTACAGCTAACGCTAAAGTGTTGTGGGGAAGACGAAAACTGGTAGCTAAAGTGTGCTGCAGTTTCAGATATCACACTGTTAGCTAGCTATCTGTTTACTTAGCTGACGGTAGTTATGTTTTCTGATTAATGAATCTAACGTTGGTCACTGTTTGTTTGTAAATGTGTTTTAAATACATTACGACTGTCTGTGCTGTCAACCAAAGACAACTGGGTCAAGAAAGAGGCTGTGTTGCTGACAGTAAATAAACAGGCGACTGAACAATCTAACTCTAATTTAGCAAAACACTTGAACCATACAGCGTTAAGCCAAAGCGCTAATCTGATAATGGCAGAGGACACCCGACAGGACAAGAGAACCGGCTTCTCCGCTATAACGGAGCACAACACCAACGGGATGGCCAGGACCTCCGCTGTGGCCTCAAGCAAAACTGGCGCCTCAAAGAAATTAGTGATCAAAAATTTCAAAGGTATCGTCACTGATCGTTTTCACCTTCGTTATCTAACAGCATCAGTCACATCGATTTTTCTTAATACGACAGAGGATGTATCGTTTAGTTTGTCTCTCTGGGTTGTGTACATTTTTTTGACAGCAGTTGCTTAAAAGGCTTCACATGTCAGATCTGAATAGGGTTTGTTTTTGTAAACACACATGCTGGCATCTCACAGTGATTTAGTTATTTTTGCTTGATGCATTGATTTGTATGGGCGGTGATGATTTTAAAAGCCTCTCACAACTGCTGGTTGTCCCATCAGAGGATTGCACATATTGGGTGTAGCCTACTTCAGGTCTTAATAAAGGTATAAGACAGTGATGTTGAGTGAATTTATAGTAAATCGTTGTATTTACCCCACAAATTAATAAAACAAACACATTGGTTACAGCATGAACTGTAAAAAGTTGCTTACTGTAGCTGTTTAAAAAAAAAAAAAGAATAACTGCATTTTTTGGCTGTTGGTTAGATTAAATAAGTAATATGCAATCACTTGACAACTTGTGATTGGCATTTAATATTTTTTAGAGTAAATACTTTAAAATATAAAAAATTTAAAGTTTAATAGGTAATAAAATACTTGATGTCAGAGCTAGAATCCTTGGTTATAACATAAGGTAACTTTTCATATAGGCAGCTTAGCAGGCATGTGTTGATATGCATATTCATACTACAATCATCTTAGACAAAACTATCTATTATTTTGACAATTAATGATCCAAGGTTTAAATCTTCAAATACTAATGAAACATATTTCATTGGCTACAAAAACATAGTAAGTAAAACTGTAAGCTTTCTTTAGAACTATGTAATGTATGTGCAAACTTCTTCAGAACAATAAATGTCCAACTTATTTACTTGTTAAAGAAATCAGAAATTAAACTTTTTAGTGTTAAGACTGAAAATTGTTTTCTGCCCCTCATGCCATGAAAAATGTGTATTTATTTTCTTACCTGTGGGTCCAAAGTGTGCGGTGTAGGAGGCGCTCCTGAGTTCATTGTCGGTTAACCCAACAATGACCATGAAAACTAATATTATGTGGTATCCGTTTGTATTTTAACCAAGACATATACAATACTGCCTACTGCAGATGTTGGTGTGGAGCTTAGTAAGTAATTGCTTGTAGAAACGTTTTTCTTTTCACTTTTAACATTTGACAGAGGCCTTTGAAAAATGGCCCAGAATGGACTGATGGTTTCCAAATGTGCAACTGATCATGCTTGCCTTAAACATGTCAAAACATGTTCTTTTCAAATTCTACTATTGTTTCATTTGCAGTTCTCAATGTGTATGACCTATAAATTAACATTGCTGCTGGCTTTTTGTAACAGACAGGCCAAAATTAGCCGAGAACTATACTGAGGACACATGGCTGAAGCTACGGGATGCAGTGGGTGCCATCCAGAACAGCACCTCTATCAAGTACAATCTGGAAGAGCTCTATCAGGTTTGCTTTCTTTTTAAACACCTGCAGTTAGATTATTTTTTTCTCACAGGTCCTGATTAGTGTTGGATTGTAGAAATGTGGCAGTTCAGAACAATTCATCATGACTAGCACAAATGCTTTGTAGTTTATAGTAATTTTTAACAGATCATACAATACAGACTTGAAATTGCCAATGGTTAATTTCAGCTCAGGGTTAAAAAAAAACTTGTGGACATTTGTGACTTGCTTGATAAAGATCTATCACATCATAAACAAAACAGAATCTCTACGTTTATGTTTGTTACTGTTCTGTTGGTGTTGCATATTGATTTACATAACAAAAGTGGATTTACATACTTTACTAATATGAATATGAACGTAAACCAGTGGCCAAATCTAAAAATAAAAGAAGGTCATTATTATATACAGTACTCATAATTTGTTATAAATGACCAAAAACACCAGTCTGGCCCTTTAAATCAAGAAATAATGTTACAAGTGTTCCCCCTGCTGTTTGTCTTGAGCAGAATTGTAAAACGATCTCTTGTGCTCTTCTCTCTTGTCTCTTCTCCTTGTCTCTGGCCCTCTCTCCTTCTTGAAGGCGGTAGAGAACCTCTGTTCGTATAAAGTCTCTCCCACGCTCTACAAGCAGCTGCGGCAGGTCTGCGAAGATCATGTGCAGGCCCAGATCCACCAGTTTAGAGAATATCCTTTTTTTGTGCACAACCATGTCGGGCAAGTTATGTGTCGAACCCACTGAAACGTTTACTGAGGTTGGGACAGGAAATCTTTCATGTTCTTACATTTTGAACCATGATGCATTGTGACAGTAGGTGTCTTACCTACTAAACCAGTGATTTGCTGTAAACCAAAATGCATTTGTCCTGTTCTCAGCCTGCTGTTAAACACAACACTTCTGGTATGTTCATCTGCATTGGCAGCTTTAAACTCAGCTTAAGGAAGTCTGGGCTCTGCTGGCACAGTGCAGGTGTTGTTGCAGTCTTTTCTCACAAGGGGTCAACATATAACAAGTTTGGCAGTTATCCTTAATATTTCCAAATCCCACACAATGGGGCTTTAACAAGCAGTGGCCATGACTGGCAGATGGTGTAAAGATGCTTGACATATTCTAAGATAAACCAGCAGCTTTATAACAAAACAGAAGTCGCTGATTAACAAAAATGTCTCAATTTATAGGCAATCCAATTATAGGACTTTTAATCATATTTATTGTCATCCAGTTGCTGTTTTTAGACTTTGTTCAGGCAGGCTGGACTTGCTTTATGGAACATATAGATTATTTTATGGCTCTAATAAGAACCTTTGCATGCTCAATACAGATAAGAATAAAAGCCATTAGTTCACCCAGCTTGAACACCAAATCTTTTTGAGCCAACAAGCGAAACCAAGGTGTTTATACATGCTGCCTAGCCACTGGATACTGTGAAGTATGATCATTCAAAATTCTGGTTTATTGACATGAGTGAATAGAAGATTTTTCCTTAGCATGAAGCTCACAGAGTCTTTGGACAACCTTTCCTTCTTGAAGCGAATGAATCGCTGCTGGCAGGACCACTGCAGGCAAACTGTAAGTTTGATGTTTGATAGATATGCATATCAAATCTGTTCCACTAACAGGAAAGTATAAATCCCATGTTTAGACTGTTTCTGTTTTTCTCTTTATAGATAATGATTCGAAGCATCTTCCTGTTCCTGGATCGTACCTATGTGCTTCAGAACTCCCTACTCCCCTCCATCTGGTAAAAGCACAATTTATTCAAATTATTCTCTTTGTTAAGGTTTACTTATAGTAGGAGGCTGATGTTATGTACACGTTGCAGGGACACTGGGTTGGAACTGTTTCGTACCCACATTGTGAGTGACAGCGGGGTTCAGAAACGCACCGTAGATGGCATTTTGGAGCAGATAGAACTTGAGCGTAATGGAGAGACAATAGACCGCAGTCTGCTCAGGAGTCTACTGGGCATGCTGTCAGACCTCCAGGTACCTGATCGCTTGTTTACCATTACCAATCAGTAGATGGACTGAATGTACATCATTGTTTTAACCTCCGGACTGTCTTGACTTTTGTTAAGGTTTACAAAGATTCCTTTGAGGAGAGATTTTTGATCGAGACCAATCGCCTGTATGCTTCAGAGGGACAGCGGCTGATGCAGGAGAGAGATGTGAGTGAGACTATTAATGAATCTGTGATTTTTAGTGTTATTCGACAGTAACCTGTTATACACATAATGCCAAGGATATGTTTCTCATCATCCACAAATGTGCTGAATATGTGCGTTTGGATGTGTCCAGGTGCCTGAGTACCTGCACCACGTGGCTCGTCGGTTGGAGGAGGAGAACGATCGTATCTTGAGCTACCTCGACCAGAGCACTCAGTAATTGTTTTTTACATTTTCAATTAAGTTATCATGACATACAATAGAGACAAAACTCATGTCACATATACAAAACACAGTTAAGGCAGAGTCGCTCAAAATAAACACATGGACAGAATGGTATATTTGCATGTAGTTGTATTTTATATTTTATATCTATTATTTTTTATATTCTGTATTTTATAGAGTGATGCATCAGCTGCCAAGTAGACAAATGGGGCATCATAGTGTCAACTGACTGCTTACATTTCCAGTACAAAGGGTTATCTTCACTAAATGTCCAGTACACTGTGTTTCTTATCTTTATTTGGAATATTTTCACGTTAAGCTCCCTCATCATCCTCTTGGTGTTTGTTAATATTTGATTCTGTTTGCTTTTTACTCCCCCACATAACTGAAAACTTGGTAGCTCTCTTCAGAGTTGATTTTTACAATTTAAAAATGTTGATTTAATAGTGTAAAATGTTTTTTTTTTCCTAGTAGTTTTAAACACAGGCCCCAGAGCTTTAGTTGTAACCCCAATTTTCATCAGCTTTCAACAAATAATTGATTAACAACAAGACTTTAACTGGAAAAGATGCTGAGCAGAAAGGTCAGGAGTTGAGATTGAAGGCCTTTTCTTGAAACGGGGTTACAAGATCAAACAACAGGCTTTGAAAATGTTTGCATCTATTCCAACTTTTGGATACATTTTCTCATTTTTCTTCTCTTGTTTTCTCCTCATTATTTCATAGGAAGCCACTTGTTAGCTGCGTTGAGAAACAACTTTTAGGAGAACACATGACCGCAATGCTACAAAAGGGTTAGTCTGCGTGAAAGACTTAATGAGCCCTTTACATTTGCATGTGTGTTTGTGTGTGGCAATATAGACTACATTTGTGAAGCTCATAGTGTGAAATGTTTGTGGTGTTTTTCATTTGGTTTGCATTACACGGTCAATAAATCATGTATGGTTTCGTTTGCTGCTTTAAATCTTAATTAAGCCTGTTTACTTTATCTGCTTTGTGACTTGCTGTGAAATAATTGATTGAAATTTACTAAAGCACAGTCCACAACCAAAGCAAAAAATATTAACTACCCTTTTTGTCCATTAATCTTTCAATTTTTGAATTAGACTTAGTCGTAAACATGAAATTATAAAATGTAGTTCTTGTCTTTTAATATATAAAACACATATGCACACATGCAGTAATGTGTAATCTTTTTGTGCCAGGTCTGAGCACCCTGCTGGATGAGAATCGTGTGACTGAGCTGGCCCTCCTCTACCAGCTCTTCAGCAAGGTGAAGGGAGGACTTCCTACACTGCTGCAGTTCTGGAGGGATTACATAAAGGTATGCACATTGCTCAACCACCATATATGTAGACGTATCACACAAAGCATTACCATCAAGAAAATGTGCCCATGTCCTTGAGAAATCCATATACACGTTGTTGAAACTTTCTCTGCTCTTAGTCCTTCGGTGGAGAGATTGTATGTACTCCAGAGAAAGACAAGGACATGGTGCAAGACCTGCTGGACTTCAAGGACAAGATGGACAATGTGGCACAGAGCTGCTTTACACGGAATGAGGGATTTATCAACGCCATGAAGGAGGCCTTTGAGACCTTTATCAACAAGAGGCCCAACAAACCTGCCGAACTTATTGGTGGGTCAGACAAAGAAATGACATGCCGTGGCAGTTGGGACCCAGATACATTAATTATTTTTTCACAGCACATTTCTATCATGGTTTTTATTAGTTCCAGCATGTGATAACGGCTTTCTTGGTTATTGCTTCCCATCCAGCTAAATATGTGGATTCCAAGTTAAGAGCAGGGAACAAGGAGGCTACAGAGGAGGAGCTGGAGAGAATCTTGGACAAGATAATGATAATCTTCCGTTTCATACACGGTCAGTTATACTTGTTACTACTGTGTGTGTGTGTGTGTGTGTGTGTGTGTGTGTGTGGTGAATGCATATGTTTGCTTTCTCAGTCAAATAGAGTTTCTAACCACTATGAAGCTTGTTACGCTCTGATGAGACCTTTTGATTTTCTCGGTTTTCTCCCTCCAGGAAAAGATGTGTTTGAAGCTTTTTATAAGAAGGACTTGGCCAAGCGTCTGCTGGTCGGCAAGAGTGCTTCTGTTGATGCTGAAAAGTCCATGCTCTCCAAGCTCAAACATGGTGAGTCCAATGTCTTATATCTTGAATTAGCAAATTGGTTGCTTGCATTAATCAAAATCCTCATCTGGCTCATAGATATATGGTAAATGGCTGCATTTATATACACTGTACTTTCATCCACAGTGTGTTACAGTTTTCCTCTCATTCACACTCACACACTGACGGTAGCAAGCTACCATGCAAGGCACTGGCCTGACCATTTTGAGAAATTTGGGGTTCGGTGACTTGCCCAAGGACGCTACTTTGCCCCAATATATATGCTTAAAGTTTTTGAGAATTTTAGAAAATAGGCTATGATAGGAAGGCTCTGCAGCAATTTATAGGATTTTAAGAGGTATACAATCTGGCCTGCCCTGTACAGTATAACCACATTTTGTCCTTGATGAGATTTTGCCTAAAATTTGAACAGCGAAATGCTTTGAATACACTTGAAAATCCTCCAGTTGAAGACCGCAGATGAAGCAGTGAAGTAAAAAGTTAATCTGAGATAAGTCTGTCATGGGTGCATATGTGGTGGTGTGAGGTGTGAGAACAAGTCAGTTGAGACGTTGTGTGGTTTTTGACTTCCTCCAGAATGCGGAGCAGCATTTACCAGCAAGCTAGAGGGGATGTTCAAGGACATGGAACTGTCCAAAGACATAATGATCCAGTTCAAACAGGTACTTGTGCCCATAGACACACTTAAAAACATACATGTGTAGCTTTAAAATATTATGCCATGTTTACAGTATGTGTATGCATCCCTCTGTACTGTGTCATTTAATGCATTTTTCATGCATAATTGTGAAAGTTCTGATATTTCTACTCAGTATATACAGAACCAGAGTGAGCCGAGCAACATAGAACTTACTGTCAACATCCTGACTATGGGCTACTGGCCTTCATACACACCCATGGAGGTCCACTTGCCCCCAGAGGTAAGCATTTCTATGTGTGGGTGCTGTTCTTTGTGCACACTATGCTCTGGCACCTCTGACAAATACACTTAACCAGCACATTTGAAGTCCTGGAAGCAGTTTATGCACCTGAAAGCTGTATAATACTAAATTTCAACATTTATTTTTGTGGGTTAAGTAGAACTTGAGCATCAGACTGTTTTTTTAAACAATATGTATTGATTCATTTATTTATTTATAGTGCATTTAGTTTGCTGACTTATAGTAAGTAGTACATGAAGTTATTGAGAAACTCATTGTCAAAACAAAAGACCTGAGTTCACTGTATTTTACTGATTGTGTCATCCTACCGATGTTCTCTAAACTTGGCAGGGTCATCAACTGATCCTTAACAGACTGTGTTAAGGACAATCTTGGTATGAATTTCATCTCTTTATGTTTTGGTAGATGGTAAAACTCCAGGAAGTGTTCAAGCTGTTCTACCTGGGGAAGCACAGTGGAAGGAAGCTGCAGTGGCAGCCCACACTGGGCCACGCTGTACTAAAGGCGGAGTTTAAAGAGGTAAGGGCATGGTACATCCTAACGGGGCACAGAGAAGAGAGGAAAATTGGCTTGAAAAAACATCTGAACTGCACTTACAATGACTACTTTATCCTGCAGGGTAAGAAGGAGCTGCAGGTCTCTCTGTTCCAGACGCTGGTGCTGCTGATGTTTAATGAGGGAGAGGAATTCAGCATGGAGGAGATTCGCACTGCCACTGGCATAGGTTACACATGTCTTTAAATATGTAATACAACTATTCTATTGTGGGAGAGGCACCTGCTGTATCACATTATCATCATCTCTTTTCCTGCACAGAGGAGGGAGAGCTCAGGCGTACGCTGCAGTCCCTGGCCTGCGGAAAAGCGCGCGTCCTCAACAAGAACCCGCGAGGGAAAGACGTGGAGGATGGAGACCGTTTCAATTTCAACAATGATTTTAAACACAAACTGTTCCGCATCAAGATCAACCAGATCCAAATGAAGGAAACGGTAAAAATATTACTTTGCTGTTTGTACCACATACATATGTTTTCCTGTGCGAAAGGATGGTTCTCACCCATTTTTTAAATGCATTTTCCAGGTAGAGGAGCAGGTAAGCACCACAGAGCGTGTGTTTCAAGACAGGCAGTATCAGATTGATGCAGCTGTGGTGCGCATCATGAAGATGAGGAAGACCCTCAGTCACAACCTCCTGGTATCAGAGCTCTACAACCAGCTGAAGTTCCCTGTCAAGGTGACTTGTCTTAAGCTTCTTCTTCTCATTATTTATCATTTTTCTGCCAACACATACGCACACACACAAAGTTCAACAGCATCTGACTCGCTTTCCTTTCCACAGCCGGGCGATCTGAAGAAACGGATCGAGTCGCTCATAGACAGAGACTACATGGAACGTGACAAGGAGACTCCTAACCAGTACCACTATGTTGCCTGAAGGGGTACCACTGTTACTGCCATGCTTTCCTCACAGCAAGCGTACAGCTGGCCCCCCCAAAAAAACAGCATTACAGCCCTTCAGCCACCCGACTCTCCTCTGGTGCCCATCTTTCCCTCCATCCACGATCCTGGACACAGCGTCCAGATCACACAGAGCTCCAGAGAGACGAAAGAGACTTCGCTGTACTGTTCCCGCTCTGCGTTATCTTTAGTGGGACGGGGCTGGAGGAGTGACCTGGGTTGTTGATGGTTGGTTTATGTGACTTACGAATCTGCTAATGCAAAACTCAACTGAAAATAACTAGCACTTTCCTCTGTTTTTGTTTTTGTTTTGTTTTGTCCTCCTCGGGATTTGGATTTTTTTTTCTCCATCACGTTGTTCTAAAATCACTTATTTTCTACTATAGTTGGTTTGTCTTGAGTTTTAAGATTTTTTTGTTTTATTTTATTTTATTGTTCAAGGCGTTCTCGTTATGAATGGCTGCATAAACTGCTGAGTGTAAACCTGATTGGTTGGTTGCTTGATTTGGCAGAGAAACAGCTGTTGAGGACAAGAAGAGACTTGAGAAGGATGAAGTGGGCCAGAGGGGTTGGGTTGGACATGTTTGGGTCAGAGGGAAGGTTCATTGCTTGTAACACAGAAGCTAAATGACATGCAGGCAAGCCACTTGGGTATTTCTTTGGGTACCTTATATGTTTTGACCAAAATGTCCAAATGTCCAATGTCATGTGCTGACGTTTTTGTAGATCAGATTGTATTCTATGTAAGAGTGAGAAAAGTGAACCTGAATAAATGGATATTTAATGATTCAATGAATGATTTGTAGATAACCAGCTAGTGGTAGTTTTTTAAAATTTTTTTTTTTGTATTTGCATCTGCCCTGTTGCCTCTGTCAGCTTGAGCTTGCTACGTACAGTTCCTCATGCTGACAGTGTGTAACTCCTTCAGTCTAATCTGATTTCATCAAATGAATCTTAATAAAAACAAAAGTTAATAGCAGGGGAATAAGGGCTGTTTGGGCAAGTGAGTAACGAGGATTTCTGTCTTGTACGCAGCTGTGTGGTGTGCAGTTTAACATCAAAACATGGACATTAGTTAGACCACAAAGTCTGTTACACATCACAACACTTCAGTATGTCGTCCTTTTCCAGTTTGTATCACTCAGCCTCAAATGAAACAATAAGGAAGTGGATTGTTGTCTGTTCTTTTTCCATACACTTGAGCTATGATGAAGTTATTTAGGCACTCTAAGGCTATTTTCAATAAATGGAGTCATCACTTTGGTAGAAATGAGCCATTAGGGATTTTAATGTCTCAAGTTACTGGAAGATGGAACTGAAAATGAAAGGGTGTTTCTTGATACTTTCACTATCACAGCAGGGAATGTACAGCTCTTATATAGATATTAAAGAAATATGTCAACGAGAGCTAGTTGTCTGACATTACAGACTCATTTTAAGACAAGAAAATGGCATGTCTTCTGTTAAAAAGCGTGGTTGAACTATGCACAGAGAATGTAGCAGGGTCCTGATAAGTCTTGGACAGTAGCATTAAAGCAGCCTCTGCGTTCCTTCTAGGGTTTTGCACCCCCTCGTGAATTGATGAAGGTGTCAGCTGACTGCCGCAACACATGCACTTTGCAGCCTGCACAGCACAGTGTGTGTGTGTGTGTGTGTGTGTGTGGACTCACATGCTACCTTCCCTTATTAGCAAACTATAGTGTTGTGCTCCAGATTATACATTTCATATACCATATAATTGATCTTTTACATGCCATGTAATTAAATCATTTCAGGAATGTTGTGTTCAAGTGTGCGTTAGTTAGTTAGTGCCTTCATGGTCACTATTTTACAAGGCAACTACTGTATTTAGTAGGTTATTATATACTTGATATTTAATGTGAATTTGAGTGAAAAGTGCAAAGAAGGCAAACCAACCAAGCGAAGCAAATGTATTCCTGCATTTGGTTTGGTGTTTTTCCTCCCTGCTCATTACATTTTAATGACTGTTTTTAATTAATCAGCCATCACTCGTGTGGGTTCCCCGAAAAAGAAGTCATTTCATTGTAATATTATTCCTGGAAGTGCACTATTTTGCTGTGTCTCTTTACACCCCGTTGGTATCACCTAGCCTACATTATGTACAGTTATGTAAGCCTGTAATAAGTCGTAATTATTAACAAACATTTTCTCATGCAGTTACACGGGACAAAACGGTGTTGTCTCTTACATATTGTGCATATTTGTGCCATTTTGGTTTTGTTATGAAGCAGGCAGTTGGTTAGTATTAGCGTTTGAATAGATCTCAGTCCTCGTGAAAGAAAGAGGGGGCGGTCTCACGTGACTGGGTAGCTCTGAATGCTAGCAGTTCACATGATGAGACATGGCTTATTCAGTCGGTGTGGTTGTGACCGACATCTAACAGCGTTCACTGATCGTTTCCACCAGCGGGACGTGCTTTAGGAGTACTAAATGACTCCTTTCCTGTATCTTCGGACAGCAGAGAAACGTAAACAACAACAGGAAGAACAACAGTGACGCCTCAGATTTAGCTAACTGTCCGTGGAGTCAAGTGCAGTTTGCGGTGCGCCGTGTAGACCCACCTGCGCCTGCAGCGGCGACACAAAACCACGTCTCCGGGCTTTTTATTTTTCTTGCCTCTGCAGGAACAAAAACGTAAAGCCTACCCTGTGGTGTGATCTGAACTGAAAGATGAAACTCTCTCGCGCTTTGGCCGCGCTCATCATTGCCTGGTTTGCGGTTTTAGGTGAGTGTTTTGCGGTTTAAATCTACTCATCGCTGTCCTGCCGCTACCGTTGGACCAAACGACGTCACTAAACCTACGGTTGGTTAGTTGTGGCGTCAGCGTTAGCTTAGTAGTTAGCTGAAACCATAGACTGTATATAAAGTCTATGGCTGAAACAAGTAGCTAGTCAATTAATATAATACATTGACTAACCGGCAACTGTTTTGATAATCGATTAGTCAGATTGTTGTTCCAGCCTCTCAAAGTGTGACTTTTTTTTTTTATTATAACAAATTTAATATATTTGGATGTGAACTGTTGGTCGGACACAACAATTTAAAGACACCTCTTCTGGCGTTTAATAGGTCAATCGATTCATTTATTATTTGAGAAAATGAAAATAATCGTTAGTTGCCGTCAAGTGTCGTCTAAATGTAGCTATAAGTTAGTCATATGTGTGTACTTGGGTGTTGAGTACATATTATAGGTAGGTAGGGTAGGCTATTGTTTGTCGAGACGAGGTGTCTTCACATCTTGAACCACCTGCGTAGAATGTAGACATTGGCTTAACTTAACAAGGGACCTCCTGGTGTAGGCCAGTAACCAGACATATCCCTCCAAGTTTGACCAAAAAGTGGATCTGTGCTGTTGGACACACACACACAGCTTTAAAAGTTTCACAAAATCAAAGGACCTTTGGATTTCAAAATCCAAAGGTCAGCTGTCCTCAGGTAGTTGTGTCAAAACAGACCAGACTTACCATAGAAGTTCCTGGACTTTATTCTATTCTACTCTATGCTATTCTAATGTAATGCCCAGGTTTTGTTAATGTTGTGGACCAGCAGATTGGCCTCATTGTTGTGTCATTTGAGAGCTTCATGTGACCGCTGTGATGGCTTTGTGTAGCACACAGCCCAGTAGAGGCCTACTGACAGTGTTAGTTTATGACCGGTTTAATCGCCCTGAAAACACAGAGGCACACACAGGCACCTGGCTGCTGACACAGGAAAACAGTCTGATATAGCTCGAGTAGTTGCAGCATGGTTTTTTCCTCTTAATTCCCATTCTAATATATATTATTGTATTACTGTAGTTATTTATAAGTAAGCACTAACTTGGTGTTTTGTTTTCCACTCTGAAACATGTCGAGGACTTCTGCTGAAGACTGGAGTTTAAGCCTGCCAGAACCAGCATTTCCCCACAACACAAGTGGCAGTGTGGGATACTTTTCAGTTTTGTTATTCCCTCCACACCCGACTGTTCAATGCTGCTATCTGCAGCTTGACACTTTGTACACATAGCCGCTTTTACCTCATGATCGGATTGCGGTGTTGTGTCAACCGTCTGTGTTTACAGGGTGAACAGAGAGGTGACATCGGGGTCAAGTTTCAGCAAAGCAGCAGGGGAGGGAGGAAGTGTGACTGACAAAGACTCACACAGGACTGAAGCACAGTGCTCTCTCCATTAGGATCAATCGATTAGATTAATGGAGAAAGCTCAAGATGAAGGGAAGAGAGGGGAGGGGAAGTGAGAAGAAGTCTATGAAAGAGGGAAGAGCTCAGCCAGACGGCTGTGTAATAAATGAGTTATGAAATTAGTAGCAGTAGTATGGTGGGCAACTAACACCATCTCTCAGCAATGTAAGCAGTAACCAGCTACTATTTGGAGCATCTTTTTAATTCCAAAAATCCTAAAATATTGATAGTGCCATGTGGACCTGTCAGCACTGGTGTCCTGTGGACAGATTAATTATTTTTTTCCCCTGATGAGTAGTTTTTATTTTATTGGATCCACACAGCTGATGTCTTTTATCACTTATGTCTGACCAAACAGAATAAAGAAATGCAACCTAATAACATACAGTAAATAAAAATCTGTGTCTGTGCTGCTGGAAAGTTCAGCAAAGAGGAATAGTCACGGTCATAAAACGGCCACATTTGAGCCAAACCTCCTCAACTTCTTTGTAGACTTTCTGGGAAGTGTGAAGCAGGTGGTGAAACTCCTGCATTGCGTTACTGTATTATAAAATGGGCAAGTGGGTCAATAAGTACATGAATCCTGAATAGCCACTGTAGCTTCAGAACAATATGTTGGAGAATTACAGCCACTATCACACACATATCAGACACGCAGCAGTGAGTCGTCAGTTTCCAGGGCATAAAGGTATTAATAGCCCAGAATGCAAGTGTGAAAGTTGCCAGGTTGGCTGAGTTTGTGAATGCTAGTTGGTAATTCTCTTCATAGGAGCCACACTTAGTATAGCTAACAAGTATGGCTCCTGACTCCATTGCTCAGGAGATGTTCAAGTACACCTGTTACAAGTCTGGAGTGGAGCTCTAATAAGTTCTACAATTCTGTCAGGAAAGGGTCAGGGTGTGTTTGTGGTCTTTGTCTCTCACTTTTAGCTGTTTGCAGACCTCTGGTGGTGACTTGTGTGAACTGCTTTATTGTGTATGTAGGACATGGCATCATGTAACACTAGTTATGTTGTAATAACCCTGTCATCATTTACACTCATTTTATCTAACCAGGCAAGTCAAATAAAAACCAGAAGACCCAAATAATTAATACTTATTCAGTATACAAATGTGTATTCTAATGTCAATACAGTAAAGTTGGTTACACACAGCATCCAAATGTATTTACCAGCAAACTGAACTTTTTTAACAGCCTAACTAACCATCAGGTCTCATTGTGCATTCATAATTGACATCAATATTTCTTATTGATCATTGTGGGATGTTTTTAGTATTGAGTTATGACACACAAATTAACACTCAAGTGTAATTACCATGTCATATATTTGTCCAGAACATGGGAGAAAGACAACTGAAAATAAGTATTATTTTACTTTTATTGGAATGTTTTATATATAATATTATTTCAATATTGTGCCTCCCTGCTCATTATGCTCTCCTCTACAGGTTGCATTCAGGCGGTTACTCTTGAGGTGAAGGAGGGGAACTCCACCTGCATTAAGTCTGAGCTTTCTGCATCATTCTCCATCACATACGACACCTCCAGCAGCACGGTACGTAGCCTACAGTGACAACAACTGGTTTCCATCTCTGAAAGCATTGATATTGATTTAATTGATTGTATCTCCTTGTGAACACTAGTTGTATCACTTGTCTTTTCCTCAGAGGACAGTGCAGGTCTCGCTGCCTGACTCCGCCACGGTCGATACAGGCAGCAGCTCATGTGGCACAGACGGCAGCTCGCCGTGGCTGGTGGCGGTGTTTGGACCTGGCCACGCGCTGGGGCTGAGCTTTTCAACCAATGGAAGTCTGTACAGTGTCGCTAACCTGACACTGCAGTACAACCTCAGTGACGCTTCGGTCTTCCCCGAGGCCAACAGCTCCGGTGAGAACAAACTGTCCAGCACAGTGCAGAGTCAGTTTGTTGTCAAGTGTGGTTAAATGCATGTGGTGGCTGTATAGACAATTACATTCACACCAGATCTAAATATTTAAATTAAATTAAGTAAAGAAAATGTAAAATATTTCATTATAGCCTTTTAAATCTGATATCAATAAAGACATTAAGAAAACACATTTCAAACTCATATTCAGCTGGTACTATATTATAGATTTATAACAGATTTGTTGTATGTTTGATTTTGTCCTAGATGTGGTCACTGTGGTGTCGTCTTCAGTTGGGATCTGGGCGTCGATCAACACCACCTACCGCTGTCTGAGCCCCGCCGCTTTTGGAATTGGTGGAGCAACCGTCACTTTCTCTGATATGAGGTTGGAGGCGTACATGCCAGGAAATGACCTGAGTCCAGCAGGTACGACTCCTGATTGTGTTTTTGTTCCTGAGCTGATAGGTTTCTAGTTTGTTTGACCTGCTTCTTTGCGGTGGATTACATACTTATCATTTCTCTTGACACAGAAAGCGTATGTATGGCAGATCAGGCCAGTACTGCAGCTCCACCTACCACTGCCAGTACTACAACCGCAGCTCCGGCACCAACCCCTCCAGGGACACCTGAACGGGGCACCTACTCCGTAAACAACAACGGCACTGTGTGTCTCCTGGCCCAAATGGGACTGCAGCTCAACGTCTCCTATTTCTCTCTATCTCAGAATAAGGTAAAAGAGAGCTTTACAAGCAAAGGCAACTCACAGCAAAATAAACGCTAAATACATTTTCAGTCTGTTCTGCATAACAAACTTCAAATGAACCAAATGTATCTTTGTTTACTTTGCCAGACTGTCCAAGAATTAGTAAACTTGACTCCCAATCTAACAAGTTCATCAGGATCATGTGAAGCCAGCAGTGCTACCTTGATTTTGACACAGGAACGAACCATCACACTCAACTTCATCTTCACTCTGGTAAGATCATCCCTCCTCTTTTGTGAATTTAGCTACATGGTCCCTTTTTGTTTGTGTGTGTGTGGATACAAGTGTTTAATCACCCCTCTCCTCCCGTCCACAGAACTCCACAAGCAACAAGTACCACCTGAGTGGGATAACTCTGCTTGCTAATTGGTCTGATATGACTGGTACGTCATTTGTCACAAGCAACACATTTTTTTCTTGCCTCTGATTTACTTCATTCAAAGAATCACTGACCCATCTCTCTCCGCAGCTCCCTTCTCAGCTAGTAACACCAGTCTGGACTACCTGCGGAGCACGCTGGGACGCTCCTACATGTGTAACGCAGAGCAAGCTCTGGTTGTGGTGCCAACCTTCTCCCTCAACACATTCAGACTGCAGGTCCAACCCTTTGAAGTCACCACCAACCAGTTTGCTACAGGTACAAATGCTTTCTTTTTTTTTATCATCCCAGCTGTTATCCACTTTTTATCCCAAGTTTTCTTTATCTTTGTCCTTTGACCTCAATGTTGATAGTGATGATGTAGTTTATTGGGAGCAGGTAGCACTCTGAGGCATGGGAAAGCAGCCTTAGTCTGATAATGAGACTGAATTGCTATTTCACAGAAGCTGCTGTAACACTTACAAAGCTCTTATTGGCTGGGTTGTTTCTCCAACGGATGAAACAGCCATCAAAGGGCACAACAGCAGAACTACTTGAAATGCTGAAATAAAATCATTGATGTGGGCAGAGATTTGGTGGTCTTGGCTCAAGCAGTCTTGCATCAACAAGGGTTCAGAATCACCCCTCAGTAATCCCTCTATTCAAGCTGCATTTATAGGGCATGTAACCATTAACTGCTAAAAGTGGTCAGCCATAATGAATTATGGTTGCATCAGGCAGACCCCATAGATGTGTTGGGTTTTACTGTTTTACAGAAGATCCAAAGTTCTGCAATATAACTTTACCCTCCCTCTTTTGTTTCTGTCTCCAGCGGAGGAGTGTCAGATGGACCAAGACCAGATGCTGATCCCCATCATTGTTGGAGCAGCTCTTGCTGGCCTGGTGCTGATCATCCTCATTGCATATCTAATAGGCAGGAAGAGGAGCCATGCTGGATACCAGACCATCTGAATGGACCCCTTCATTTAACTTGAGACTGACAGACTGAATGGTGGAGAGATGGACCCAGGTGTGTGAGTGAGCAAGTAATAGACTGTGCACACAAGCATGAGTGAATGGAAGCAGTTGTTGCTCTGTGGCGAGTGCATGTCTATGAGACCTCCTGGATATTTTATTTTCCTTTCACTTTCTCTGTGAGGTGATGATGAGAAGCCAAAGACCTGCTTAACTGTAGATGGTGTGCATCTTGATGAATTCTGAGAGGACGTCACAAGAGGCTTCACGTAATCAAGGACGGAGGCAGTTAGAATTTGCTGTGGCAAGTTCACCGTCAGCTGTTTGTCTCTACTCTTGTTTCATTTTGTTCTAGGAATTGGTTGAATTTGCTTAAACTGCTGTTTGTTGTTTTTAGCTATGTAATTACTTAACATCCCATGAAATTAAAGAGGTAGAGGGCCAAATGAACTGTAGGACAAAGATTTCTTTTAAGTTCCAATGGCTTGTCCACTGGTGGTCAAAAAGTTTAAAAAAGAAGGATGTCTTTGCAAGTAAAAACATTTCAAGTTAGGTGGAGTTTTATTCTTATGCCTACATATGCTCCAGGACCATAAGATAATCCCAGTGACAGTGTAAGAAAAGGGAAAGCTCTGAATGTGTCTTTTCCAATCATATTCCTCCACAGCGGAGACTGACGAAAGCCTGAACTGTCACAATAATGCACTGCGGCAGTTTAATCCAACTAATTAAACAGAGTCTGGTAATTGTGATGATTAAAAGGTGGATTGCTGCTTTGTGTAAACAGTGTGTAGTGGTCCGGCCATGCACGGAGTGCAACTCTGCATTACTAAACTTGATTTAACATTACGAGTGAACAGGTGCATAGATTCAGTTTCTATTCTTGCTTTTCCCCGCCCTTTCCTTAAAGAAATGTTAATATGAATTGTAGTGATTTGATCTTTTATTTTTATAGAAAATGGTTTGGTCTCGTTTTCTATTATGCATCTTACCGAAAGTTAATAAAAATCTAAAAATCCAGCACTGATTTTTTTTTTTTTAGTATTTCATGCAACAGTATGATTTGTTTTTATCTTGTTTTGTGTGAAATAAACATGGCTGTTTACTCTGAGCTGCAGGTGTACATTACAGAGAATACTCAGAGCTGGGACCAACGCCAAGGTTATTTTTGTCCAGTGCAACAAAATATCAGTACTATGAGAGTTTAAAAGGGCCACAGAACAAACTGGACACAGCTTTGTTAGAAAATGATGCTTATGTCATTTCATCATAGTGCACTTAAATTAATGGTTGAAGTCAGGAACTATGACATTTGCTGAAAACAAACAATAAGTACATGAATTGGATTTTGAAATGTTGAAAAAGAAATATGCCATGAAATGAGTGTGATTCACATTCACTTACCACAGCAGGTAGTGCCAGCATGGAGTCTTATCAGTCAATCATTGATTTACCATTCAATGTGAAATACAGTAGGCCTGTTCCTCTTGGCTGTGCTTACAACTAATCATTTATCTGAGCCTGCCATCTGCTGCCAAGCTTTTTTCCTCTTCAGTGTCTCTGACTTTCTAGAGTAAAGTGCATAATTCTACATTTTAGTAATAGAAGACAAAGTATGTTATTTTCAAATGGAATCGTCAGCTCATACAGCATCATCATTGAACCATATATTTACTTATTGAACCTGTATGATTGTCTCAAAATATGTTTAAGACAAAAACTACACAGTATGTAGTAGTCACTGTGACATTAAGTCAGTAAAAAACAAACAAAAAGAAGGTGCAAAAGAGCTGTGTGGGCGCTCATCCCAGTGGAATGTGTATTGAGTTTGAGCAACAGGTAGTCGAGTTTGGTTCAGGATTCTTCTGCAATGATGCGAGATCGACACGTCGCCCGCAGCTTAGTCAAGGTTGCCCTGGAGAGACTTCCTGGTTCCGTGAAGATTTTCTAGGAAAGGCCAGAAACACCAGGATTATAGGATTAAAGGAAGTAAAGCACAAGGGATGTTTTATACTTCTTGGTCTTTCCTCCGGTGAAATGACACTTAATAGCAGTGATGATTTCTTTTACCTGCATGAAAGTGTGGCATTCATCAACAAATGGTCCATGGGTGATCTGCTTGAAGTTTTGGCAGATGTCTGGCAGTGACCGGGCCTGTTGAATCAGAGCCTGGTTGTGGTGGATCAGTGTCAGAGCTACACGGAACAGGATTTTAGAGCCCTCGTAGAACAGGCAATCCCAAATCCGCAGAACTGTCTGCAGAAAAACAGCAACAAAGAAGTAAATCCTAACAGCTAAACACATGCAAAGTGATGCACAATATAAGTTTAACCTGCAGTTTGAACAAACATCTAAACTGCAGAAGGCGAGTGCAACTCAGTTCAGTGCAAAAAGTAGTTTGTAACAGTGACAGGCAACATTAGAAACTCTCCAACACATCAACAACCAGTTGTAGTATGTTGTATAAAGAGTCACCTCCAATTGCCACCAGCTAGTGTAAGTAAACTACTGAAAGTTCATACATACTCTTGAACATCATGGGGTTGTTAGACTGATATTTTAATGACTTACTGTATTTCTAGTGAACCAAAAAAGCAATGCTTTTTGCACTGTAAAGGTGGAGGGTACAGAAGAAGTAAGGTGATGTGTTATATGATTATCATATAACTGATAGGTAAATCAAAGTTAACTTATTTTCCAAGTATTCTTTCTTTCCCTATGTTGCACTAAAATGTGAAATGTATATTATATTTATATATTATTTATATGTGTGGGGGTAAAATCTCGAGGGAATAGCGTGACCTTCTGCAAGTGTTCACGCCCTCCTCCCAGTGAAGCTCCGTGTGTATTTGGAGAACAAACACCGCAGTCCACACCCCTCTCCAGGCCAACAGAGGGAGTGAGCAACAACATGTGCTGTTGTTCGTGGTGTGTTGTCCAAATGGGAAGAAAAGGAGGAATAAAAAAGCAAATGTTTTTAATTTCTATCTGAATCCACTAAAAGCAGCGCTGACATAAAGCACGTAAATTTAGTGAACAGTGTTTTGTGTATTACAGTGAACGGTGTGCTTTGAGAGAGCTTTTACTCTGAGAGATTAGAAGCACATTTTAACAAGAAAACATCTCAACAACGTCTTATAAGTGTATTGTATAAAGTAAAAAACTGCTACACAGTCTGTTATCAAGCTTTCCTAAACTTTTGAATAAACTGTGGAGCACACACAGATACACTCACCTCTACTGGCAAGACGTCTATGTAGAGACAGATGAACCATCGGGAGACGACCAGGGTCCACATGACATTATGATCCACCATGGTCTGCCATACTCTGGGGATTTTAACTTTCACCAGTTCCCCTAACACCTCCTGGTCCATCTTCAGCCCCAGCATGGCTGGACTGTAGTAGTCTGTAACCACACACACATCATTGTGAGTTAGACATTGCTCTTAATTAACTGCAAACAGATATAAACAAATCAATTTTGTAAAACAAGCTGGACAGACAGATTAAGTGGAAACAGTTCAAATTAAACTCAATTAAATTAAATTGCCTATGTTGTGTCTAACACATAACAGCTCATCACTCCTGTCACAACTGCTGCTACCAAGTCTTTTCTGATTTATTCAATCCAGTAGGGCTTTATTGGCATGACAGTTTTAAAAACAATGTTGCCAAAGTCTTGCTCTTGTCTGAGTGAGTGCAAGATACAAATGAAAACATACTGTGGGTCTAAAGCCACAGATCAAGACCATGTGACCTCCTATAGGATTATTCTTAGCCCAGACACTTGCCTACACACACACACACACACCTGGTAAAATTCTACCAAGTAGTGCATCCATCAGCCAGAAGGACTTCTCTTCATCTTTTGTGATGATAAGTAGATACCCAGCTATGAAGTTCATCCCCTGAAGTCAAAAGAGAGACACACTCAGGTTACGCATGAATCTTGCAATCCTGCCTGAGCAGGTTTTATTAGAGACTGTAGAGCTCTTTGATAGAGCATCCAGGGGAGAGACCAGTAAGTATACACTGGACATGAAACAGGCTTCGTGAGTATGATTACAGATAGAGGGGTTCTAGTACTTCATATTAGATGTAACCATCAACACAGCCCTGCCGCCTTTTGAATAGCAAACTAAGCTGCATATGTTCTTGTGAATAAAATTTGCCTTTCAAATGTTGACAGAGACACAAACAGCCTTTCTTTGGACACATACGCATTGAATAATTGTTTAGTCACTAATATCAAAACACTACACAGAATGATGACCAACCAGATTTGGGATATATACGCTTCCAAACGCTCAAATTTACTTACTTTATCTACTTTATTTAGGCTAATAAATGTTGGAGTACACATTAAGTCAGTTTTGCATATTTTTTGTCCCATAAACCACACCAATAATGGACCTAATCCTTCACTGCAGATCTCAGTCATACAGCACTATAAACAATAATGAAACAATATGAAATACATTGGTTTTTTAACTATTATTACCAACACCGGGTCATATTGAAAGGTCCTTGACAATACCTGATATTCTCACACTGTTCATTGAAATCTTTGTCACACGTGAAAGAAGGGGCAAGAATGGTATCGTGCAAAACCCATTTTAGGCTGGATCTTCAGTAATATTACCTGACAGTAGCCCACAGTTGGGTTGTGGTGACCATAAGCCAGCAGCACATTGTACAGAGCTTTCTGCAGACATGGGTTGGATGTCTTGCGGAACTGGACGTTGTCGGGAAATGTTCTGTTCAAGTCTGAAAGAAAAAGACCGCACAGACACACACTCATATTTAGCGCGGTGCGTTTATGGCTGCACGAGAGCGGGTGAGTTTAAAAGTGGAAGCACCACAAGAGTCTGCTTTTACAACTGAAATTGTTACATCAGTCTTGTATTCCAATGATGCCTAAAAGCAAACTTGAGTAGCCAAATAACCTTTATATAGGTTGTTTTTTAGTGTGCTAAAAGTGTAACTTTTCCAATGTATGTTGCATGTGTTGTTTTGTTGGACAATTGACTATTTTCCACACATACAGCTAGCTCAAATATATTAACTATATTACCAGTGTTATTAAATACTAAATTAAGGGCCCACGGGTGGTGCAGAGGGAAACCTACTTGAACCACAGCACTAACTTTTGCGACAATACTGCGTAGGATAATCAAATACATGCAAGCACACATTCCTTGTAGACTACTTTGTAACGTGACCTGGGTGCTTACGAGGTAAAGTATTATTTACCTCGCAATTTCAGAGACGAAATTTGATAACTTTCCAGATTTGTAAAATCCTTAAAATCATATTATAAACCACTGTGCAGTGTTTTAGCATCTGACAGGCCTCAACACTAATGGATCTATTACTTAAAGTGGCCTTCCTGGATTGTTTTTTATCTCCTCACCGGTACCTGAAACAACACACACTTTTAACGCAATGCTGTTAACTGTTTGAATGCCCAGTCTGCATCTCACACAAGGAAACAGGGTAGCTGGTCTCTCACGTACTCACAAAGCCACGCATGTGTCATGCTGAACGCTGAAAAAATATTCTGCAATGTGAAACACCAAACCGTTGGGCATCATTGTGCCCTGTGTGGCTGAATATGGCCTGCAGGTTTTGTAACGTGTTTGGCACAGCTGGCTATAGTCAGCATTAATCAGCAAGCGTTCAGCCGAATCAGCATACTGAATCAGCCTCAGAGGCAGTGGGTGGGAAATTCTCTGACTGGATGTTCCAGCGAAATCTGTTATTTTACTCACGTAGTGCAGTTTCTCCTTATTTTTCGTCCCTGCCTTTTCTTGTTTCCCAAGCGCAAGACCGCATGACGACAATGCCAGCGCAAAACAAAACGTTATAGTGCCAATTGCTTCAACTTCATCACTTATTTTGTATTCCAAACATACAGTATAATAATGAGACTTTTAATCAAATTCACATTGGCGTGAATTGGCTAACTTGTTTTTTATGTTCACGATGATCTTTGGATTAGAAACAATTATCCCCCAATCGGGGTTAGATAGAGGCTCAAGTTCAATTTATAACAGAAGGCATGAGGGGAATGAACTGTAAGTCTTTGCTAGGTTGGCTTGTTGTGTGTCTTAAGGAAGTCTGAGTGAGCATATGGGTGAATGAGAAACAGCCTGACCTGTGCAGATGGTCTCCACCAGTTTGGGGTCGTGCTGGGCTCCGAGCAGGGACTGGTAGTATCCTGGGTTCTTCTCTAGCTGGTCTTGAGCCCCACTGGCTGCCATCCAGATCAGAGCCCGGTGCTCATTGGGAATCCCCTTACGTACATAACGCTTTACTGAAGGAGGGGGGAGAACATTGAAGTTTAGTTCAGTTTTATCGCGTGCACTCCCTCTGTGAGGATACTGTTGTGTTCGGTCTTCACACTCACGTTTTACATTCTTCTGCACCTTGCTTTTGCCCTTCAGCAGTTTGGACCACTTGATGGCTCGTCGGGTGAGAACAACTAGATACTCAGACATGAGCTCCTCATACGACTCATAATCAAAGCCCTCTGAGTGTTCAAAGCCATACGGATCCACACTGGAAAAAAAAGCACAAAGTTAAACTGTTAACAACTTTAATGAAACACATCAAAAGATTGTTTTCAGTCAGTATATCACAATCATCATCAGAATTACCAAGCATTCACATAATAGCATTGTAAATCTCAAACACATTTAACAAATTAATTTGAACAAGTGCACTTGTGTGTCAGTGCTGGTGTGTATGTGCTTTGTACTATGTTACTTATTTGATCTGAGGCAAGACTGAAAACAAATTTCCAATTAAATTATAAAAACTAGTTATTATTGGCATTCATTAGTCCAGTATAATTTAACTGCTAGTGTTTGGAGCATTTAGGCCTTGTCATCTTCACTTACTTAGCATCTTGATCAGGCATAACTAGATTGGATAAAGCCATTACAGCACAAAATAAAGACTAATGGTTCTATTTTATTAATGTAATCTTTCATATACAGCATGTGTATCTACATTACCTATACAGTCTGGTTCTAGATGTAATAGTTGTGGGTGTAGGTGGCTCAACCTAATGCTTTAGGTAACACGATAATCTCCCTACAGCTTAACCCTTTCAAGAGCAAAGTCATCCCTGAAGAAGAAGACCAGCAATGTGGTAGGCTACTATACCTGCTTTGAACATGTTCAGACGCAACAGAAACCACTTAACTACTGTATATACTACACACAACCCAGGCTTTAACTAGTGTGGCTCTGCAAATACTGGGTGAATAAAAAGGTTATCATTATGCAAACATTATGTTTCTCATCTGAGAATGACTTTGTTGCCAAAACAAAACCAAGGGCACACATTAGACGTAGCAGTGTGGAGTTTGTGAAAGTGGCACCTGATATCAGGTATTGGTTTAGGTTATCACTGTGTTTGAACTGTGCAACAGCTCCCCTGCTCATTTTAATAAAACTGCATATACTGCAGTGATGAGTATAGATTTCATACACCTGCAAAAGAAACAAAATGCTTTGGCCTATGTCTACATGTAGATAGAGTGGATAAAGTGCACTATTTCAAGTCCACTTAAGTCCAATATACACTCAGTTGCCAGTTTATTAGGTACACCTAGATAAAACTAAGGCAGTCTAATACAACAGCCCTGCAACAAAGTCTTCATGAAGGTCATAACTGTTAACAGATAGACTTTGATTCAACTTTATGGTCATTTTGGGGGTTGCTAATTTCTAATATTTAGTCTATCCTCATTGATATGAATGGGGTGAACAAAATATTAGAAACTCAAATGTAATATATACACAACCTACTGCCTCCAAAATGACCATACAGTCGAATCAACACCTCTATAAAACAGTTTCAACAGAAAGTGAACCTTACAACCTTCTTGAAGGTAGGATTTATTATAAGGCTGTTGTATCAGACTGCATTCATTTTAGCTAGGTGTATCATAACAACTGACAACAAATGACAACTGAGCATAGATCCACTGATTGTTTTCTAAGTGTACAAACATTAGTTATGTTAGTTAAATCTGAAGTTTTATTTGAACCATCATGTGAAATGACAAAAAAATGTGTCCCATTTCTAATGAGCAAAACAAAACTATAAACATCTGCAGGCCACTGCACAACTCCTACAGAAAGTATATTAGCTACTCTGTAAATCAGATTATTAACCTAGTCCATCTATTCAATAGACCTTTGAAATGCAGCGACTGTCTGTCTAGAGTATATTCAAAGTATTCAAAGAATGTTGCATTATCCCTACATATTTCACACTGTCAAATGAAATTTTATAGGAGAAAAAACTACAAATAACCTCCAGCAGTTATCGCGATTAGTTAAAATACGATGTGTAGTTGCGAGTTTTGTACTAGTAACGTTAGCCGTTAGCTGTACGTTAAGCTAACGACTGCAGTAACGGTCTAAAGTTGTTAGTTGGCTAACGTTACTGCTTCCAATTTCCACGAAATGAGGAATAAAGTAATTAGCTGCTTCTGGATTTACTTATCGGGTAAGTGACTCAACTACCCTTGACCTCCCCAAATCTTTAAGACATGCTTTTAAACGTTTTAGCAAGCTGAGATAACCGTCAAAGCCCAACTTACCTGTCCACTCTGTCTTTGGCTCTACCGTCGGTGGAGCGGGTCTGATTGGTCGCCTTGTTCTTCTTCTCCATTGCCTCTCTAGTGCTCCAGTGGTATCCTGAAAATCTGTGCTAGAGTCTTACCATGTATCCACCGTGTTGTTTTACTCAAAGAAAAAGTAAGAATGAACATGAATGTCTTAGTTGTGGTAGCGTTAACGTTCACTTGAAACTTTCTCCATGTTTGCGTGCGGAGAGACGGGACAAGACGCTGCTTTTTCCTGGGATTAACATGCTATTCTCGAAAAGGGAAAGCATTTGAAAGGCATTCTTACGCTTTTACCCAAACCAAGAAGTCGTTTTAGTTCGATTCTTCAAATATTTTATCGATCCGCCGATGTTCAAGCCGCGCGGAGGTGGAGAGAGCGGAGTTTGCCTTGAGTTTTATCGCCATCCGCATGCACCTGCTGCCGGCCCCCCTTTCCTCGTAGTACAACCAGCTGGCCCGTAGCTCTAACAACATCCAAACACAACGACTAGCTACAAGATGAATGCTACCCCAATGTAATCCAAATAAAAGTCACTCCCACTCGTTTTGTCCGGAGTACTCCATGGAAGATTTCGGACTGGTGACGTTTGTCCCAGGACACACACGTCAATCAGACACTAATGCTGCTTTCGAGTGTTTCCCGTAACATCCTACTTCAGAGCTCTCATGGGATGGCTAAATGTGACTTATGTCGCATTCACGGGCTTTAGTTAGAAAAAGTGGAGCTGCAGCGGTAGAACGAAAAGGAGGAGAGATGTACATCAGATTGAGGTTTTAAATTATTCATTTTTGGCTTTACTCACAATGTTTTTAAGTTATATCTCCTCCAACATGTACTAATAACTGGTAACCACTTTTACAAGAAAATGCCCTTTTTTATTACAGCTGTTAAAAATTCTGACATTACTTCTCCACTATGACCGGTTTATAATGTTCAGTAATACACATATTTATCACTTTTAGTCGTATATTTTCTATATATGAACATATAGCAACCCTTGTTTTGCACTTACCAATTTGAAAAATAGGCATTTTAGAAAAAAAACCTCCATAGCCAAACATTTTAATATAACACATTAACATCAACTGTTGGCACAGACACAGCCTACAGCATAACTGTCACATCGTCAACTCCCTGCTCTTAAAACTTGGAACTAGGGTTCCCCGTTTTATATGTAAGGTTAGTATGTCCGATAACACGTAAAGGCAGCAAATATGGTAAGTAGCCGCGCCCTCTCCAGCACAGCCACGTAGCACAGGTAAATACAGCCATCTGTTAACCTGACCCTCTGCTGGGCAGCATTGGCGCAGTAAATAATATACCTGGACTTAAACGTATCTGTTGCATGAGTGATTGAGGGCTCCCACAGTCCTTGAAAATCATTGGAGGTTTGCAGATATGACTGCGAAAAAATAATAATAATAAGGCCTAAGCATAATGAAAATAAGTGGATGAACTCAACAATATGTCACTCATATTCATCAGTTTACCATAGGTCTTTCTTTCCCAGCATCAGCCCAGCTTCACATCCTCAGGGAAACATTAATCTTTTTAATGAGCTAATATTTAAAAAAAAAAAAAAACTATACTGAAATGACTTGAAAGTCCTGCACAAGTGAGAGTGGAAACCTTTTCTCTTACTGGAAAATGTAATGTAAAAATGATGTAAAATGATGCAAACCTTACATCAAGTCACCAGGTTTCAATTTTTATGTGCTAATGAGAGAAACTGGAGCAGAGCCCCGGGCACTGTGTCCCAACACTGTCACCCAGTTCCGGGCAGGACTGTCACAAAATCACATTAAGGTTGTACTGGTGGCTTTTTGGTGGCCATCTTTGAACACCTCCTCCTTGTAGTTTCTTATTTTCCAGAGCTGGAAAGGGGGGAAATCATGTGGGGATAGAAATGTGCGTAGTGTAACTTGTACTCAAAGGAAGTTAAGTAAAGGACACATAAGCTCAAAAACTTTGAAGTATACTGTTTGATGTGGTACTTTTTGGAGTTGCTGGATTTATTCATTTTATATACAGTGTATGGGGCAAGCTGTCAGAAATAACTGTATTTTTTAGTTATTATTGGGTTAACAGTGATGCAAAGAGTCAGCCATAAATACCACAAATATCCCATATAATTCAGTGTGTGGGTATGTGTATATGACTGTGCTGCATGTTGTTTTAATCACTGCGAGTATACAGAAATTCACCTATTTGCAGAAGCCATTTTAGCCCTGTTAAATGCATAAATCAAATTACTTGAAATTTGATTTAAGAATTTCTGCCCTACATACGCACATAAACACTCAGTAACAACACCAGCATACTCCTCATCACCACTGCCTATCAGGATAAGCCTTGGGATGGACAGATGATAGATCGTGTAGGCCTCGATCTCTTATCCTCTTGTGAAAATACCACAGTAAGTCCAAATGTTTCAGCAGTAGTGTAATCCTGCTGGTGGGCGTGGGGTGGATTTGTGAATAGGATGAGCTTCCAACCACTGACATGTTTGGCACTGCTGTGTGTGACCACTCATTTGTTCTGGGCAATCGTCACTGTGTCCTTTATAGGAACACTTCAATTCTCTGTAAGTGTGTACTATACACTGTTTACTATTCCACAGACGGGTAATGTAATTTTAAAGTCTAACTCCAATTAAGCATGTCTTCATTCATGTGGTAGATTGAAGATCACAGAAAAAAATATTTTTCCTTCCCTGTAAACAGCCTTGTGACCTTAATGATCATGTATTTGGCCAGTTCCCCACAGAGTGATTTATATTCACAGCAGCCAGCTTGTATCAAAAATCGTATTAAAAATGGTACTCGTACATTTGAAGCTCAATCCATGGTTTGCAGATCTACTAAAATGACCATATTCCACTGTGACAATAATGAATAAATTAGGCAGCATTAATAGTGTGCTATTATAGTTTTAAGAAGTTTATTTAAAAAAGAAAATGAACAAGCTACATTCACTAAAACACAATACTGTGCTGTATCTTGATAGTTATATAGAAAGAGAAGGGAGTTTTACATGTATATTGGGGGAAGTAATACAGCAGACAACGTGAGCAGTGTACACCTGATAATGAAACTGGATTTCTTCACCTCTGGATCCCCCAGGAGGAGCAGGGAAACACTGCTGGGAGAGGGACGTCTGGACTTCCTTGCTTAGCCTGCTGCCACTGCGAGCCAGCCCCGGATAAGCGGCATAAAGAGGATGGATGGATTAACATAGATTTACATTGAATTTTATTATAATACACCTTCAAAATGTAAAGCTGTTTAAAGTCTTCTGATACTCATGTCATATTATGCAGTGGCATATTATGTCCATATTATAACATGTCGTGTTAACAGTGTTGATATCGTGAAGAACCATTTCAAATGTAGAAAAGATGACGATACTGATTTTTGTACGGAAGGAAAAAAAGTAAGAGTTATCAAGTTGGCAGTACTGTTTGCAACAATCAACCTTGATAAGGTCTAAGGCCAGCCAGTGTAAATGTTGTAGGTCATTTGAAGGTTATCAGCTCTATTACAAATACTGAAGTGGACTATCAGTGATCTTTTTTTCTTATACTGTAGAGCCCTTTGATGGATCTCTGTGCAAATACACTGAATGCCTATTAAAATGAAAAATAATCTCAGAATAAACAATGTTGTGACAAATATACACAAGATAAGTGCTAGCAATGGGTTTTGCCTGAGCAATTGTGGTCCAGTAGTTTTTTCTGGTAGCTTATGGATGATCACATGCTCATTTGCTCTACGTGTACTTTTAATGAAAAACACCAGTTTTACTTGTTGCTTCCACTGCTTTTTTGTTGCTGTAACTTTGTAGTAGTTTGTGTATTGTTGCTGATGTATGAAGATACATTGAGAGTAACTGAAATCTTTTTACAAATTCCTTGTACAGTGTCTGTTAAAGGAAACAGTGCTTGACCAGTGAATACTGATTCTAGTTCTGAGATTGAGCATCACTTTCTGTTCAAGAGTACCAACCTAGAAAGTAAAAGTGTCAGTAAATCGTATGATTTTGGGTTTATATATTTGTTTGACTGAAGGATCCCCATAGTTGATTGTTGTGTACTTTGGTCTCTGTCTTGGACTGTCTCTCTCAGGTTGAGTCTCAGGTGATGTTACAGCAGAGGTCTTGCTGTCTTCAAATGCAGCTTTATTGGCAGTGTCTTCAGAAAGTCTGAAACTTTGTGGCATACTAGTGGCCACTGGTGTTACTTCTTCTTTTCCCTCCATGTCTTTTTCTTGTGGTTTACCCTCTGTTGGTTTCTTTTGTGTTATTATATGGTGGGTTTGTACCTTCATGTTATTAGAAGGACAAAGGTTAAGGTCTTGAAACATTCTCATTGTCACCAATTCAGTGTTAAAAGCAGCCATAGAAGTATCAGAGTCTGGTGGTGGCACTGCAACCAAAGGAGTTACAGTTTCTGGGTGCGGTGCTGATTGAGGGGAGGACTCAGTCTGATCATCAGCATCTTGTTGACAATCAAATCTGTAAACGCATGGGATGACGTACTTGGGCAACCTTCTTTGAATGGTCACAGCTTTGGTTGGATTCGGATCTTCCGCTGCTCTGTTCTCCACAAGGTTGCGGCCTGTATATGTAGAAAGTCTCTCAGTTTTGGGCTTTAAAGGGCGTCTCCCTTCAGTAACTGGTGTGGAAGGTTCACCCGTGCTTGATTCCCTGTAAGAGTGCTGTAGGGCTCTATGAGGAACGTCCGTCTTCAAGTTTGGTATCTTTTCCAAGTGTGAGCTTTCTGGTGGTTCCACAGAATATTGTTTGGGAGAGGAATCTACACATGGAGACACAGGAGAGCAGGTCATGATGGTTGCCACATGCCAGTTCACTTGGGCTTCAACCTGTGGAGAAAGCCTGTACGGTTCTGGGAGAGACCTCTCGGTGACAGGTGTTAAATAGAGCAGCTCTACATGTCCATATTTTAAGTTGCTGGTGATACTGGTTTCTTCTACTGTAGTCTGAATTTCACCATATTCCCCTGACCTCCAACCCTTAACATTGTTATCATAAGCTCGACCTTTTATATGCTTTAATGAACAATGACCTTCAGCCTTTTGATCTGAATGCTGGTCCCCCATTTGCCTCATTTCCTCTGCTTTCAAATTATTTTTTTCTTCCAGGTTTGAGTTTACTTTTGTTAAAACGTCTACTGCCTGCTCGGGTCTTTGCCCATTTGTGGTTTGATTTCCAACAAATTTACTTTTCATTGGCTTGTGTTGGTTTTGTTTGTGAACAGTTAGATCTCTCCGTCTTTCATGACAAGCTACCTTCTTTTTTACATTACTCGTCACCTTGACTCCTTCAGAAGGCCTTTCATGTGAACATTTCAAGTCACTTCCCTTACATACAGTGGCCATGGTCTCAAACCTCTCCATGAGGGAAGACAGGAGGATCCCTCTTCCAATGAGTCTTGGCTTGACTGGCTGTTTCTTCAGCATGTTCTCTCCCTTTTCCTTTTGCTCAGCCATGGCAAACTTGGCCACAATATCTTTCACACTGCCCCCCCTCTTCAGTCCTTGTTCTCTTCTATTCCGGTCCTTCTTGTGCATGTCATGCTCACGGTCTTGGCTCTGGTTCACATTACCTGCCACTCCTCTGCCGGAGGACAGAGTTCCTACCTCCCTTTGGTGGGTGATGGGGGGTTTGGGTATGGACCTTATGAATTTGGATTGGAGGAGCTGGAATGTGGTAAGGCGCCGGGATATTAACTCTCCTGCTGTTTGATCTCCTCCATACCTGCTTGGCTGTCTGTCTTTTTGCAGATCTGACTGGCATTTTTCAGGCATCTTGGAACTGGTCTCAGCAGTCTTTCCCTGGGTTTTTTGCTCAATAGTGCAACATGTCTGGAGTTGAGTCTGCTTCATTGAAGCCTCAATTCTCTGATCAGGCCAATCTGTGTTTCTTGTGTTTCTTTCAACTACAACATCCGACCCTGGCTTCTCCGGGTTTCTGTTTCTGGTGGTCCACTTGGGCAGATCCTGTGTTAGGTAATGCAGGAGACTCTCCAGAATCCCTCGGAGGACAGGACGGCAGTTGCGGTCTCTAACCAACTTCCTCAACATACTGGCATCAGGGCTGATACTGGTTTTCCGAGAATCTGGTCTATGGAGAATAGAGGACATGCAAAACTTAATCCCTGTAGCCATCTGCATGCAGCTAAGTATACCTGAATAGTTACGGACATTGACAGCAGAGTTGAAGGATGATTGGCAAATCAATAAATGTACTATTGGCAGTGCTGAATGCATAATTGTGAGGAGATCATGTAATTATATGTCAGAATGGATGGTCACTAATTATAAATACTGTCATGACTGTAACTGAATAGCCTACACGCAGAAAATGTGCAGTATTTGTGGTGGTCGCCATTGTTTGGTCTGAACTTGCAACGACATTGCCACTCAGAGTTTCAACAGAATTAAATAATTGTACAAAATGGGTACATGGATAATTTGGTTTTAAATATATTTGGATTAGCCAAGCCAACACGTTGTACCCAAACCCTGGAGTAGCTTTTTCATATTCTTGCACTATTAAGTTTATCTTTGAAGTATTGCACTCTACTTTAGGAAAGGAAAAAGAATAGAGTGGCCTGGACACGGCTTACCGTAAAGAATGGAACAATGCTACCACACCATTTTATCAGTTCTGAAATATGGTGCTAAATTTGTGTTTTTCATGCAAAAAACATGAATACTCTTTTTTTTTTTAACTGATAGCAACATCATGAAAAAGATTTGGGGATAACTCAGCACACCATAAATGGGGGAATATTCCATTAAGGTTGGCTTTAAATCTCTTTTAACCCTTTTTAAAGTCAATCTCTGAGAAATGAGCATCACTGAACTGAGGGATTCGTTTTTTGGAGCATAGTGAGTTTGACCTTTCACAGTCCCCTTATAAAACTAGTTGCTGTTACTCAGTGTAATCTCCAAAATTACTAGATTTTCTCTTCTACTAATTAATCTTCTACCTGAGTGATTTTGAGTCAACAAACAGTACTTCTACTTGAACTGGATATACCAGTAGTCCTCCCACCCCTGCAGCAAAGCACAGGAGATGTTCAGACTTGAAAGTGAAGTTTTCCAGCAGTATGAACTTGTTACAGGTGATTAGTTCAGGGGATTGTAGAGGAGGGTTGTGCAGCAAGAAGAGGAAATCTGGTAGAAAAATTAAGATAGGAGACAAGCTGTCCATCAAAACCGAAATAAAAAGTTGTAGTTAAGATAAAGAGAGACAGGCACTTCATGCGTCATGTAAATATGAGTCCATTTTAATGTTCATATATTAATATTCACCATGTAATGGTGTCTTCACAATATAGTACACCATACCTGATAAGAGCATCCCAGTACAAATAATTATTGATCACAGTATAAGATTAAATGATTACTATTCTACAACTCAGTAATGTTGCATAAAAGTTAAAATCATTTCAAACTTTTCCACCACATGTTACATGCATTAAAAAGCCAAAGGTAGATCTAGATTAAAAACTAGTGAATTTATTATGGGTCTTAGATTAAGGTACTATTTTTAGATAAAAACAGAAAAACTGTGGAGAGAGATGTTTCTCTTAAAATCAATTAGGCATTATCAAAAGTTTGCACAATGTTTATGTATGTGATTTTGATGAATTAGATACTCTATGACACAACATACAGTAACCATGTGCTTCATGTTAATACAGGTTAGCTTTAGAAAAGGAAGGTCAGAGGAGGAAATCCATCTTTTGTAAGTTAACTAGTTCACTACTCTTAATTTAAATAAAGGTTATAAAGGCCTTAGAGTTTTTTCCCCCACAGTTCTGTCATTTAATATTAGGTGGAGTAATAGAGACAAGTTATTCCTGCCTGCTGTCAACAGAACATGAAATTTCTGCAAACTGATTGCAGATGTAGTTCCAGAGAGATGCTCTCACAGGAAAGCATTCATGTCAGGCAAAGGCTGAAACTTTATACCCTAAATGGTCTTCTTTTAGCTTTTCCAATTCAACAGATCTGTGTGTAGCAAAATCAAGGAGAGGAGGGCAAGAGAAGTGAGGAGAGGACAGGATGCCACTCAAGACTATTGAGACACTACCAGCAAGGACTAGAGTGTAGTGCGGGACAAAGGGAAGCAGTTTTACAGCCATGTGCAGTTCCTCTGATAGCCAGTAGGGTTCAGGCCAGTGAAGAGCAGGATTACTTGTCTATGCACTTCTCTGAAGATGCTGCTTTGTAAAGCGCTTCTCCCAGCTCCTCCAGGCGCTCTCTTTTGTCCAAATCCTGGTACAGGCCTGGGGGGACCTGGCTCAGGCCGTGCATGAGGCCATAGAGACAACCTGCGATCAGGCCTGTGGCTTCCCTCTCACCTAAAAAACAAAATAAAACAGCATTTTCACAGAAGTCACAGTGAGCAGGCTGTATGTTTTATCTGTCTGTGTTTTAATGCACCTGCAGGTGCAGAATGCTGTGGTCCTCACCTCCATGGAACATGGCTCGTTTACACAGTTCAGCCCAGTCACTCCCTGCCGCTAGAAGAGCATCATAGGCTATCATGGGGGCATCGTGACCTCTCCGGCCTGCACGGCCCTCTGAGCTCCAGCGCTTATATATCTGTATGGACAAGGACAGACAGCAGCACACTGTTCCTGTTAAGGGTTCTGTTGACGTAAAAACCTAAAGGTAAGCTTTGTATGTGTATATTTCTTTTTTGTGTGACAGAGAGGCAGGATTTACCTTGTCTGTCTCCTCAGCGTCATAACGATCAGGGAACGAAGCTTTGTTCTGTCCTTCCTTCTCTATCTCCCTCTCTTCCAGGTAAAACTGCCACTTGGCCTCAAAGTAGAACCAGTTTTCCTGATACTCTGCATAGGAATGCATAATCACACACATTACTGGTATCAGCTGATAGTCATGCTCTCTCAGACACGTGCATTCATACCGAACTGAGAAAATGACTGTATATGCTGACAAACACATATTGATATTACTCTTTTTGTTATGTTTTTTAACATAGAAGCTTAATTTGGACCTGAATTAATCGACCAAGCTGTAAAACGACGTGCCTCTTGCACACCAACACAGACAGAAACACAATCTAACCTGCCATGTGTCGTATGGTCTTCCTGCAGTACTCCTCAGCCCGAGGGATGACCTTCATGAGCTCCCGGCCCCAAGTCACAAGAGGTTTCCCCTGGATCGCATAGGATGCAAACAGTGCCGTCGTCAGGGAGCCTAGGAAGCCTGAAGCCAAATGTGACACCACAAGTCACTGCACCAGTTCTGTCTGCTGACATCTCAAACTAACCAGTGAAGCAAGTATTAAATCAATGATCTTGCAGGTAAAATGCAATTAGAGATGCTCAACAGCCTGCAGTTGCCAGGTCTGTTGGGATAGGTTAGAAACTGCTGACGTTGTCACCTGTGGGATGGTTGTGGGTCATTCTGCCAATCTCAATGCTGACCTCCACCAGGTTGTCTATTCTCTCAGGTTGCCAGTATCTCATACCCACACACATGGCCTTGGCAGCTGCCCCGAACCCAGACCCTGGACATAGACACATGTGCGTACATTTACACGCACATTTACATATACTGCACTTATGTTGAACTCATAAAATAAAATTAAAAAACTATATCTAAAATCTCCACTGGCCTTTTTCATTGAAGGGTGTATGCCAGGCGAGCAGGAAGTTGTGAGGTTTGAGGTGAACACAGCCCTCCACCGTGGCAGGATCGGGGGCTCTGCCCTGGAGAGACACCATGGCTTCAACGTAGAGACGCACCAGCTCCCGGTACAGGTCCTCCAGACACCAGTAATCTGGACACACACACACACAAAGTAACTGAGAGTCATTCATGATTGGCATGCAAGGCGAGATGAGTGGTGCTGCGGTAGGCTAAGTTTAGCCTCAGCCTGCCACACCACAGATTAGGACCAGCATGCCTGTGCAGCGAGGGGAGTCACTTCCACACACCATGAGGTCAACTGGGATCCTCGAGCAGAGCCCACAGCCATCCTGCTAAAATTTGTTTATGTGTGTACTTTATGTGTGAAGGAGGGAGAGCCTGTGTTGACAAAGAAGCATCACCTCTAATTTAGAGGTCTAGGACTTTGATGAAAGACAGGGACTTTCACCCTCTTGACTGGACTGTGGATCCGATTCTGTTACACAGAGGATGAGGGAGGGTAGAACTGAAGTGGTCAGTCTATGCACTGTCAAATTCTTCAATGAATGTGTATAAAGAGGGAGTTGAGAAAATCGTCATTCTTGTCTTTCTGGTTAATTTAAGTTCTTTATTCTCTGCTTCAGATAAGAACGTAAAATACGTTAAATAAGCCCCTTTAATGACTAATAATTGGGCTACTAGAAATGCCTTTTAACAGAAGAGGAGCACATACCACGTACAGTATTGTTATGTTATATACTGACATTAATGGCACTCATTCCACTCTGTAAGGTTTTGTCTGGCTGCTGTGTGTGTGTGTGTGTGTGTGCATGTGTGTGCAGGCATTGTGGCTAAATAGGGCTTCCTAATCTCAAAAGATGTCATCTCCATTTCACAGGACCGCTGTCACTGGCTTTGAACCGCATCCACAGCCAAACATGATACCGGCAGATTATGGAGGAGTCTGACCTGCTATTGTTCAGTAAAGGATTCCAAAGTAGTCTATTTTGGACTTTTCTGTCCTGGCAACTCCCGGCCACCCTGCGGGGGGCCTGAGATGACATTTGAGTGGCGGCGTTCGTAATAACGTTTCTACTGAGATTTTGTCTTTGATGACTGTTTGCAAGGATTATGACATGTCAGCAGGTTTTGTCATTCA
This sequence comes from Macquaria ambigua, assembly GCA_008360985.2. Classification (NCBI taxonomy): domain Eukaryota; kingdom Metazoa; phylum Chordata; class Actinopteri; order Centrarchiformes; family Percichthyidae; genus Macquaria; species Macquaria ambigua. The sequence continues at coordinate 71,187 of VMKM01000131.1, forward strand.
GAGATGGTCTGCCAGTAAGTGATTAGCAGCTTCCATTGACAGTATAGAAGAAGCTATTCTGGTCTCTCTAAATGTAGAAAGATCAAAAGTGCGGCTGGACAGGTCTGATGTTGTGTCTATATATTACTGAACAGATAAAGAAAGAAAGGGTTTGGTTTTAAGTGATGTTAGATGTAAAATTAGAGTGATGGTGAGACATTTTGATTTGATATTTAACATTTCAGAGAAAGAAGCAATTAGTGTGTTGTCTTGCTATGATTTCCGCTCTATAATCTGCCTCTTAGACATCATAGATACTGTTTGCCATTCTTCTTGGCAGCAACCCTAAACATACCAACGTACCTGTTATAAGTGCTTCTGCTGTGGTCATGTGCATCAGCGTTGCATCACTCAGGGGCCAGTTATCAGGGTCCAGTTTCTGGGCCCCCAGTCCCCCCAGAGAGGCCAGTTCCTCTTGGATCTTCTTGCCTGAGGTGCAGCCTTCCCAGCGGCCCTTTCTGTAGCCCAAGACATCACCAACAGCACCCAGAACCATGGCTGCCTTGAATTTCTCCATGATGCTGGGCTCTGCTTAATCACGGAAAAAAAAGATCTTCTCTTGAATGAAGACGTCACACCTCTCCTGGGATTTAGATGGCTCCTGGCACGAACAGATGCCAAAATCTGAACTCTTTTCTGTAGGTCTTCTTCACCACGTCAACAGACTCGGGGTCACAGAACAATGGAAACTCTCTTGCCCCATAACATCCTGAAGAACTTCAGTCTCTCCAGCTCTCACAGTTTTCAATTTTCACCTTCCCACCCTCACAGCTCTCTTCTAGTTTCTCATCAGTTGTCTCACACTCAAACATTCACCGTACCAAGGGTGGGTACGCACACACGCGAAAGCATCACGTTATCAGCCACAGTGTCTTTGTGTTGGGCGGCGGTGAGTTCAGCTGTGATCAGGTGTCTCCTAAAAAGGCAATCCCCATGGCCCCAAAGCCTAAAAGCTGGATGGCTGGGTGTGGAGTGGTCATAGGGGCTGGACGCGCTGGAAGAGATGCTAATGGGCTGCTGGGCTGGAGTGCAAGCTTGTCAGCTGGTGCCCGGACCTTGTTGACATCCCACCCGCCCCATGGGAGGAGGGTAAGAATGGAGCATCATCCCAACTGATGCCCCCACACTCCATGAGCCTGCCTCTGCCTACATTGAAGCTTAACTCTCTTATCCTTACCTCACTATTTTAAACTTTTATTTATCATCTCCTGCCCTGACATCAGCTAATCGACGCTCAAGTTATGTGCACTGCATCCAAGAGTTCCCCTCCCTCTCAGTTTCTTTTATCCTCATCTTCACCTAATGCCTCAATTTGACCCCTTTTGAGTTATGCTTTTATATTACACAAATCTGTTATTCCCAACCTTTCATTTTCTCATGGATCTGTTGGTGAATGTATCCCTAAACATACTCAGGGTAACAGTAGACAAAGCATTACCAGAGGTATGATGAGAGTGATGATGATGATATGCAGCAGGAATGCAACCTGATAACGGACAACTGTTACCAAGCTGACATTTTACACACACTCTCAAACACACACAGTGGGGCAGTGGTTTCTCAGCAGGAATATGGAGAATGTTTTGGGGGTTTTTTTCCACTCGCTGCTGCCATTTAGTTTGCATATCTCTGTATCTCAGTGTTTGGTTTGGATAAAAACCCGCTGACTCCTAAGCCTCCATTGGACATAAACAACCTCTGCATAGAGAATAGCATAGTAACACAAATAGGTGAACTCAATATTATCATTTTTTAACTTTTAGTGCTATCATCATAACATATAATCATTTTAGTTTTACAAAATCCAAATTAATTATTCAAAGGAAGTTCTAAATAAAATTAGTGGCTGAAGTTCTAGTTTTACACGAGTAAAGAGTTTTGTTTGATGAAATGCGTAACACAGGCCGTTACACTGAAGATCAAATCGTATATTTCGGGAGACTGATTTCAATCCGACCGACCAGCATTCAATATCTTTAACCAGCTGACCAAGTGACACTGTCATTTCGTTTCTGACAACAGAACAAACACTTGTTGTTGGAACTGCTACACTAGGTAGACAGAAGTACATCTTTTACAAGACTGTTAAAAACAACATGCTTTATTGACAACTTCCTTAAAGAAAACAACACACGGTATGCTTCTGTGACAAAACATAACATTCTGTAAATACCTGTTTTCTTGCCGGCAAAAATAATACTGTTTTGATGAGAATGATCTGCATGACTAGAAACAGCTGACCACACATATGACAAATGAAAAACGTACCGAATGTACCATATTATTAACTGAATACTGAAAGATGTCACATTTTCTTGCTCCGGAACCACAGACGAAAACACTTTATATGGGATATTTCATTGCACCAACACATATCTAACTTGCTTAGTTACGAAGGTGAACAATATGACACATTTACCAGCTCCTACAAGGACTGTTTAACAGTCATGACGAAGCTGGTTCCTTTGCCACCATCTGCACTTAATCTGGGATTGAAATCATAATAAATTCCCATCCTGATCTGCCTCAACTTCTTAAAGTCAACTTCATGCACACCACCGTAGTTTATGACTGACTCCTCTTTACATAAATATGAAAACTTAAAACACAAGTTTGTCAACTTAAAGAAAACAAAAGGCAATTATTATTTTCCCTGTCGATAGACGTTGACAGGACAGAGAAATTCTTTATCATGGTGGCAACAATTGGCAGAACAAGATCGCATAGTGCTGTTTAGAACAGAAAGCATGGCAAATACTGCTGCTCACTGTGACTGGGAGAGGACGACTGGTACCTGAGCTCTACCTTCTGTCACACTCTTTAGCCAAGAAAGGGGATGCGTTTAGCAAATACAGAGTTGTTTAGTGTTTATAATTCCACTTAAAGAGTAACACCAAAAGCATTGCTGCACTGACCTCTATGGGTTAAAAGGCTCAAGTCCTCTGACCACGTCTTTCATCACAGCTGGGTTTGCTCAGGTGTTCTCATATACTTGTGACCACATCCAGCTGTGATGTAGCGTTGGACTATTAGCACATTGAGAAATGCACTACTGCACAGCCACCCCTAGATGGCAGTGCAAGCAGTGTTCTTAAAGTGACATGTTTTTTTCTTTACTTTAACATGCCACCATTGCCCTGCAGTTGCCAATCCATGAAAAGCAACAGACTAAAAACTCAAACAGTGTAAACAAACAGTTAAAATACTCCTGGCTGGGATGTAGATATGATAATTTTGATAATAATATGATAATTTTAAAAAGTCTAGAGTGTAAGTGAACCTACTTAAAGTGTAAACTGAATAGCTCTGTAGCTGTATACGGTGCTGCCTGCTAAAGAAAACCTACAACAGAAAAAGTGTAAATCAGTGCAGTTTGCAGGGTTGACAAGTCATCATCACCTGGATAATAGAAAAACAGTCAATGTGCCAGTCAGTTTCTCTTTGTGTACAGCAGCTTACACACTGCAAAAACTAAAGTCAACCAAATGTGTAATGCAGTAGCATTTGAAAAACAAGGATCCTAAATGCTTCTTATGTACTAATCGTGATTATAAATCTCATTACCTGTTTTCTCAGATATACATTTTCTATTCTCCTATTCTTATTCCTATGGGTACAGTATTTAACAACTGTAACAACAGATACTCTGCTGGTGCTGAGCTCAAAAAGCATGCTGCTCTGTCCAATTCTCTGTGTGAATATAAAATGCGGATCTGGACTTTTTCACTGTCGCTCAGTCAAGGTGAATCATCACAATTTCTTAACTCTAATTATAATAAAACCAAATGAAAATATTTTAACATTGTATTGTAAAAGAGGCAATATGTTTTAACCCCCCCCCCCCCAAACACACACACACACACACACACACACACACTGATGAGCAAGCACACTTTCTCTCTGCTCTCAGTGTGATTGTTAGAGAGCTACACATTCGCAATCGCAGTGAAAATAATGTCGATTACTTTTTTTCCCTCCTCAACGTCCATGGCACTGCTTCACACTAGCCAACAAAGACATGCAGATTTTAACATACTGTTCCATTCACAATTGACAATGTAAGAGGCCACATCCTACTGCATCTATAACTTAATCCTCTGCGTGTGCTGAAGGTTCACTTTTACTGTCCCTCCTCATTGTGCCAAGGGTGCAGGTTAGTGAGCCAAGTCCACAGCAGCAGTTCGAAGCCACACCCATTGGTGATTTGCCCATGAGTGATGGGTTTTAGGGTACCCCTCGTTTCCATATTGCAATTACAAAGTCTGTCCTTGCCAGCAGACAACAACAACAAAAAAAAACAAAATCATCTCTCTCCTGTTGATTCCCCTCCTGCTTTCCTCTCTGAACTGGTGTTCCAGGTCACTCCCCAGCCGAGGCATCTTATGCAGTTGGAAGAACAATCTGAACGACGAGCTGCAGACAGGCTCATTGAGAAGTAGTCTCTTTTTGGCTCATTTGTATAAAAATCCTCATTCAAAAAAATTAAATTGGGAGAGCACAGAAACTCCATCTGCTGCATAAAGCCAGGGACAAACACTATGTCATGTTGCGCTTAGTCCCCGTCACAATTGGCCGAGCAAACTCCACAAAGTCATCTATAAGGACAGGCCACGCCCCTGAGGAGGGAGAAAAATATTAGTTAAATCTCAATGTAATGAAGCAATGATTCAATGAGTGGTTGGGACAAAACATTCACAGGTGCCCCCTGTTGGCTGGAAATTAAACCAGCCTGGATTCTAACCTGCTGTGTTTCTCCATTCATTCTGCAGAGAGTGATTTATAGTAAAAGAAAAAGGCTGAACACATTTTAAAGCTGCGTTCAAGGCAATGAGGCAACAAAAAACACCAGCGTATCACAAAAAGCATGCAGAGATGAGGACAAATCTTAATGTTCACGTGCATACAAAACTAATGTTATGTTACTGTGAATTGTCAGATTTAATGTGGCAGCTTGAGTAAAGAATTTTAGTGCAAATCAATGAATATGTTTGCCTACACATATTTGATAGTCTATCAGAAATATGTGATGCAATTAAATCCAATTCTGAGTGTCAAATGCTGGACCAGTACATCACATGACATTAACATTACATACAGATCACCTTACTACAAGTGGTAATACCTTAGTCTAACATAACATTTGCTGTAGTTATCAGGGTGACTGAATTATCAGCATGCAACTGTATGTGATCACTGAGTGTTTGTCTCTTTATCATGGAATTAACCACTTAAATGTATATGCATGGACTGTGTGTCATGGGTAGCCTTTATCCTGAAGGCTTTAATAATCTCACCTTCCTCGTCATAGTTTGACATGTCGTCTGCAATCATATTGCCGAAGTCCAGAAGGAGGTTCCACGTGTCCTTGGGAATTGAGCGTTTGTGATGTTCCTGAATGCATATATCAATATAATATATTGATATTAGACAATAGTTCCTGTAAATTCCTGTACATTGAAAATCAATTCAACAGTCTGGAAATAAATGCTACCTTTGTGAAACTTAGTTGTTGTTGACAATGTGTCAAAGACGTACTCTATGGTAGTTTTTGAGGCTGTTGTTTGTGCTGTTGTTGTATTTGACTGTATTCTAATAGTTTTGCTTCTCCATAATGCAGAATGTAAATGAGATGGAGAAAATATGCAGAAAGTTAAAAATATACAAAATCTCTGAAATCCATTTGTCATATACTGCTGACACACAGAAAATAAATAACAGGGTGAAAACAGGTCCAACAAAAATGTCCTCTCTCACCAGCAGGAAGCGGTTCCACAAATCCAAAAACTTGAAGCGACCTGTGAGAACTAAATTCCAGTAAGCGACAGCCATCTCTAGGTCTAGGACACAAAGTAGAGGAAGATTTTTCAATTTTTTTAAAAATAAAATAAATCCAGGTGAAAATCTGCGCCTTTGAAAACAGGGTATTTTTTGGTGAAACGTCACAAGCCTTATTTATTCTACATGTTCTTGTGTTCTACATGTTTTCTCCTTATGCTTACCTAAACCTTTCTGGCCGGGGTTCTTGGCAAAGTTGAAGGTAAACTGGTAGAAGTCTTTGAACTTCCCTGTGTCTTTCAGCTCCTGCTCTAGTCTGGGAAGGATCGCCTTGAGTTTTTCAGGGCCGTCACATCTAGGGGAAACATTAAAAACAAACAGATCAGCCTTCCAAAAGTCTGAGGTTTCTGACCATGTCGATTTTGTATGTGACAGAAATTTCAAATGCTTGTAGGACTCAACAGAAACAAAGTATCACATACAACGTTTACAACTGATTACTATTTGAAATCACACCTTAATAAATACATCCTTAATGTGTCAAGAATGCATCTCTGATCAAATATTGTAGATTTCAGTGTCAGAGTTGCTCACCCCAGCTCAGCCATGCCATCCAGGAACTCTTTCCTGCTGAACTCGCACTGTGTGGCCGCTCTGAACTTCCATGCCACCACAAGTATGCTCATGCTAGCTGGGTCCAGGGTCAGGTCATCACAGAACTGCTGGATCCCATCAATGCCTATCTTATTCTCATCCTGGGGGTCTGCAAAGACAGTTAGAGAAGAGTCAGCAAAACGGTGCCAGAGCGTAACAGACGAGACAAGCAGCAGATTGTGCTGATATTAACATTTTGAAACTTGATTCAAAAAAAGCAGAAGTCACCCCCCCTAACACTTGCCTTTGTATCTGTTGTAGAGCTGTTCCAGCTTCTTGCGGTCCACTGAGGTTTTCATGGATTCTTTGTAGTAGAGGTCTGGATTCTGGAAGTAATTGTCTGTGGCGACTTCTAGTTTCCAGTCATTCTGCGTCAGGCAGTACACGGCTGTCCTCTCCCCGGCCTGTGTGAAGGACATGAACTGCCGAACCTTGTCCTTCTGCGATGACTTCAACTTGTGCTGTGAGACAAGCAGGCACACAGGTAAACGCAGGGCTGGAGTTACCTGTTAGGGCCTATTAAGCCCACACACACACACAAACCAACTGCTATCCGTATACTCTGAAATACAACCTGTCCCAGGTTTGCTTTGTGTCCATTTGTGATCATTTGTTTAAACATAAATTTGTTAGGAATATGCACCATGGAAGCACAATATCAAGGGAAATATTAAAATAATTAAAGTGGACTTTTAACACAGGGTTAAGGTTCAAGGTTATGTAAAAATGCAGAAGCCCTCGTCATTTCAGTATCTATTGTGCTTTGGTGGTGCCTATTACCAAACAAATCAGCAATTATTATCACATTATCACAAACTAATTGATACACACACCACCTGGGGCCTTCAGGACCCCTGAGGGCCTGGGGCCCTGGGACAGGTGCCCACTTTGCCGGGTTGGTAATCCAGCCTTGGGCAAATGGGATGCAGAGACATAAATGTGAAGTAGAGGCTGCACATCAACATTTACACATACAACACACTGCCTAAACTTTTTGAACATTTGAATAAGAGTGCAAGGATTTGATTTCCATTAAACCCTCCTGGCTGGAAAACTAGTTCCTGTAAATAATCTGTATTCAAAAATAGTTGGTGGATTATGCTTAAACAGCACGTGCCATGACTATAAGATCTGGTATGCGTGCATACAATTAAAAAAGTAAGACTCACACCATGCGTGCAGTATAAGTGCATTAAAGGAACCGAAAACATTGACACCTCCAAATGCACCACCACAAGGTTCCGTTAGTTTACACCTCGTGTTAATTTAATCTACACGGTCATCGGGAGAATTGCACGTCTTTGCAGAGCTGCAGACCTGACCCACCCGATGATCAAACAGCAAATTCGCTGTAACAGGCCAGTGTTTGGCGACCCAGTTTTCCTGGGGAGGAGACGTTTGATCCTGCAGGCTCTCTCCTGACCCGGGGCAGCAACATAGGCGAGTTACCAAAAAGGGAAAGGTACGTGCCGCAAGTGCGGGTGTCCGATCTCAAAAATACCAACAACTGACCTTCCATTTCACTCATATTCCCGACACACATCACCCTGAAAATGCGACACCTGACTGAGGACACCCCGGTCCCCCATACCGGACTGTCCCCTTAACGTTAATGGCAGCCGTTATCGGGATTTGGAGCTAAAGAATTTACCCGGTTTCTCATTTTTAATCTTACCTACCATTTTATCACACGCCGTTTTGGCCCACTTGATATCCAATTGCCCCTGGTGCGCATGCGCGACAAGAACTGCGCTACTGTAGGGGAGCACTGGGTTCATGGGAAATGTAGTTCTGTAGCACTGTAATCCCACAGGTCAGGCCCTGTGTTTAGAATACCTTTAGCTTATTAGTAGACTGTTTCGGCAAAATATTTATTTGTTCTCAAAGTGTTTCTACTGAAATACATTTAAAGGAAAAGGTCACATTATAACCTGTTACTAAACTGTCTTTGTAAACACCACTTAAAAACAGGTTTTGAGCAAGACAGTCGATGAAACTCAGCTTTAAATGTATTTAAGATGCGTTGTTGTTTCTCTAAACGAAATTATATAATGTTAAGCAACTGTTAAGACCAAGTCAAACTAGATTCAACCAGGCGAAAGCTGTCACAATTTGAGTGCACTTGACACGGTCGAGCTAGAAAACATAACGTCTGAAAACTACAACTCCCATATCAAAGCTGATAAAGATGTTTCGGAAGTAATCAAAATGGATCAAAGTTATATGGACGGGATTATATTCAGAAAACAATGCTGTAGTTGTTCCAATTTTAGCTGCAGTTTATGTCAACGTTGTATTGTGACATGTCTTGATGAGCTGTTCCGAGAAAAGTTGCTGCCATTAACGCACACGACAGCTATTTAGCTAACGTTAGCAAAGTTGTGTTAGCGTTAACGCTTGTGTCATGGGAGTGAGGACTCAGCTGGCTGGAGCTGGTCTGACAGCTCTGAGGAATTTGAGGGCTAATTTAGCTTTACTTACAGCTCCAGAATAGAAAACAGGTTGAACTTTATACACACTAAAACTGGTCCAACTTTAATAGGGAGTTCATCAACAGCATGACAGTACCTACCTGGACGAAGTAACGTTAGCATCCCCTTGCTAGCACGACTAATGTTACCGACGGTTGGAGGACGAGGGAAACATGAAGTTGGTCACCAAGTAAATTGGTGAACGCCTGCATCGACGCTGGCTTCAGCTATGTGGCAGGGGAGGAGGGGTGTCGGTGGTGGTGGTGGTGCGGTACAACAGCATGATTGTTCCCTTCTCCTGCCTCTCCGTCAGTCGTGGAGTGGAGTCGAGAGCCAGGACAGTGCACGTATTTCGCAGGTAGTTGCAGCCTTTCTTTATTGATCTGTTTTGCATTGGTGTGCTCAGTGAAAAGAATTGAGTAATCTGTGTTTGGGACGTTGAACAAATTCGTGATTTCACCGCCCATGGTGTTTCCTGGTGTGTCTGAAACATCATTCATGTCTAGGGTGTGTGTGTTCAGCTTTGTATGATGTTGCTCTTTGCTGTCATGGTTTCTTTGGTTTTTCATTGCAGGTAGTATCATTTCCCCCCCTATTTACATGTTTGGTATTCAGCTGTTTGCATTTATAATTTAAATATGTACATATATACATCCGTATAGAATAACCTCCAGGTTTTAGGTAACCAAAAATAACAACCAGTCAAAACTTTGGAAAGTAAATTTACCAAAGTTTTGAGTTACTTGTACTTTACTTCTGTGTTGACGCTTCATGCCACTTTATATTGTACTTTTTACACCACTACATTTCTACTTTTCAGATTTAAGTTTACACATACAAACCAATGTTATGATCCTCTAATGGAATATGATGCATTATTATAGATTAATCCACCCAACAGTATATTAATGTTATTGTGCTATTGATTTCTAGCATGAGTAGCAGAGTGGCTGCGGTCCAGTCGTAGGAAGAAGAACAGTGGAGGAGTTTGGAAAGTAAACATCCCTCAGCTTGACACATGCTCACAAAGGTGCGTTCCAGCTCGGGCGTGAGATGAATGCATTCAGTCATTATGCTGGTGTAGTAAAATATTAATGTGTGAGGGAGCACATGATGCCAGGGTAGGGGAGGGCAGGATGTTGACAGTAAAGCGAGTTTCTTAAATTGGCACAGTTCTTAGACTTTTGGATTCAAAGCATAGAAAGAAACATTAGGTGTTGGCAGAATAGCAAGCAGTACTGGAATTTATACATGTGACGTGCTCAGTCAAGTCAAGAGCACTTAACACAGCACTACAAGGTGCTATTAGCTACTCAAAGCCGCTAGTAGGACAGGCCACAGGTGTGAATACACAGCTGTTGCTTTTCAGCTGTGACCCAAAGATTAAACCATCTCTTGAGATGACTTCAGTAAGAAGCAGAGAGTGGCCCACATAAAAAGAGATTATCTTTATCAAATTTCCGGACAAATACCGCCACTGTCTGTGCTATAAACGGTATGACTGGCAATTCCTGTATTTCTATTATTTATAGTTTATAGCACTGTCTGTGCTATAAACGGTATGACTGGCAATTCCTGTATTTCTATTATTTCTTTGTTATTATCAACAAATCCCATTAAAATACCAAAAAAAACATGTTAGTCCATCTCTCAGTACTCTCCCACTTCCCCAGCCTGTCTGTGGCACCAAGCCCATTTGTTCCTACTGAAGTCATAGACCTTTAAAAACAAGTCACAAATAAATTCTTTCATTTTTTTAGAGGCTTTGTTAGGGACTATTTTCAGCTGTGGTGAGCTAGTGAATTTTTAATGCATCAGGAAAGTGTATCAACTCACCCTGTGCAGCAGTGTGGCTCACTGATGTGTTTTTAATTGTGTTTGGACAACAATGGAGCGCTATGGCACAAAGGAATAAGATATATCAGGTTTTGGATACACAGACAATACTTGTTTGTAGGATCAATTCATTGTTGGTTTGGTCTTTTCATGGGATTTGTTGACAATAAAAACATAAAATATCACCAGACTTATCCTTTAAACTCTCCTGACGTCGACACTGCACTTTTTAAGCTCATATATATCATATTTCTTTTCCCATTCCCAGATCTCTTTCTCTTTATCAATCTCCACCCTCGGGTGAAGACAGAAGTAGAGGTTTGGATGCAGGTTGTATGCTGGCTGCTGTGCCTTGGCACGGCGGGGGCCCTCGCTGTGCTGCAGAAGGACCAGGTGGCCCAGCACGCCATCAAGCTTTATCGGAGCAAGGGGGCCATACACGGCCACAGCTGGGTGGCCAGTAACTGCAAGCTGCTGGTGGGTCTCCTGCGTCAGAAGAATGTGGTCGTCAAGAAGCTGTCAGCCGCTGCTGATGCTGTTGGACGAGACCGGGCCCTTTCAGAACCCGAGAGGCACTTCCAGGTACCAGACTGAGAATAAATACCAGATGGAGCAAAGGCCCTCTATTTGGATCGTAATACGGTGATTTGTTAGTGACTGTTTAGCTCTATTTATTACAGCCTATCACACTGGTACAGTGCAGGGTGTGAGACATAATGTTTGCAACTCTTCAGGGTGGTGTCTTTGTCTTAACAATAATGTATTCTCTCATCTCATGCTTACAGTTCAGGTTTCACATATAAAGAGGAGATGGCCCGGTTAGATTCGAGCTGCAACTAAAAATTATTTTCATTATGCATTAATCAGTGAATTATTTTTTAGATTAATAAATTAATCTTGTGGACTAAAAAATGTTAGAAAGTAGTGAAAAATGCCTGTTAAGTTTCACAGGGCCCCTCTTCTGAGCAGAAGCTCTTAACAAAAAGATATTAAATTTACAATGATACAAAACAGAAAAAAAGCAGCAAATTCTCACATTGGAGAAGCTGGAACAAGAGAATATTTGTTTGATTAGTGACTGAAATGAATAATGGATTATCAAGCTGTTGCTGATACATTTTCTGTCAGCTAATTGTTTCAGCTCTGGATTAGATAACGGCCAGACACAATGCAGATTTAATGGCTTCTTGTTAAACCACTATAAAACATTTCAAGCCAAATCAAGTGGATTATTTTTCTCAGAGTAATGACCCTTCTCCCCATTTTAACCAGTGTTATCTGGATCTATTTTGTCCTATTTATCAGGTCTGATCTCTGACGAAGACATGTAAACTGCTCTTGTCTAGTGTTGCAAAATAAAGACCTTATACAGTGGCTTCAGTAAAAGAGGATGCCAGATATTTTACAGTGTAATGACTGACTGGTGTCTCCCTTGTCTGCATTCAGGTTCACACTCTGGAGGTTTTCCAGAAGGAGCTGAACGAGAGCGAGCACCTGGTGTTCCAGGCGGTGCACAGCCTGCAGAGGGCGCTGCAGGGAGACTACAGGGATGTGGTCAACATGAAGGAGAGCAGCAGGCAGAGGCTGGAGGCCCTCAGGGAGGCAGCCATAAAGGTGGGGGCATCTTGGTCAGCAGTGTTTCATGGAGACTACGTCAGAGAGCAGGAGAGAGGGACTGACACATGAGTAACATGTCTATAAATGTTTTCATGCTGCACATAGAAACACATCTCGACAAAGGCGAGGAATGCATAATGAAATGAAAGCATTATGTGACGACGTGAATAGGGCTGCATCTAACAGTTATTTCGATTGTTAATTAATCACCAAAATTCTTTTTTTTTTTTGGGTAATTGATGAATTATTTAGTCTATAAAATGTCAAAAAATAGTGAAAAATGCCCATTGCAAGTTCTGGAAGCCCAGAGCGACATTTTAAAAAATGTCTTGTTTTGTCTGAGCAACAGTCTAAAACTCAAAGATATTTAATTTAAAACAATATGAAACACATAAAAGCAGCAAATCTTCAAATTTGAGGAGCTGGAACCAAAAAATATTTGCTATTTTTGCTTGATTAAACAACCGATCGATTATCAAAATTGTGGGTGTGTCAAATGGCCCACTTGCTAATACCCACCTGTCTGTTGGGTTTTGTTCTCACCCGTCAGGAAGAACAGGAGTATGTGGAGCTGGTGGCTGCTGAGAAGCACCAGCAGGAAGCTGTTAAGAGCGCTTTAGCCCAGAATAAGACTCTGTCCATGCTGGATGAGATCCTGGAGGATGTCAGGAAGGCAGCAGACCGGTTAGAAGAGGAGATCGAGGAGCACGCCTTTGACAATAACAAGCAGGTCGGTAAACAACAGCATTCACAGACTTTGGTTACTTGATATGTCTCAAAAACTGAAGTAGTGTTTGAACAACGTAGGGCAGCTAGTAAAAATGGTGTCTCCTTCCATGCTGTGTAGATGAAAGGAGTAAATGTAGAGGCCGTGTTGAGAGTGGAGGATGACGAGGAGAATGGAGGGAAGAGGAAGAACAAGTCCCGGCAGAAGGAAGTGGAGGATGACCTGGGACTGAGCATGCTCATTGACTCGCAGAACAACCAGTATGTCCTGACCAAACCACGAGACTCCACAATGCCAAGAGCGGACCACCACTTCATCAAGGTCAGTTCTATTTTATCCAAGTTACATAAGAAGTGCTTAGAGAAGGGCAGTTTCCAGAATTAATGAATTATTAATATATGAACCCCATATTTTTTGCAACATCTATGTGCAGGACTTGGTGTCGGTGGTGATGTTGTCCCTGCCCTGTGGTTGGATGTGCTCTCTGGTCGGTCTTCCTCCCATGTTTGGATATATCATCTGCGGGGTCCTGCTCGGTCCTTCTGGCCTCAACAGCATCAAGGTGTGTGTGTGTTTACAGTGTCAGATCAGACTTAAAGAACAATACCTAGTTTTAATTGACTTTTCGTGCTAGTTGTTCATGTCTGCCTCTGTGTCTTTCAGTCTATGGTCCAGGTGGAGACTCTGGGGGAGTTGGGTGTGTTCTTCACCCTCTTTGTGGTGGGATTGGAGTTCTCACCTGAGCGCGTTCGAAAGGTAAACAAAGAGGGGTTATTAATATAATTGTACAATAATGTCCGTTCTCATCAAAGTTTATTTTGCAAGCAGTGCAAGACTATACATGATGAGTAAACAACTTGCACTAATGTCATGTATTATGTGCATTTTTTGCACATTTTTGGTTTCTCTTTTGAAGTTATGCTCAAGTACATACCTAAAATTCACTCTGAATTGCTGTTCTCACTTCAGAACCTACAGTCAGTCAAGTTATATTGTAATCCTAAAACACACGTTGTGGTTGTGTAGTGATTGTAACTTTCATTTAGGTAACAATTACTTTTTTAAGCAAATGCCTCGTACACGAATGACTAAATAACCACCAGCTGATTGGTACATTCAAACAATTTATTTTTGTAAAGTTACATTGAATTTTAAATTGTGGTTTAAGTAGACTGTTTGGCATTTGTCTTTTTAAATATGTGAAACATGTTGACTTCAACTTGCATGAAGGGACATCATTTTTATTCCTGCTATCTAGCACTTCTTTTCTCAGTATCTTCTCCCTCTGCTAACTTTTTCTGATGTCATCACGAAAAACCTGTTATAAAAAAATTACTTTTATGTCCCTGAATGTTTTCGTTAATTACCTTTTTCTTCTGTTAGATTTTTCATAGTTCAAATATAGCTGCTTTGAGTTAGTAACTTACTTCCATTGTGGGTTGATAACTGTGTGTGTGTGTGTGTGTGTGTGTGTGTGTAGGTGTGGAAGACATCGGTTCAGGGGTCGTGCTACCTGAGTCTGCTGATGGTGGGGGCCGGTTTGTTGTGGGGACAGGTCCTGCGTATTCGGCCCACCCAGACTGTCTTCATTTCCACTTGTCTCTCCCTGTCTAGCACTCCACTAGTGTCCCGCTTCCTGGCAGGGGGGAGCAGAGGGGACAAAGAAGGTATGTAGGTATGTCTGTGCGGATAAACGACCATGGATGCGTATCATAGTGTCAGCTAAATCAGGGTGGTGACCAAAGCAGGTAAAAGGTACAGAAGGGGACAGATCTTTTGACTGCTGTGTTGGTAATAAAGTGGCATGTATGTAATTCCCATTTATTTGTACAGTATGGCATATTCTCAAAGTAGATCTAAACATTGAGAAAACGTCCTTATTTCACTTGTATTCACCTTATTAATAGCCAGGACAAAGGGGCTTTATTTTATGGGGCTTTTGGACACAGCTTTGCCAACTTATTTTGTTACTTTTTATTTATTTTGCTTGGTAGGCATCTGTGATTATACAACGACCCTAAATACAGAATACAGAAGGATTTGAAGAAGAGATAAGCGCTGTGGAAAAATAATTTAGTTTTAGTACTTGAATTAAAAGTACAGCAGAGCAGGTGGCATCAATAAAACCAAATGCTGTGACAATTCCTGCACAGTGGTCAGTAGTGTGTGTGTGTGTGTGTGACAGGTGATCTGGACTACAGCAGTGTTCTCCTCGGGATGTTAGTGATGCAAGACGTTCAGCTCGGTCTCTTCGTCGCTGTCATGCCGACTCTGATTCAGGCACAGAGTGGAGACCTGGACAGGTCAGTTAGCCTTTTTGTTGTTGCATGTGTCCTCTCCCAACCAACCTGTCCAAACACACACACGCACACACACACACACACAGCTTATTTAAATCTGCTCTTACCTTTGTGAAACGCAGCTTCCTGTTTGGAAGTCTCCGCGTGTTGTACCTCCTGGCCCAGGTCCTGGTCTCTCTGGCTGCTGTGCTGCTGCTGTGTTTGTTACTCAAGTCATTCCTGATCGGCCCCTATTACAAGAAACTGCATGCTGAGAGCAAAGGCAACAAGGAGATCCTGGTGCTGGGGATGGCAGCTTTTGTCTTTTTCATGCTGACGGTACGCACTTTGCTTTGAATCGTTTATTCTTAGAACGTCTGATATTTCCCTTCCAAAGCTGTGACGAAGCTGTTGATTTTTCTCCTGCTGACTGACACTGTAGGTGACAGAGATTTTGGATGTTTCTATGGAGCTGGGCTGCTTCCTGGCTGGAGCTTTGCTGTCCACACAGGGTCACATGGTTACGACGGAAGTCATGGGATGCATCGAGCCGATCAGAGATTTCCTCGCCATCATCTTCTTCGCCTCCATTGGTCAGATCCAACATGATCTCTTTATGCTTCATGCTCATGTCACACTTTTGTACCATTCACAGTGAGACTTTACTGATCTGGTGCGTGCTTGTGTGACGCTGCAGGTCTCCACGTGTTCCCGACGTTCGTCCTGTATGAACTCACCATTCTGCTGGTGCTAACACTCTCGCTCGTCATTATGAAGGTACAGCGCCTTTTCTCTCTTTTGCTCCTTTCCTTCTCCAGTCCACCTTTGCCACACTCTCAGTCCCTCCGCTCTCCACTTTGCTTTCCTCATTTATTTTGTCTCCCAGTTCGTGATGGCCGTACTGGTGCTGTCGGCGATCCTGCCTGCAGGCTCTCGACACATACGGTGGATTGTCTCAGCCGGTCTGGCTCAGGTCAGCGAATTCTCCTTCGTCTTGAGCAGCCGTGCGCGTCGTGCTGGCATCATCTCCAGAGAGGTCAGTGATGACTGAATATATAAGTTGTGGCAGTTATTTTACTCTGTAGGTCCATATTTATATTCACTACTGGAATTTGTTCTATTTATTTTATTTTGGTCCAGTTAATGTCTTTCTCATGTATCGTTGATTTTTATTTGCGTCTATAGATAAAGTAGGGCAGCAGCTTGCCAGTCTGATGGCTAAAAGTCATGATTATTTTCTCTAAAACTTAAGGTTTAATAAAATATTATGACCCCAGTAGACATTGTCAAAGAAAAAATATGTTCCACATATATAATATTGCAGAGTATTGATGCTTAGGTGTCAGTGATTGTGCTGTGTACATATACACTAGCAAATAGACTTATAAGATAATGATAACTGATAATTAGATTTTCTCAGACTAAATGTGTTATGTGTCTCTCTCTGCTCAGGTGTACCTGCTGGTTCTCAGTGTCACCACCCTCAGTTTGCTACTGGCACCAGTGCTGTGGAGAGTCACCACACACAAATGGGTCCCCCGGGCCGAGCGCAGAATAGTCACATGACCAGGCCGGCTTCAGGGCCAAAAGGTTCCCGCGTAACTCTTCCAAAGCCGGCAGCAGCATCACGGGAAGCAGAAGTTAAGTCTTAGCTGGCCGTTCAGAAAGGCTCTCGTGTTAACGCACACAATAATATGAGACATAGCCTGTCGGACCAAATCTCCCTCTTCTTCTTCTTGGTTTAACAGACTCAGTTCACGGCTTTATGGGAGGGGAGAAAATCATCATCAGCTCATGTATCATCCATTACATTTTCTCCATGTTTAGAGCATGGACCTGGACCATCCATGCTCTTCACCAGTGTAACATATAGGTTACACTATATGTATAGGACACCCGATACTGTATGTAAGGTCTTATTTTATAACACATGCTGAAATCATTTCAGCTAATGTCTGTCAAATTGCAACAAAGCTGAAACGCTCCACTCTTTTGGCAAAAATCAACCGTCTTAAAAGTTCATTGATAGGAAGCGCTCCTGCTTGACAGTTCATACGAGAAGCACAAGTACTTGATATCCTTCCAGTTATGATGCATTATGAAGAAAAACGGATACTTTCCCTCTCTTTCCTTTGATCTTCATCAGTTGTGTCTGCACTTTCAACCCCAGGTTTTTCTCTATTCCTTGTAACAGTCAGAGGGACCAAATCTGAGGGTCTAACTTCATTTTTTGTTTCCTCTTTTCATGTGTGAGTAAAATGGTTGGATTTTTTTTAATAGGGAAAACTAATAATTTAAAATGTTTAATTTAAAAACATCTGACTTTTAGGTTATTACAAATGGCAGATTGGGATTCTTACTGAAGTGTAAACCTTTTTTATCTGCTGTATTTAATAGATGGTACTTGTAGTTTATCTAATCATTGTACTACTGTGAATTTAGCTGTGATGACAGTTCTAGTGTTACCTAAAAACTACAAATATTCCTTTTACAAAGACTATAACCGTCTTTATTCATTCCTTTTCTTTTTTAGGCTCTCCATTCTTGTCAAATTAATGTAAACTCTGGTATAATACAGATAAGTGAAAAGTAAGAAATTGAGATAATGAAATATTTAGATAGGTGCTCACAAGAACAGAAAATGCTCATCAGAATTTATTTACTGGTGTTACATTTAAAGAAAACCCCTGCACTAGTTACCATTGAATGTCAAAGGAACGTGCCTGCTCAACACTGCTCTGCACTAAAAGCAAGACTTTGAGGATCTCACTGTGAGAGAGCAACTCTGTGGCATCTCACGCTGTAAACGTCCTTGTCTTATCTTTCCTAATGTGCAATGTAAATGTGTATGTATGCTACTTGTTATATTTTGTTTTGTGTTTAATATTCTTTTTTTTTTTTTTTACATTTTCCTGCAGTATGTCAATACAGAGGGGTTATTTTCTTTACTTTGTGTAGTGGATTGAGTTTACATACGTGTTGTTGGTGGCCATGACTGACTGATTGTTTAATTAATTCATTTATTTATTAAAAAATAAGATGACGAAGTATTTACTTGATTTTACTTTGTATTTACTTTTTTCTTAGAATCGACTACTTTCTCTGGGAAATGAATTGTCTAATTACAGTAACACTCATAAACGTAAACAAAAGCAATCCCAACAATCTAATACTGCTAAAGAAAACCAGGTCTTCTAATAATAATACTGTCTGTCTTCTGTCTTTTAAGTGAATAAGATCCAACAACATTGACTTCCTTCTGATCCCACTAAACAAAGCCTGCCCACACCCATGAAATCCTCTTCCTGCTCTCTAAAGCAGTTTTTTTTAAAAATCTGTTTTTCACACCATTGGACCTAATATTCTTTCCACTATTAACTGTTCCCTCTCCACTGGCACTTCCCCGTCTAGTTTTAAGCATGCAATTGTCCAGCCTTTGCTGAAAAAGTCCACCCTTGACCCATTTGTTTTGAATAATTTTATGCCTATTTCAAAGCTTCGGTTTTTATCAAAGATTTTAGAAAAAAAAACATTTATAGTCAGTTCATTTCTTTTATTAACAACAATCACACTTTTGAAAAATTCCAATCGGGCTTTCGTTCCTTTCATAGCACTAAAGTCGCCTTATTAAAGTGATTTGCTGCTCTCTGCCGACTCTGGTTACTGTTCTGCTTTAATCCTGCTTGATTTGAGTTTGACACTGTTGACTGCTCATTTTAAACCGATCATTTGGGAAAATGGGTCGGTATCAAGGACACGGCACCCTTTAATTGCGGTGTCCCTCAGGGGTCAATTTTAGGTCCTCTTTGATTTTTCTGTTTACATGCTGCCACTGGGCCACAAGTTTCAAAAACACTATTGATTTTCACGTGTACGCCGATGACATGCCTGTAAGTTACTCTTAAACCTGGTGAGACTGAAAATACAGCCTGACTTCTTGGCTGTCTTTCTGACCTTAAGAGCTGGATGACACAGAACTTTCTGCAACTAAATGAATCAAAGTCAGAAGTTCTTTTATTTGTCCACCTTCTCTGTCAGCTCTTCCACAATCCAAACTTGGAGTTGTGGTCCAACCACTCGCTGTATTATGTGACCAACATATCAGTTATCACACAGCACAATAATCTCTTTCAAGGAAACAACGCCAACACGTGTCTGTGTGTGTAGGTGTGTGTGTAGGTGTGTGTGTGTGCACACGTGATCACACCTGTGCTGTGTAAGCTGATAACCCACAAACTCTGCAGTCAGCACTTTTGTGAGAAACCTCCTCACCATCATCATCCAATTAGCGGGGGGTAGATTAGACGGTGACCAGTTACAAATACTCTACAGACTGTACTTGAATAGATTTTTTAGAGGTTTACTGCTTTTGCAACAGATTTACAATTGATAGTTTGGATTTTGTTGATACAAATGAAACATAAATCATCCCTAAACCTTGAGCTGGTAACTTATTCAGATTCTCTTGAGACCAAACAAAAATTGGAACAAGTTTTTATTTAGAAAGACTTTTTTTAAGATGCATTAGCTACATTTGTCATGACGTTGTAAGAACATGTTCTGCATGTTGCTTTTTTTAATCCCAAATCAAGTAGTATCCTCAGATTTTCATGTTAACTTTCTTGAGTATGAAGAGAAGAGAGGAGACATGCAGACAGAGGTTAAGTTTGTTAGCGTGCACCGAGTTACATAACAATAGACAACAATATATATATATATATATATATATATATATATATATAGAGAGAGAGATATATATAGAGAGAGATATATATAGAGAGAGATATATATAGAGAGAGATATATATATATAGATATAGATATAGATATATATATAGATATAGATATATATATATAGATAGATAACAATAGATTTATAGATTACATTTTTATGTCATGGTAAAACCTAAAAATCAGATGATAAAGTTCATGAATCACTCAGCAAAGCATGACGAATCATGTTTATAAAAGCACCACACAGCAAGAGATTGGGCCTATACTGTTGGGTTAAGTTGAATACAAGAGGTTTAAAGGTGTCTTGGTTTAAAGACACCCGCTCTTTCTTTGATACTGACAGGTTCATTGTTACATGATTTTGGGATATCTGAAGATCTTCTGTTCTGTTTCTCATTTCACTGCTTTGAGGTAGAAGATGACTTTTCCCTCATAGGGGTCATAGAAGTTTTCGTAGCTGATCTTTTCGGAGACCACTCTGCACTGGATCTTGGCGTGCTTCTCTCCGACCAGGCTGAACCGAACGGCCACCAACGGGTTGACATAAGTAGGCTGAAGAAAAGGAGGAAGGATGCAATGCAGACTGTTGGTTACTGTTATGTGTTTGATTTATTTTGTCTATTTTTCTAGGACATGTTGATAAAACGTAATGAAATATTTTGACAGTTTGAGAAATGTGCTTATTTGCTTTCTTGCCGAGAGTCAGATGAGAAGATTGATACCACTCTCATGTCTGTGCATTAAGTATGAAGCTACTGCTAGCAGCTGGTTAGCTTAGCTTAGCATAAAGGCTGGAAACCGGGTAACAGCTAGTCTGGCTCGGACACAAGGTAACAAAATCCTCCTACCAGCACCTTTAAATCTCACAAATCAACACGTCATATCTTGTTTGTTTAATCCGTACATAAACTGAAGTTTTTGTGGTTTTATGGGACAAATACCGCTCAGAGTTGCTCAGGGTTTTGTATGATTTTCTTGCTCACCTGTGCCAGATTTCCGTAGTAAGGGAAGTAAGAGAGATCCATAATTCCCCTGTCAGGGAAATACTCGATTTTGGCCACATTGTCATGTCCTTCCTAAACACACACACACACACACACAGACACAGAATTTCATCATAGTTAATGGGGGACTGCACCAGTTTTACTCATGAAGCTCAGTTTACTCATCACATGTACTACTCTGCCTGTGAAAACAGTTGTATAATTTCTCATGTGACCCTGGAGGAGCTTTGTCAAGTCTGAGAGTCAGTTGTTGCTCACCAGTACAGTGCAGTTGACATATGGGGGAGAGTCAGTGTGATTTGAAGGCAAAAACTCAATGATCTGCAGAGACAAAACAGAACATTTACCTTTAGTCATTTTTATTTAAGGTGATTTCATTTTTTTTTTTTTTTATGTATGTGCAAGATCCAAGTTTTCCGAAAGTGCTCAAGAAGGATATTTATGAATATACTCTGTGAACATACTCTGTTCATCTTAATGACGACACAAGGCATGGTGCAGTTGTAGCCAAAGGTTGGGTCCTCAAATCCTGAGCAGGGTCCCAGCATGCTTTGCGTGAAGGGACATGCCCACTTGGTGTGGTGAGGGGCAGAGAAGGTGTTCTGGATGAAGTACTTTCCCTTGGTGCAGTTATAGGTGTTACATTCAAGCTGCTTGGTGTCATTGTAGGCTGAAGGAGAGAGACAGAAAGATTTAGTTGTCTTGTTGTGAAGTTTGACCTTGTTAAATATTAGGTATAACTGTCCAACAGGGTCGAGCGAGTAAATACTAACGCTCCAGGAACGTATGAAGGATGTTGGTCATCTTCATCCAGCTGGCTTTGTCTGATGTGTTGTAGTAGATTTCAATAACTTCCTCTCCGTAAGTGTCGGGCCACACCATTACCCCTGAACAGACAAGCAAACAGAGAGCTGGTTAAGAGCCACGGAGTGATTGTCTTAACTCCTCGTTGTTTTGTTCTTGTTGTTGCTGTGTTACCCGGAGATTTTAGCCGGTCTTGGTAGTCAGGGGCGTACGGATCCAAGGTGTACATGAGCGTCCAGATGGCCAGAGAAAAGAGGGCTGTCATCACCACGTAGAAGGCCACATAATACAGACTGATGTACACTGTGAAGGAGAGATTGATGCAGTTTTTTTTTTTTTTTATTAACACACACAGTCAGAGTTACATGTTTATGGCTGCATCACCTCTCTTTGTCCTTGTGCCCCTCTTACGTTGTTAAATTCCTCATTTTAAAGCTTTTTCTGATAGCTGTTGTGGATATTTTCATACCCGAGCATGCAAGATAATGTACAGTAAAACAAAGAAGAAATCCTTCCTGTATTTACAGTATACACTAGCACAGCAAATGTGAAAACACTCATGACACAGAGGAGAGTTTGGAGTGTGTCTCCACATTTGCAGAGGTCATGGTGTCCTCTGTCAATATGAGCTCAATTTAATCTGATTGTAAGATCAAACAGAAGGGGAAACCAAAGCTTATCACAACAGCAGGCTTATCTCTCTCTATCCACATGCTGCGAACATACACCTCGCTGTGGTGACGTTAAAAGGACAGAAAAAGTCACACAGAATGGTACACACAGAGTTGCATGTATGTATGTGGTGCATTATTTAGTGAAGTCCATTTATTTTGCAATCGATTTTGTGATTCGGTTTCAAGAATTAATTTCAATATGCCTCGAGTCAACTGGCTTAAAGGACAGGTCAGATTTTTTTCAAGTCAATGCAATACAGTGCTCACATGCCCATATGCAGTAGTGGGATGTAACAAAGTACATTTACTGCATTTATTTTCCGGTTATAGTTACAAGTCATTTTGCAGGTTTAGATTTTACACACAAACATACAAAATATATGAAGATCTTATTAAATATAAAGCACTGTTATAGATTAAACTACCTAACAATGTGTAAAGTAGTTTAAAATACCTGCACTTCGACCAACTACAACATTAAAATGCTGCTTACACTTTAAGGCTTTAGTAATAATAATATACTAATATAATGAATAATAATATAACACTGACAGGAGCCATTCTGCTGCATCATTTTATATACTTACATACTTAGATAACATTTTGAAAGCAGTACTTTTACTTGTAATGGAATATATTTATCTTGGAGTATTGCTACTCCTGCCACCACTGCCTGTATGTAAGAGCTGAAAGAGTTATGGGTTGCTGTAATCCTTCTTCCTGTTCATACTGGTTGTGAAGATAACTCTTCCTAATGTGAAAAAAAAATCAAACTCAGGAGACACTGTCTGGACTTTTAAAAAGGGAATTATATACTAGAAAGACTGTAACTTTGGTAAAAAAAAAAAAAAACCCACTTGATTTGGCTAATTAAGAATGTTTATTAGCTTAAGCTGAATTTAAGAATGCATGAATGTTGAATCACGCCAGGAAGTGATGCCTTCAGGGCCAGTAAGGACAGGAGAAATAATTACAGATTCAAAACTCTTCCAATGTATGTAAAGGCATTTGAGTATTGTTTTAAGACAGACTTAAAAAAAAATAAAATAGTGAACAAGCATTGGCTATTTTAAAGGTTAATCTCAGTTGTTCCAGATGGACAAAGTAATATAAACAGCAGTGCCTCATAAATGACTGATGAATAATTTGAATAATACTCCTGCTGAATCTTTCCTAGGTTTATTTTATGTTGCACGAGAGGTTAATGAATTTGTTCCTACCCCATTTCTCTGGCGTTCTCCCCATCAACGTCCCATTGTCGGAGTTCCACATAAAGCGGCCAAAATCTTCACATCTTTGCCCACAAGTCCTCTTCTCCTTCAGGGTGGCCATGATGAAGCTCTGTGCTGACCAGGATCCACAGCAGACCTTTTCTTTCCTTTACTCAACTCTAGCTTTTACTTCTCTTCTTCGCTCCCTCACTCAAGATACAAACAGCGATATTTGTTTCTCCTCTCTCCTGTCCCTCCCCAAAGATTTTGAGGCACTTTCTTTTGGTTTGCAGTCTAATGTCTTGTCGCCTGTCTCATTCTCTTTTACAGTAAAAGCTAAAAGTCACTCCCTGGACCTCGCTCCAGAGTGTGATGTATGTGTTATCTCTTATTCACTATTTATAAGGCCAAGATAACGTGGGCATGTAGGGAAGCTGAGGTGGGCCAACGTAGAAACAGGTACACTTTCTTCTTCTGCAGCGACGTCCCTTACCTTGGAGAAACCTCAGGATCACCTTGAACAGCCAGGAAGCTTGGTTGCTAATGACAACAGTCAAGGTGAACGGCTGCATATGATTTGCTCAGATTTGAATGATTGGCACACTTTGATTCTGTACCTGCCGAAGAGCCGATTTGGGCTCGAAACATTGCACTTTCCCTAAAGTAATAAAGAAGAAATTTTAAAGGGAGTAGATGCTGTGACAATGTTATCATAGATTAGATCAATGTTAACAATGTTAGCAATTTAACCCATGAAGGGTCGAAAAATTGTGAAAATGTATAATCACAAGCTCCCTGAGCCTAGGGTGACGTCTTCAACTTGCTTGTTTTGTCCGACCAACAGTCAAAAACCAAAATATATTCAATTTACAGTGATTATAATGGAGAAAAGCAGCAAATCCTGGACTTTAATAAGCCGTAACGAATTCATGTTCATGTTGACGTGGCTCTAGGGACAGCAATGTCCAGACTGAAACGTCTCAGCAACTATTGATGGACTGCTATGAAATGTTGCACAAACATTCATGACATGAGGACATGAAATCAAAATTTAAATCTGCCCAGTACTTTGGTTTATGACAAAATATCTGCAAAACTAATGACCTTCCCGTCAGCTTCAGTTGTACTTTGTGTTTGTTGCTAATTAGCAAATGTTAGCATGCTAACATTGCTAAACTAAGATGGTGACCATGCTACTGTGTGGCTGTTATATTATTTTATATTATATCATTAGATTATTATTGATGCATTAATGTAAAAGCAGCATTTTACTGTTGTAGTTGGTCGAGGTGGAGCTCATTTTTAACTATTTTGTAACGGACTGCAACTAATGATTATTTTCATTCTGCATTAATCTGCTGATTATTTTCTCCGTTAATTCATTGATTGTTTGGTTTGTAAAAATACTGAAAATGCCATCACAATTACCCAGAGCCCAAAGTGACATATTCACAATGTTTTGTTCAAACAATAGTACAAAACTGACAAAAATTACTTAAATGATTGTCAAAATACTTGCCATTAATTTTCTGACGCTCTTTGTAATAATGTAATCTTCATTTTTAAAACTAACTAATGCCTAAAGAGTAGAAGTACAAAGTGGCATTAAAAGAAAAGACTTGAGTAAATGTACTTAGTTACATTCCACCGCTGCCGACAGAGCAACAGTGCCATCCCTAGAGCCGTGCCGCTAGTGTGGCTAAAGACTTAAGTTTCTTCACAGTTTTAAAGAGAATTATTAGAGGAAAACACAATAAAGGATGTAAAATCTCTGTAGCCACCTTTGATGTTAGAATCAATGCAGGGCTATAGAGAGAGATGAAGTTTCAATTGCTAAACTAGGACGAAAAGAGTATAAGACCAGTACTCTGCAGAAGCATGATGTTAACTAGTGGGAACACTTGTCTTTTCTCTCATTTCTCTCTGTGACAGTGTCTCTCTCTCTGAACTTCACTGCATTCCTGTCATTATCAGCCCACTACATGCATACAGTAGGCTACCACATTTCTCCCTCCTCTCTCTCTCTCTCTCCATCTCACTTTCCTTTTCTGTCTCTCCTCTCCATTATGTTTTCCTGAGTCTTTTGTTTCACTCTGTGTTCCCTTCTCTTCTTCTACAGCGTGCACACGGGTTAGCACAGGATAAAGCATTACGGAGTGGATAAATCCCTCTGGGGAAAGGTGTTGAGTCAGTTAGATCTGCATGTGTGTCTGCATGTGTGTGAGAGGAAGAGAAGGGACTCTCTCAGTGTGTTCAATGATAGCCTCGTTGAGGGAAACACTGTGGCTGTCTGCAGCGAGCAGATGGTCAGATGTACGGTATTCTCTGCTTCTGAAGCGCTGGAGGGGGAAGAAATCCACATCACATCTCGTTCTTATCTGGGAATTAGTCAGTTATCATCTGCTTCTCTGCTACTTTCCTCTTCTTTTTGCTATCTGGTCCTCATTTCCAGACGTTCACCTCTACTTCTGCTTCCTTGTAACACCATCTCTCTAGCTTTTGCTGCATCTCACACATTCCTCCGTCCCTCCTCCTCACTTTTAAGCTGCGTCACCATGGATATTGGTGGCCTGACGACACTGGTGGCCAACTCTGCCTACATCTCGGCCCGCGGGAGCTTTGATGGCACTGCCAACCCCGCATGCAACCGAGACAAGAAGTACCACTCCCGCCTGAAGCTGCCTCACATCACAGTGTGTGAAGGCCTACGGGAGACTTTAGATCTGGGCTTCCAGACCGTCTGTGTGGAGCAGCCCATCGGGAAACGTCTCTTCCAGGAGTTCCTAGACTCCAACAATGAGTATAAAGGCCCCTGCCGCCTGTGGAAGGATATTGAGGAATACAACATGGCTGAGGACGAAGATCGAGTCAAGAAAGCGAGCAAGATCTTGACCCGGTACATGGAGCCTGGTGCCAAGTATTTCTGCCCCTTCCTGCCAGAAAACGGCATCACAAAGGTCAAAGAGAAACACCATGGGGCCGGGGATGATCTTTTCAATGAGACCATGGACAACGTGATGGAATTTCTCAAGGATGTGCCCTACACTTTCTTCCTGGAGAGTATGTATCTGAAAAGGTTTCTGCAGTGGAAGTGGTTGGAGAAGCAGCCCATAGGAGAGGATTGGTTTTTGGATTTTCGCATATTGGGGAAAGGGGGTTTTGGGGAAGTGTCTGCCTGTCAGATGAAGGCCACGGGGAAACTGTACGCCTGCAAAAAGCTCAACAAGAAGAGGCTGAAGAAGAGAAAAGGCAATGAGGTAAGGAATCACATCATGGCAGGTCATTTTCTCACCAGAGAGTGAAAATTCGGTAGAGTTGTGGGCTAGTTCGTCTCTTGTTCTCTGGGCCTTTTATGCACAGTATCTGTGTAATACCATCCTCTAAACAACAGTCAGTAACTAGATGGAGCTTTGCTTTGGCTTATATGATTAGTGCCCTCAGCATTAGAACATTTTGATCTCCTTATAAAGTATAAATCCTGTCATGTTTATAAATGGAGCAGGCCTGGAGTGGATTTCCTAATCTTCTGCTCAGACCCCAAAACAGAGACAATAACATGCCTATAATTTCAGTGGGGAGGCATTAAATAAAGATGACAGTAACCTAGAGCACTGTAAACACTGTAAATATGTTCTCGTATCTGCTGTCCCTTCTTGTCCTGTAGGGGGCGATAGTGGAGAAGAGGGTCCTGGCTCGAGTTCACAGCAGGTTCATCGTCTCTTTGGCTTACGCCTTCCAGTCAAAAACAGAGTTGTGTCTGGTCATGACCATCATGAATGGAGGAGACCTGAGGTTAGATCTCATTCACTCTCGCTCACTGACATGCTCACCACAACATCTCCATGTTTCAATCCCTCCCTTTGATCCTACATCCTCTCAGACACTTTGCAACCCAATATTAAGAATTAACGTGAATATACAGATTACACATTGAAATTTTGATATTTATTTGGCTTTACCGTGTCATGTAGGTTAGAAAATGGGATCAATGATTCACGGTTTCTCCACAATCCCATTCTCTTGTTTCCAGATTATTTTAAATGCTACGTCATGTATGAATGTCCTAAATGTCCACATATAGTGTTTATTCCTTGGATAAACCTATATATATACTGTATGTGTGTAATCATATTAGAATGACCATTTTGGAGCACAATGTGTTCATAAAATAAATATCTTGACCCCACACCCTCTCTCTTACACCACTAGGTATCACATCTATAACGTGGATGAGAACAGCCCGGGGTTGGACGAGCCGCGGGCCTGCTACTACGCTGCACAGATCATCCAGGGCCTGGAGCACCTCCACCAGAAGAGGATCATCTACAGAGACCTCAAACCAGAAAATGTGCTGCTGGATAATCATGGTCAGACGCTTGTGTACAAAAGATGTACAGTCTCTTGTGTTTGGTCCGGAAGTCTTTTTTTCTCTTAGTTGTTGTGCTGTTGGTAATTCACGTGACTGTCAAACTGGGGTAATGTAACTCTACAGATGCAGCTCATTTCCCCATGTAGAGGTAATTTATACATTCAAGAGGCCATATTGGTTCATCTGGGAGTTCAACACTGTCTGATTTTTGGACCACTAGAATATTTAATTAAAACAATAGTTTGACATTTTAGGAAATTTGCTTATATATTCTCTTATTTACCTGTTAAATATGTTTGAGCCTGGAGAAGGTTAGCTAAGTCAAAAAAAGTTAGCATGAACACTGGAAGCAGGAGGAAACAGCTAGTCTGGCTCTGTCCAAAGGTGATAAAATTCACCTACCAGCACCTCAAAAGCTCACTGATTAACATGCTGCATCTCGTTAGTTTAATCTGTACAATAATCAAAGTTTAAAAGTGACAAGTTGGGGTTTTACCGGGTCACTTCCTTTATGCTAACGTATGTTTAGCTAACCGTCTCCTGGCTCCAGCTTCATATTTAACGCACAGACATGTGAGTGGTGTCTTTCTTCTCATCTAACACTCGGCAAGAAAGCGAATAAGCTTATTCCCCAAAATCATGAACTATTCCTTTAAAATAGTTCAATTTAAACCTCCAACCACTTGTTAAGACTACAACAGATACACTAATTTGTGCTTTCACTGTGATGAAATTGTAGCCCCTCACCTTGACTTTAAATATGTCCCATTCTTGGCCTCTTGAGGTCCAAACACACACACACACACACACACACACACACACACACTGGTCTGTATAAACACACTGAACCACTCACATGCACGTCACACCTACAGTACACACTGTGTCTTACTTCTAACACAAGGACGTCTTTCAGTTATCACGTTACTACAGGTTAACGAGTCAGAGACGTAGTGTGCAGGTCAACATTCATATCTGTGACGTGCACAGCTCTTGACATTACCCTGGTGTTTGTTCTCACAGGTAACGTCCGTATCTCTGACCTTGGTCTGGCTGTGGAGCTGGCTGAGGATCAGGTGAAAATCAAGGGCTACGCTGGGACTCCAGGTACAGTCGAGAGAATATTCACCAAAACTGACATTTACCTGTTTGTAGCTGCTCTTACAGCAGGATCCGTGAACAAGACTCACACCCAACAAACCCGCAGCTCTACAGTATTTACCTTTCTCACTCTGTAATTAAAATATGACATTTACTTTGTCCCGTGTAACACATGCTGCAGTGTTTACAGGCTATACAGACTGTGCAGCTGCCATCACCTTTCCAACCAGTGGTACCTGAATGACTGGACTGAAACAATCCTGCCACTTTATAATAGAGCACAATGATTAAATAGATCAAATATCTGCCATAAAATATAATCCATGCTCCTATCATTATGAATTGATAGTATAAACACAGCATATATGCATATGTGCTATATCTGGTATCATTGTTTTATCTCCTATTTTGTAAAAAGAAACACTATTTTGTTTTGTTTTTTTGTATTTTGTAGGATTTTACAAGAGCAGCTGTCTCTTTTTGCAGATGGTATTGGTTATTTGGACTAATTGGCAATATTTGCACTCCAAATACCTATAATATTTATTATATTTTATTATATATTATACTATACTCATCATTATCCATTATATTATACTATCCTCATACTATACTTTATTATATTTTATATTCTATGCTATATTGCTGTACTATACTGTATATTATATTATATTATATTATATTAGATTAGATTAGATTATAAGTGTAAAGTTGCACAAAAACAGGAAAGCTCAAGTAACAAGTACAGTACTTTCCACAGTACAGATTTACCCACTTTACTTTTTATTTTCAAAAAAGTATATTTTAGTATCTATTCAGCAGTTTGAATTGGAAATTGATCCTTTTCGTCTCATCCAAATGTCCCCTCTCTAACTGAAAGGTCGTGACCTCTTTTCTCTCACCTGCAGGTTTTATGGCTCCAGAGCTGCTTAAAGGAGAGGCGTACGACTACTCTGTGGATTATTTCACTCTGGGGGTCACTCTGTATGAGTTCATGGCTGCCAAGGGACCCTACAGGACCCGAGGAGAGAAGGTAAAGATACTGTGTGTGACCTGGTCTTGTTTTCCTATTCTCAATCTATGTTTTTGAGCTGTTTTTACATTAATTGTGTGCTTTAAAGATGTTTTTGTTTGTACTTTTGGCTCCATTTTCTCTGCCTCTTTCCTCACAGTCTTCTCAGCTCTTACCTCTCTCTGTTATGTGATGTTTAAACCTGCTTTTACTGAACCTGCGTGATAAAACAGTAACAGGTTGTTTTTTTTTTTTAATTTGATGGCTCAACTCTGCCCTCTTGTGGCCTGATGCTGCAATACCACTCTGTAAAAATACTGTGTTACAAGTAAAAGTCCTACATTCAAGAGTATAAGTACAAAGGTATTATCAGTATATTGTATAGTATAACTGTATACTGTTGGATAGTTTAATCTGTAGCACTGAATCATATTTTATAAACTGATCATTTATTTTGTTTGTAAAATTGTAATCTGTTTAGTAACTAGACAGATAAATGTAGTGGAGTAAAAAGTACAATGTTTGCCTCAGAAATATAGTAGAGTGGAAGTATAAAGTAGCATAAAATTTAAATACTAAGTACAAGTACCTTAAAATTATATTTAATAACAGTACTTAGTTACTTTCCACCCCTGCATTTAACTTTAAAGAGAACTGTCAGAAGTGATGCATTTTATTACATATTTATACATTAAGCATGCCATTTATGTACATTAATATAGATATTTACTTTATAGAGGATTTACAGTGTTGTACAGCATATTCGGAGGACTGTGCACGTACATAATGGGTGAAATACAGTACGTGTTAAAGTTGGACTAATGTGACTGTTTTAAATGAGCGGTAGAAATGCATCTGTGCTGTTCTTTGTGCTGCTTCAAGGTGGAGAATAAAGTGGTGAAGAAGCGGATTCTGAATGATCCAGTAACGTATCCAGAGAAGTTCAGTGAGAACGCCCGCTCCATCTGTGAGGGTCTGCTGCTCAAAGAGGTCGACAGGAGGCTCGGCTTCAGGAACGGATCATGTGACGAGCTCAGGGCGCACCCCTTCTTCAGCGAGATCAACTGGAGGAAACTCAACGCAGGTCTGTTTCAGTCAGACAGAAACAAATGTCTGTCTGCATCATATTGCACTAATACACACAACTGTTTTATTTACTTTCTGCTCACTAATTTAGTTTTTGAAAGTATTCCAATATTTCATACTGCCTACGTATGGATGTTTTAATATTTTACGGTGTTGCTACAGGAGCCTATATACATGTATTTAATCATCAATATCTTCTTATGGCTGTTGTCATGTGAAAACACCATAACTGCAGTTTTTCTGAATTTCATGTTTAATCTTGAAGAATTATTATGGTTTGTGTGCAGTCGCTACTTCACATGTCATCTATGTGCTCAAATAATAATAATTTAAAAAACTAATTTGAAATAACCCAGCAACTTACTGGAAGAGTTTCCTCTTTATTTAACCAATGGGCATCCAAAAGGGACAGACAAGGATTTTAACAATAGAGAATTCTTATAGTTATTTAATAAGAGAGAGTTTTGTAGTTTTTTTATGCACTTTATTAGCAATTTTTAATATTTACTTAGATATTAAAGGCCCTGAAAACACATTTTCTGAATCAGCTTCTTACTTTGAGCAGTGAGGTCGTACATGAACACAAACATTTTTCTGCCAAAGTATGAACAGTTTGGGCTTTTTCACAACATATTTTTGTATTTTTGGTTTTGTTTTTGCTCTACTAACTGGTTTGAAGTGGGCCACACTCAGTTGAAAAAAGGTGATGTCACGTCTTTACGTGCACCAATCAAGATTCAGCTGTGGGGGCAGTTGTGACGTTGCCAGGACACTGTCAATCAAACTGGTCAAAACACAACCACACAGTCAGGATAAGAGGGGATAGGCCAGTTTCTGAGTGTTAAACTCTTAATCAATAATAACTAAAGGTGTTTTTTCTTAAGTTTAACTTTACTGATGCACATTTAGTAATTAACATTTAATGAAAAGAGAAATATTTAAGATTTTAAATACTATTCTTATTTCTTTGAGTCTGATTTGTGGCTCTTTGTGTTTAGTTTTTGCTTTTTTATGTTACATTTTGTTTGAAATTCAAAATATTTCTGTGTATGGGGTACAGCATCTTTTAGAGGCGGTTCATGTGTCTAATTCTCATTAGATAATAGACAAAAATGCAACCACGTGTTGTGTCTCCTCAGGGATCCTTACACCCCCTTTCGTGCCAGACTCCAAGACAGTTTATGCCAAGGACATCAACGACGTCGGGGCCTTCTCCACGGTGAAAGGTGTGCAGCTGGACAACGAGGACAGGGATTTCTTTGATGAGTTTGCCTCGGGGAACATCTCCATCCCCTGGCAGGAGGAGATGATCGAGATGGGGATCTACGATGAGCTCACAGTGTGGGGACCCGGCGGCACTTTGCCCAACGACCTGCGACGTGAATCCATCCTGGAGCAGCCACCCAAGTCCTCCACCTGCACGGTGTCGTAAGAGGCTCCGATGACCTCAGTGCACCACAGGAAAACACCTGATATTACAAGAACTGTCATGTTAATGAATGAATGTCATGTTATCGACATACATACACCATTAGATTAACTTTTTGTCCAGTTTCATCTGACGAAAGCTTTAACATCGTTTACTGTAAAATCATGTTGAGTTTGTGGGCTGATGCTGTTTTTTTTCTTCAGTGTCTTGCATGATCTAATTGTCTGTTTCTAACATTGCACTATTGTTTGTTTTGTTTTTTTGAGTTAGAGGAATGAATGATCAATTATTATGTGTGTGTCAGTGTGAATGAAGTCTTTCTGTTTCCTACCGCTCATGACGAGCCCAGGTAGTGCAGATCTCTGGTTTTATTTGGCTGCCATGTGAGCTGACAGCTGCTCTCTTTCTTCTTCATGTGTTTATAACTCTCCTAGATACGTTTTATATGACAAATAAATTTAAGTGACAAGACAAACACACGCAGACGCACACACACATACCTTTTGAACACATGTGCTGCACATGTTTTTGTCTGTTTCCACTTCTTTCTTCTCTAATGTGTAACAATTGTTTTTTCAGCTTCAGATCAATTGCTGCATAGATGTTTATGAATTTAAATAAATATTTTTGCCATTAAAATCACTGTGTTTTGTGTGCGACTGACAGCCAAGCTTCATCCTAGAGGCAGCAATACATATATGTTATATAGCCGCCAGATACAAGCAGACAACACCACCTTTCAGACTGCAAAAGGGAACTTAATTAATAATTAAATCTGAAATAATTTAGAACATATTGAAACGTGTTGCCTATGTGGCAGTTTTTATAAGTAATAGTCCAACAAAATGTATCTTTAAACAAATTATGTTTATTATTATAATGTAAGAACTCTATACAATAGGTGCTAGCCTTTGAAAAGGTACTTTGACATACATTTAGAGAGCTGTTCACAATTATTTGTACATACACTACCGTAGGGCTGCAAATAACGGTTGCTTTCTTTATCATTTGATCTATAAAATGCTATCACAATTTTCTAAAATCTAAGATTATGCCATGAGATTACTTGTTTTGTCCGACCAACACTTCTAAACCCAAATAAATTCAGTTTATAATCACATAAGACAGAGAAAAACAAGAAATACTCACAAGCAAGAGGCTGAAACTGGAGAATGTTTAGCATGTTTGCTTAATTACTTAAATGATTATTAATCAATAATCAAAATAGTTGCTGATTAATTTTCTGTAAATCAACTAACTGATTGGGGTAAGCAGAAATTTCCAAATGCAGATGCTTGCATGCTTGTTTTTCAAGTGTTGGCCGATGGAGGGCGCTGTAAACTCATATTACAGTTTGTAAAACTGCAGCATCCAGCCTGTCGACATTAAAACCCACCAAAATCTCCCTTTACCTGTCTTTTTATAATATAGTATAGACTTTAACCACATGCTGTAAGTATTTTCAACATGAATCCAAAATATAAGCTGTGTTAAACTTATGTTAGATAAATCATTTAATAATTGATCACTGAGGTGAATACAGGGAGCTGATTGGTCTCTCTCTCTCTCTCTCTCTCTCTCTCTCTCTCTCAGTCTTCAAGAAAAGTTCATCCCGTCTGAGAGTCAGAGTCAGCTGTGGTGAAATTTATATGAAATCTCACTATTATTTATCAAAAAAATGATTGAATTATAACCCCAAAAAAAGCATCTTACTCGCAGCTTGTTGCCTGTGGCCGCGCGGAGGATGAGGACTCTGTTTTGAATCAACAGGGACAAAAAAGAAAAAAGACGCCTCGATCAAAACACTTTAAAAGCGTCGGTTCTGCTGCCTGATCCCCTTTTTCATTTTTACAGCTTATTCATCCGGACTGACACAAAATGCAGCAGCCTGAAACCCAGCAGGCAACTCAGCAAGCAGCGACAGAAATACTGGATCCAGCAGGTACAATTATGTCACGTTGCATCCCGAGATCTTCTAACCTGACTCTGTTACAGCAGCATCTTTAATGTCATTAACAGGAGATTATTTCTAGTGTGCTTTAATTCAGTGTTGCTCCATTTAAAATCAATACATATAGGAAACGTTTCTCTGTGTGTATATTTGTGAGCAAAAAAAAAAAAAAAATAAGAAATCCTCCAAAGCACACAGGGCTAATTTAATTCTCAAAGACAGGTTTCTTCTTTTAGGTGAGAGAAAAAAACAAACAATTTGTGTTTAAGCTTTTGTTTGAAATACTTAAAATGCTTCTTCCACAGCTCATCTGCAGAGCTGTACTTAAGCATATTCCTTAGGTAGGCTACTTGTACTTTACTTGAGTATTTTCTTTTCATGCTGTTTTATACTTCTAGGGAAATATTATACTTTTTATATTCATTAAATGCTGCTTAGCCTATATGTTGACATAGATGAGTCTGATATGTAATAATGTAACACTGCAGCCGGCCATTTTACCTGCTTAATTAGTCCTTTTACTTTTGATCCTTTCCTACATTTTGTTGATAATTACTTGAGTAAGATTTTAAATGCAGAACTTTTACTTGTAATGGAGCATTTTTATATTGTAAATATGTAAATAAGTAAATGATCTCAGTACTTCTTCCACCACGGCTCTGTCAAGAAAGAAGTTACAAGAGAAATGAAAGAGGAGTCAATTTCAATATGTGCATGTTGTCTTCATCAAAAAGGTGTTAGGACAAGGGGGAATTAGTGGTACTGGTCCTCCTGTCACCCTGTTTCTTCCTCCCATTCGCCCTCAGTTCAGTACATGCGTCGGAGAAGATCAGCTCTGTGGGTGACCGTGTCTCTGCTGGCTCTGGCTCTGGTGGTGCTGACTGTGGGTCTGGTCTCTGCCACTCGCACCGACAACGTGCCCGTCGCTGGATATTACCCCGGCATCACCGTGAGTGACACTCACCTCCCGTCACTGACCCCTCAGACACTCTACTATGATTGTGACTTGCTGTGTTCATTTTTTTTTATCTGGTCCTTCTCTGAAGCGTCTTCCACTTTGATCTCTTTGTACCTCCAGCTGAGTTTTGGAGCATTTCTGGGTATTGTTGGCATCCACCTGGTAGAAAACCGCAGGCCGATGGTGAGTCTGCTCCTCTGACTCTCATGTCGCTGTTGCAACACGTTTAAAATCACATTATAAAGATAAATTAATTTATTCCATCCATTTGACACCTTTCTAGTCTTCATTTAGACCCTTTAACTTTAGACTTCAAGAAATGTCTTATTGTTGCATGCATGTTTGGTATTTTATTTATCAGCAGCTGTGCTGTAGGTACATTTATTTTGCTAAAGAGGAATAAGAAAAGGTGATAGGAAATCTAACCCTTGCTATAACATTAATAGGACAGCATAAACGACACACTGCCTGGATCACTGCAGGCACACAGGTAAATATACAGTAGATGGATAAGCCAATTCCTGTAGGGGGTCAAGTGGTGGAGATTTCTTATAATAAGGCTTTCCCACATTTGGGGGTATTCAGTGTTCCTGCCTTGACTCTAAACATCTTGTCACTTTCTAACTAGGACTGAACGTCACATTAATGTGCTGTAACACACGAAACGCAAACAAAACAGGAGTAGAAGAACAAGTAACAACCTCATCAACCGCATCGACTTTGTTTCAAGCCGCAGCAGGCAGCAAAAAAAGCTCTAACTATACTGTACATGACCTGCCCAGCACCAAGCAAGTTAGTTACAAGCTGGTGAAGGAAGTGGAGCATTTAGTAGCTAAACATGCAGATATTTTTCCCACAAGTTGGCAAACACCAAAACAAAGCTATAAGGAGAGTGACTACACTCGCCATATGGGCCAAAACACGACTGCTGGTTGTGTAAATAGGCAACTCTTTGCAAAAAAGTTCACCTTATCAACTTTTTAAAGGTGACAATATGTAAGTTTTGTGTTTCTAGCTTGTTCTACTGCACCCAAGTGGCCAAAAATGGGGATTTGCAGATGTTTAATGAGTTTTTAGGAAATGCATTCAACATGATTGTTGGCCCCCTTTTTGTTTACGATGACAGCTCGATTTGTGCAACGTCACATTCACATTTTAGCCTTCTGTTTGTTCTCTCTCAAGGTGACTCAAGCTTTTCGAGCTTCATAATACTCATCTTCTAAAAACGAGGCATTGTTCCTGGAAAACAGGACATATATACACCATAAATTAGAGGATTATGTTACAGACTTTGCAAATTCACTAAACTGTTTTGCGGGAAATTGCTCTATTATGAGCAAGAAGCAAATCCGATTACTCGATGGCGGAGTAATGTGTTCTTGGTCCTTGTGCCCGGGTCAGTGTACATGACAGGATGTTTTGGTCAGGGAGAAATGAATGTGATTGGCTCTGGATTTCAATGACATGAGGGGGAAATTGCATTAGCATTGGTCAGCTGCTGACAGGGCTGCTTTATTTCAGACAGAGACACAGGTATAATGTCATCAAAGTGCCTCTCTGTACAACAGGGGGCTCAAAAAATGATCATGTCAATGACTCCAGAGTAGAGACACTTTCAGGTAGACAGAACAAAAGATTATTGACTCTTAAAATGTAATTGAAGAGAGTGACGCATCTGATCAGAGTAGCCAGTCTTTAAAAATCCTCCATTTTCAAACATATGGTGAATAAAGTCAAAACTACACTTTGAGGAACTTCAGACTCCTCTAAAAGAAAAAAAAAACAGAATAAAAAGAGGAACAAAATCTGCATGAACTGACCGTCATTTGTGACAAGTCAAGTGGCCGACAAATACTACTTCAGGGCCAGTGGCAACCAGAAGCTGAAACTGCTCCTCTGTGTCATTTAAGTAATATAGTCAGTATCGCATTCGCAGTACATGAAACCCAGCATGAGATTAACTGTGTTAAGTCCCTGCACGGACTGAAGAGGACACCAGTGACACAGAAACTTCAGCAGATTGCGAGTTCTTGTCTTTCACCCCTGAATTTGTCCTAATTATTATGTTGTACACATCTAATTTTGCTTTGTGTTGGAAAAAAAAATCCAAGTTGATGAGAGTTCAGAATTATCATAGAAATGTCTTGTCTGGAAAAGATCTTTAAAGTTTCAGTTTTTCAGGACATAACAGGGCCGTCACCAGGGTTTTAAAAATACTTAAGCACACCACCTATCCCTCAGAAAGGCCTGACCAGATTAGAAACCAAAAATTAAATCTCTAAAATGTTTTAATTATTTGGATTTTTTAAATGTTGTTTCTATGCCTTCTCCACACTACCAGGAAAAATGTATGACATTCATCATTCTTTTGTTGACCTAAAAGTAGTCCAATTGACTGAATGTAGGCTAACATTAGCGGCTCGGGTAGATTTGGGAAAGTTTACACCGCAGACAAAGCGTTATGTTCACCAAACACATTGGTTAGTCCTCATCCTGAAAGGCTTGTCTCTTGCAACCTTACAATAACAGCAAAAATCTAACCTTTTGCTTATAAGAATTGTAAGCTAAGAAGCTAAACAGGCTTATGTTAGAATGAAATAAGAGTCTGATTGTACATTTTCCCTCATCATACTTATAAAATAACTAACTAGCTCTACACTGCAAAGAACAATGCTGTTTCTTTATTTTCATGACATGGATCGCTGACTTTTTGCCTGGTACATGCAGCTTTAGCCTCAGTCTTTTAGCACGATGTCATGTATGTAGCCAACAAGTACATGTATTCAAGACTCCATTTACAAGATTCGCCTTTTAAAACGAGTCAGCTGGAAACATTAAAAAGTCAACCAGAGACAGCGTTTTCAAACAACTCGTGGAGCTAACGTTAGCTGAATTAGCTAGCTAGCTACAGTTAATAAACCCTGCTAGTGACGGTCGCCATTTTAGCTAACGGCTAGAAATGAGAAGCCTGCTTTTGTCTACCTCTGTCTGAAATCAAGGACGTATTCTTTCAAAAAATACTGAGAATCTGGAGTGGTAAATCTGACACTGTTGTTATTGTAGATTGCATTATGTGACGTGGGAGAAGGGAAAGCTTGACAGGTGTAGCAACAGTAACGGGAGGCTTAGCTAGCAGTCAATTTAAATATATTAAGCCCAGAAATACTATACAATCAGACTAAAATATCCACTGTGTGTTAGTTTATTTGAACTACAGAGTGCTAAAACCTCCAAATTCACAAAGACACGACCCCGGTGTCCTAAACTAACGCTGGGCACTGCTCAATATGTTACAGTATAAAAAGCTTAAAGGCGTCAGAACTGAAGCACATTTATGTTTCTGAATTTATAGACTTTTTAGAGACATTTTGATACAGTACAGAGAAATAGAAAAGTTGTCTTGGTGTGATAGATGTAAACACGTTCCCTCTGCCTGTCACCATGACTGTGGTGTATCAGTATGTTTTGAATTTTTCATGTGGCGTCCAGGGTGTCGTTGTCTTACGTTACACTACAGTGTACCGTATCTAATCCGGTCTACACAGATATCCTTCCTAGAGCTGTACACACATGTGGAGAGATGCAGCGTCTGTGTGTCATTTAACAAAGATAAAGACAGGTTTTGTGTTTAGGAAGTCTAATTTTTCCTGTAGTCTCTTAGGCTTCTCCTTCTGAGTCCTTGCTGTTGTTTCACTTCTTGGCTGTACATGTGTGAATCGACACAGACATTCACTACCTGCTGGATCTGTCTGCCTCTTCTGTGCTTTAAACTTTAATGGTGCGATCGCTGCCACGCTAGCGCTGGTCTACAGTGTCTCTTACGAGGCACATGTGGCACGATGTTCCTCTCACACAGGTGTCTTCTTCCCTCCTGTGTCCGATGCTCGTACTGTAACATGAGAGCCGGCTGGCAGAAGCAAGGTCGCTCATTAAAGAACAACTAACCGTGCCACAATGCCTCGGACATCTGAGAGCTCTGAAACGTCTCTTACTTCCTTTGCTCCTCTGATCTCATAAAGCAGCACAGAGGGTTTGATGTTGTTTGAACTGTAAACAGTGGAGTTGCGACGAGTTCATGTACTGCTGCCAAACAGAGACGTTTCCGGTTTTGACTCCTGGCGGGAGAAATCTAATACAGAAATGAACAACTTTAATCCTTCCATTTTGTTGAAGTAGACTAAATGCATTTGTATAGCACCTTTTGTACAGGTTATATTTACCTGAACCCTTTAAATTACATGTAATCCTGACTAAATCCAGGTTTTATGCAGGTTAGTGCAGTTTAAAATGCTTTACAGGTGACAGACATACTAATGATAAGACTGATAATAACGTAAAAAGATAAACAGAAAGCAAAAATCAACTAAAATAAAAGCGTAGATATAAGACTATAGAAGATTAAAATATGAATAAAAATGATAATAGTGAACAAAAAATGTAAAATACACCAGAAACATTAACATGTGAAAAATGAAAATCAAATAATTATAGTGATAAAACACAAACAAAAGCTTAAAAGTTATTTTTAAGTTTAAAAAATTGTCTGAATATGTTATACAGGTGATTATTGCTCTCTAATATAATAAGAAGTACTTTATGTTGACTTTATTGTATATTGTCTATTTGTTGTCATGGGTGACGTGGTTACAAATCACTTACAATGATTAATTTAAATTGTAAGTCACTCATTGTATAGTATAGAAGCCTACTTGAGTGTAGGTTTCTAACAGTTTTTTAAGCATGTATGTACAAAAATATATACATACTGCATATTGCTATTGTGTAAATAGATGATCTAGGTCTACCGTGGCTTTTTCATTCTTGATGATGCATAAATGACTTGATTTTTGGCACCCGAGTAACTTATTCAGCTGCTGTTTTAAACTGAGAGGGAACGCACGTGTTAACACATGCTCATCAAGGCCAAAAAGGTTTGTGTTGGGATTTCTTCAGTAAATATGTAAAGATTAGTAGATAAATTAAGTGTGACCTTTTACTTTATGTCCGTTGAGTTCACACTGATCGCACATGTTCAGAGTGATGCAGTATCACTTATTGTTCATCCTGCGTAAAGCACAGTAATTCACATCTCGTCCTACAAAAAGTGGTGACCAGACTTTTCAAAATGATTCACTACAAATTAGTGTAATCATCATCATCACCTTCAAAATTGCCGTGGCATCTGGGATAGGGGACCTAGGATTTAGATCAGGGTTTTTTTTAGGATAAAGGTTTTGTTTGTGGTTTCACTTACCTTGAAAAATGTGACAAAAGCAGCCTGGTTGGTAATTTACGGTACGTGGTTAAAATTGAGGTATGGTTTCGGTCATGATGTAATAAACAGACATATTTTTTACTGAGTGAGA
This sequence comes from Macquaria ambigua, assembly GCA_008360985.2. NCBI lineage: Eukaryota > Metazoa > Chordata > Actinopteri > Centrarchiformes > Percichthyidae > Macquaria > Macquaria ambigua. The sequence continues at coordinate 112,283 of VMKM01000131.1, forward strand.
GAACAGCAAGATCAACAGCCTGCGTATAATGAGCTCTGTATAATAATAAAAATAAACATTTTTGCAGACAAAAAAAAATGTCACCCATAGTAGAAAACCTGGTGGCATAGAGTGGGATTGATCCCATTTCATTAGACAGGAAGACAAATATACACTCTTTCACCACCCATAATTTTCTACCACACAGATCAGTGTTAAACCACCATCTAGTTGTGTCTCTTTGCTTAGTGGGAAACTTCATATCTCTACATTTTAGTGTTTCAAGACATTGTGCTCCTATCACAAATGTTCCCCAGCGACCAGCCGCTCTGTTGCAGGTTCTGCTCCACTGACATTTCTTAGATAAAGCTTTAAAAATCTTAATGACTCGTATACCGCCACTTTTGTCTTATCTTGTCCTCCAAAATGTTTAAAAGGATTGCGGAGCATGAAATTCTGTCTGTAAAAGAAGGAAAAAAAGAAAAACTCCCTTCCTATCTGCACTTATCCTGCAGCTCCTAAAACAGGCTTCACTGCCCTGATACGCTGTAAGATTTCTTTATGACTAAATGCTTCATGTAGCTCGTGTTCTCTGCTCCAGCAGCCTCTTCTGTAGTTATGGCCTGCCGTCCTTTTGGTCACCTTGCAGCTTGGAGAGCAGAACGGTGAACCTTTAAAGGGCCGTATTTTACCCAACAAGTTCTCATTACCAGTGTGTCCAGCTGTGGTCGTGATTGGTCACTGACTGAACCACTGAGCAGGGGAAAAAGACCTTGCAGCGGTCAGCAACTTTAGTTACATAACCTGATAGGTATCTTTACTGACTCCTATAAAATTCCTCTTTGTGTCTTTATTTCTTCGTCACTGATGTATCTTAAATCTCTATCTCTAAAACTTTCAACATGTGTGTCTTTGTCTGTTTTTCAGTGCTTAAAGTGGCTATAATCGATATTTTTATAATAATGTATCAAATGACAAAGTGAAAACAGTGTGACAATGTGGGTCACTTGTAGTGATGAACCTACGGAGAATTATCACCTAAATCTGCAGCACCCCTCGACTTTACGCTTTTCAGCATGTTTCAGCTCATTGTTTAGCCGTCCGGCCCACAACTTTAGTGTTTCGGTTCACTCTCTCCTCTCTCATAGTGTTGTTTTCGGACACAGCATGCAGAAAAGCTCTAAAAACCCACTGTACACTACCTGCTCAGCACCAAAACAGCAGACAGACACAGTTAGCAACGAGCTGGTGAACATAGTGGAGCATTTAGCAGCTAAAGAGCCAGATATTTCCCTCAGGAGATGGTGGAGACCAAAAACAGAGCTAAAAGAGAGTTAATATTGGACCTATATTCATCAGATGGACACAAACACGATGCCAAATAAATGAGAAGTTCCTCTGTAACTGTTGGATGTGTAAATAAGCACAAGTTCACCATAAACACTGATGATATGTCAGTTTTGTGTTCACAACTTGTTTCTGCTTCTGCTTCCACAAGTGGCCATAAAAAGTCATTGCAGGTTTAAGTAAAAGTATCATTACCTTAATGTAAAAATTCCTCATGACAAGTAAAAGTCCTTCATTTGAAATCCTGCTGATGTAAAAGAAAAGAAGTAATATCAGCAAAATGTACTTGAAAGTATCACAAAGTAGCATTTTACTGTTGTAGCTGATCTTTTACAACATGTTTTATATCATATTTTATACCATTTTTAAAAGTAACCTATAAACATACATGTCACATAAACATAGTGCAATAAAAAGTACAATATGTCTCCCTGAAATGTAGTGGAGTAGAAGTATAAAGTTGCATAAAATGGAAATTAAGTATAGTACTTGATGTACTTAGTTCTTTTCCATCACTGCTGTCTTTTTAATATTTCCTTTCTGACTCGACTCCTGAGAGCAGCAGACTATCTACAGCGTGTCTTTAATCTTTTACAGTATTTGATTTTTCTCTATGCTTCACCTGTGTCAGGGGAGATTTGGGGGTTTTGGTGACCGAGTGTGTGTTGAGGTGTTTTATGTGCTGGCAGCTGGTGCCAAGGTAATGTGAAGTAATGCAGTTGTCAGGCTCTATTGTCTCTGCCGCTGGCCTCATCTCCCACTTGCAGCCCATAAAAGCAGAGTCATTTAAACCGCTAATGAAGTGGAGAGTCTGGGCCAGTGGCAGATAAAACCCACACAAGCCTATTTTCTCAGCCCGGCTCTTATTTCACTTTGTTGAGCGAAATTCATTTTAAAATCCCCTTGTTTTAATATCCGTTTCACCGGTGCCTTGAGTTATTCTCACATGTACAGAAAGCCATTTCATATGTAACACTTGGCCACTAGGGTAACTAAAAATTAGCCCGAATCAAATTGACATGTCAAATAAACCTGATCAGTTTGGGACATTTACAGCACTATATTGAACAGGCATGTTTACTTCTGACTAGCCACAACCTTTGGAACCAAATAAAGTTTATTATTTAAAGGCACTACAAACCAGTGATCCACCCACACAGGTGTTTTCACTAAATCTGTGTACAGATTGACATTTACCTCACACACACTGTTAGCTTTGTTTCACCTCTTAGAGTAAAAACAACTTAAACCTTTATCAATGGGTGCACTCCAAAACCCAAGACTGGATTACCAAGTGGGCAAAGTGGGCAACTGCCCAGAGGCCCCAGACCCCTATGGGCTGCCAAAAGTACCTATTTTCACTGTGTGCTAGTTGTTTTTGTTAATTTGTCTGATTGCAAATTTGTGTGGAAATTAACAGCAGTAATGTACAATATCAACTAGCGCATGTCTAACTGCATCGTTAGGTAACTTATTATTGACCCTGTCTTCTAGAGGTGCCATGTTTCAAAATTTACTTTTAAGACCTTAACTAACTGACGCACTGAAAACATGAGGTGATATAGTGAAGATGCCATTTGCACTTCTCTATATCACCTGACAGGGAACATACATAATGCACAGTGGATGGTAGTTGGGGGGGGGATCAGCAGATTTTTGCCCACCGGTTTGTACCACAACACAGACTAATACACACACATTTCAAAAGGCTGGTATTGGCTGAATCCAAATTAAAAATGTAAAATTAATGTTTACTGCAGCATCTCCACTACCTGCTGCTGTTTGATTATCAGCTGACGGAGGTTTAACGTCATACCTGCTGCCTCATACGCTGCCTGCTTCTTGCCCTTATACTGCTACCGCTACGAAAACAAATGGTACGCCGGCATTACCAAATTAAGTGCAGCCTATGATACATGCTAATTGATAAACTCACATAATTTCCAGCACAGCTCCACACAACTTCAACCTGAGCAGAGAGGTCTAATCAGCCAGAATAGGTGAAAACACCTGTGCAGGTGTGCAGTGCCTTTAACAAATCATCCTGCTCACATCACATTGGTCAGCCTGATGTCACAGCAAATAAGTACTTATTTGAAAGAAAAGAATGTTACTTTTTTGGGATTATATATTATTTTTATATTGATCTTTTTATATTAAAGACAAAACCCTTTCTTTATCCTAAAAGAACAAAATGTAACAGGCCTTTGTCACAGCAGACATTTTGACTTGTCATAGTACAGGTGTGACTAATAACATTAACGATGCAGCTAAATGGAATTCAGCCATCATTCATTTTATAATTTACACCTGTGATTTTCTTACTGTGACATGTCAAAATTTCTACTGTGAAAAAGGCCTATTGACTCCAAATATTAGATTCTCGTTCTTTCTTAGCTGCAAATTTAAAATTCTTTTAGTTTTGTAATTTTGGTCAAAACTAACTGTTCGGTTGAAAAAAGAAAGAAGAAAAACACAAGAATACAAACAGCAAATCAACTGGAAAGTACTTTCTTAGTCTCAAAAACAAGCACTCTTGTTGTCAGAGGAACTTTGGGACCAAGAAAAGTAGACACTAAAAAAAAAAAACAGACGATTAGGAAAGACAATAAGCAAAGTTGGAGAATTCATGACTTGTGATTGACGCTCTGAGTCTCGCAAGCCATCCTTTGTGCTACTTCAGGATCATCAGCTGTAAATTATTAAAATAATCCAACCAAGAAAGAAAGGTCTTTTTGATGAAATAAATTTAGTTGAAATCTCTCAAGAGAAACTGAAGATTGTAAATGGCTTCAGAAATAAAGGGAAGGAAAAGAAAAGTCTCCCATGAATCAAATAAGTCATGTCATTGCAGGATCAGTAGATATACTGTAGATATAGATGTAGAAAATCCACGCTACCTTTCTACTTTTTTTGCTTAATCTTTGGGACAGACTGCTGTATCCCACCTTCCATGTTAGATAGATATACAGTAGATAGGGGAAAAAAAGTGTGTGTTTAATCTCCTGCTTCAGTACAGGAGGTTTGGTCCTGGAGGAGCGATTGAACAGACAGCAAACTATGCTCAGTGATAAAGTTCATGATCAGACATCTGTGATCAGCCAGCTGGGTCTGCTGGGCTGCTTGTGTGTGTGTGTGTGTGTGTGATATCAGAAAATCCCTTACAGTAAAAGCTATATGGAAGAACAGGCGTGTGTAACATTGTTCAGACAGAAATTAAGAATTGTTTGAAAAGTAAAGATTTGAGGCTATTGATGAGTGATCAGATTATTGGGCTTAATTTGCAGGATCGTGCAAATGTGTGAGATAAGCAACTTTGTGTGTGTGTGTGTGTGTGTGTGTGTGTGTGTGTGTGTGTGTCGTATCAGATTGGGAGAATTAGATTGACCTTGCTGGTACAAAAGGCCGTCCCTCTGTCCTGTACGTTGCCTCTTTGCCCATAAATTACCCACAAAGCACATCTGCGTTGGCAGAGCCAGAAGCCGTACATTTCCTTTATCGTCCTGCAGCACAGACGCTGCAGACGACCAATCAGGACACACACCAGCAGAAACACCACGCTTACATACACGAGTGTGTGTGTTAAGATTATGATAACATTTTGACTTTGCCTTTATATTAAACAAATTCAGGCATATTAACTAATAAATAAGAATAAATAAGAAACAAATGTTATATACTCATGATACTATGAGTAGAAATAAATGATCAAATGATTTTATGAATAAAAGTCATTTTTCGTGTCCTCTGTCTTTATGTTTACACCTGGTCTCTGTAAACAGTTTATTTTTACTGTTACCTACTCGATTAAACAATAAAATACTGGTCATATTATAATTACTATATATTTTTTAATAAATAGATTTATGTTTGCTGCAAATTTAAGATTTCCTCATCAGATTCCCAATTTATTTGTTGATTCATTTCCTATTACATTTTTATATTATTTATTTTACAACTTCTGTGCATTTACTTATTGATCATTTTTCATTCTTTTATTTTGAAATATGTCATAAGTGTGTTTCCAATTTATATAGTTGTGCATTCAAATAACGCAAAACACAAGCTGATAATCTCATAAACTTTTACTCTGATGATACTTAACTTCTTCCTCTACACTCTCTCCATCTCCTTCCTCCTCTCTTTAAGCTCGTGGCAGCGATCATATTCATCAGTATCGGAGTCATCGCGTCTTTCTTCTGTGCCATCGTGGACGGGATCATCGCCTCAGAGTTCATTGTGAGTATCACATGTACCACCATGCCTGCACTGAAAAGAAAGAAATACAAACTAATTCACCCTTTTTTTTGTCTGGACAACCCCCCTGATAATTTAATCACACACATGCTGAGATCAGGAACTTTGCAGATGCAATCAGACAGAACTGCCAGTACCATCACGACAGCAGACACGTAGACCAGACCGCCTAATCTCAGTGCCCGACCTGCAGAGAGCTGCTGGGTCACCTGAGGAGCTGGGGAAACATTCAGCATAACAGGACTGATTAAATGTGTCCAAAGGTTACTTTACTTTCTGTAAGTCGCTGAAAAGTCTTTGCAAACAAATAAAAACAAATATGCAACAACAAAAGATGTATATATCAATTAAAATACATTTTTAACTCTATTTCAACTGAGAATTGATTTTCCAGGAAACGTCCTTGTGATGTCCTGTTGGTATTTGATATTTGTATACAATTATTTTTTAAATTTAATTTATATTAAATTAGCACATAAAAAGCAGTGGTCCTTCCCACTACAAACATGTTCACTGTTATATAATGTCTGTATTTAATTCTTTGTTTCCATAGGAAGAAGCCTCATTTACTCTAAAACATTTTCATACTTCAGTTTATCAACACGTCATTTGTCCCCATCGTGGCATCAGTCAGAGGACAGGTTCAGACTCTAGATTTTAATAACTTCCAGACTAAATTAACATGCATGAAATCCAATTTGTGCAAATACCTGAATTTGTTTATATGGGAATGAACAGAAAATGCAGAGAGATCAAATAAGGTCGTTGTCGCTTCCTCGCTGAGGAATCGGAGACGGTCTCCGTGTTTGGATACACGGATACGAACGCCTCAGTTTGTCACATCAGCCTAATGAATTTTAATGAGCATCTTAATGAGTATGGACCAGAGAGAGTTTAAAAAGCTGGACCTCTCAGCACCTGGCACCGAGTCACTCATATTGATCAACAGTGCTATCAAACCTCTGCAGATATATTCATTCTGTGCTCGCGGGTTACACAGTAAAAGTCATATTTATTGCTTCCTTCGAGCTTCGGACAGTCACATTATATAAAGGCCAGTGAGGTTTAATGCTGTAGGTTTTGTAGTCCAGTGCAGTGGAAGATTTTGAGCAGACGCCTGTTGTAAACCTTCAAATTCACACACATTTAACTTTACATGATACACAAGCACAAAAAGTGCATCACTGAAACCCTTAAATCATAGAAACTGAGGCAGGGAAAAACATTCGGATCACAGTTTGGTTGTGGTTGTGGTGTATGACAAGTCGATTCAGTGGTCCCAATCCTATATTAGTTTGTCTGTTTCTATATAATTGTGGCTCGCGTATTCAACTTCTCTCTCTTTCTAATCTGTCTAACACACAGGACACAAGGCCCGTGCAGGAGGACATATGTTACTTTTACTCCAGTGGATCAGCCTACACCTACGACAGCTACTACACTGAGGTGATTCTCATAACACACGTGATATATCACCTGCCATTGTCTGTATTGTATAAACATACCAAGTCATTTTTCACTGAGCAAATATACTTTTAAAAAAAAATTAGAATAATAATCTAAATACCTAACATAGCCTAGCCTGTATGGTTTCCATTCACTTACAGATCACCTTTAGCTCTAATCTTCCTCCTCCTACACGCTGCTTTACGTTTATGTCTCTGTAGTTGTCTTTTAAATGGTGTAAATTATGCTGGAAATGCATTTCAGGTTAATCTGTGTCTGGTTAAACTGTGTTCTGGCAGCCTTTTGGTGCTCAGCTGCAAAAAGAAAATCAGTGTGTAGCGACATCTAGTGGAGAAATAATGTTACTGCACTGAAAGCAACAACTGCATCTAGTTCACGTTTCATCAAACCAAATTACAAGCAAATAGAAGTTCTGGAAATGATACGTTGACATGCAAACAGTTTCCTGCCAGTCGTGTATTTCTTTGTTCGGCACCTGCTGTATCAGTTTTCGTGAGGTTAATTAAACTTTTTATTACAAATGATTAAAGCTCTCTGAACCTCTTCTCTGGCACTGCAGGTGACGTGCCGTTCATTCAACACAGCATGCAAGCTGAAAGTGAGGAGCAACACGTGCTACTGCTGCTACCTGTACAACTGTGAGAGGTGAGATCAGATCTGAGCAACATCAGAGTGCATGTGTGTGCACCTTATTTATATATTTTCACATTTTTAGATTAACTTTCTACCTTACAGGCAACAACAACTGGTGCCCATTCAATTCAGTACACTATACCTGTTAGCTTCCAGATGTCCATCACAGTGAACATGTTTATTTATCTATTTTTGTTACTTATAATATTATAACCGTGATAATACAGTAGAGAGCAGGGGCTAGTGTAAAAACAGTATCCTAGATTTCAGAGCTGGCTGCTGTTGGAAACTCACACACTAACTGACACGGATCATGTGATTTTGGCACTTTTTTGCATTAAAGAGGCTCCGTTTCTACAGCCAACTTTCAAATCCAGGATGTTTCCATGGGCTCTTGAACACACCAAAGAGGAAGAGTTTTCCAAAAAGTTAGTTAAGTTATTAGCGGATAAATGGCTGCCTGGAAGGTTAAAATCAGTAATAAAGTGAGTACAGTGTGCAGGATTCTTAGTTTTCTTTCCTGCCTGGAAGGTTTGAAATAAAAAACCTGTGATATGCAGTGGAAAGCCATACAGTAGGCCTTTTTCATGGCAGCCATTTTGACATGTCATTGTTAATAAGATTAATAAGAGCTGCACTCCATTTAGCATTTCCAGGGCCCTGACATTGCTGACTGACACAAAATGGAACAGAGCCATTTCGTGGTACTAATTACACCTGTGCTTTTTCCTGCTGTGACAAGTCAAAATGTTTGCTGTGAAGAATGTATTTTGTATCGATCCCCTGCTTCCTCTTCCAGCACAGAGTACCACACGCAGTACTATGAGTTCACCGGGGTCAGCAGCTGCTGGGATGCGATCCACCTGCAGCGTCTGCTGTGGGCCTCAGTGGTGCTCAACGTGATCGGCTTGTTCCTGGGCATCATCACCGCTGCCATCCTCGGAGCATACAAGGACATGGTAAGTAGGAGTCCAAAAAAGTTACCCCTCACAAAAAGAGATCAATTGGGAGTGAATCTTTACTTTATAGACAAGAAGTAAAAAATAAAGTGCTCTTTGGAGTGAAGGGCCACAGAAAATTCAAAGAAAGAAGATTTAAAGACAGTCTGAGTGAAACAAAAAGCTTGTAATAGTACATGGCTGACACAGATGTCACCTTGACGAAGGTTTTTTATTATACTCGTCTCTTCGCTGATGAGATTGAACTGTCAAAAATGATAGAATAATAGTAATACTTGAATTTTTAATGTTTTTTTTTGTATTTGAACCTTTCTTTTTTGCTGTGTTACTTTAAAGTTTTGTTGGAAACATAACATTGCCTTATCTGTGTGTAGATATCTTTTTGTTTCACTGCCACACATGGCTCACACATGAAAGCACTAAAAACTAACTAGCAAAATGCAATTTCTCTGGCACGAATGGTAGTCTGGTAATCTGTTTCAAAGACATGAAAATCTCTGATCTTATTTTGTTAATCTTAATGGTCCCGATTTTACGATTATTGTTCCTACAGTACATTAGGCAGCAATCATACTTCATTACCTCTTATATAATGAAGTGTGTGTGTGTTTCATGTATATCTGGTGCACACTCACTCACATTTGCCTTACAGCTTCCTTGGATGATTTCCCATTTTATCCAAAGCGTTGTTACTGTTTTCCTGCAGCAGAAGCCGACTCCTCAGATGGCTCCCAGCCCCGCACCGCCACCCCACATCCTGTACAATCCGACCCAGCACATGCTCACCTACGCTGGCTTCTGTCCTTCAGGACCAACTCTGCCCGCCTACCCCAACTATCCAATAACCATGCAGGTAAAAAGAACCATTAATAGGCACCTTTTCACGGAAGACAAAGGCCTATTACACTGAAGGAAAAGCAAAGGTGTGAATAAAAATATTAGTGATGGTTGAATTTAGCTGCTTCAGTTTCAGGGTCCTGGTATTGTGCATGCTGGCTCACTGTCATGGCTTACTGGGACACTTGAATAGAACAGAGCCATTGTTAATGTTATTAGTAACACCTGTGCTTTTCCTACAATAACCACTCAAAATGTGTGATATGAAAAAGGCCAATCTTCCGTTCCAGTGTTTTAGATTGGCAGCCAGATGAGCAGCACTGGATCACATTTATTCTTGCTGCACTAACATCAAAGCAGAAAGAAAACTATTAATCTGCACCGCTGCCACGTCACATTACTGAGGCGGATACCTGCAAAACTTTCCTCAATCTTACTATTACATGTCTACTGAGGGATAAACCCTGTTTTGAGATGATTTTTAGACACAGTAGTGACGCGGCTCAGGGGATGACAATGTCAGTGTCAGTCAGTTGGTACACCTTTTTAGTTCAGACTGAAATATCTCAACAACTATTAGATGGATTGACATGAAAGTTTGTACAGACATTCGTGGTGGCAAGAGGGTGAATCCTACTGAGTTTGGTGATCCTCTAGTGCCACCATAAGACTGACATCTGTGGTTTTGAGTGAAATATCTCAACAACTATTGGATGTATTGCCATGCAATTTTTTACAAATACTCACGGTCCCCTCAGGATGAATTGTAATAACTTTACTGATCCCTTAACTTTTCATCTGCTAATCTTTTCTTCCTGCAAAACTAATGACATTACCATCAGCCTCAGCTGTACTTCGTGTTTATGGCTAATTAGTACATATTAGCATGCTAACACACTAAACTAAGGTGGTGAACATGGTAAGCAGTATACCTGCTAAACATCAGTATGTTTGCATAGTCATTATGAGTATGTTAGCATGCTGGCGTTAACATTTAGCTCAAAGCACCGCTGTGCCTAAATACAGTTTCACAGAGCCGCTAGCATGGCTGCAGATTGCTACTGGTCTTGTTTCTTGTAACATAGAGATCATTTTTTGTGATGGTCGTCGTCCAAGAACCTGTTGAAAGCAGGAATGCCTGATTGATGCTTTATGAACTGGTGCCATAAGGTAAACCATGACACGAGCTGTAGTTCTTAAACAAGCTGATCACTTCAAATAAGCAGATGCATCATTTTATTTATATCATGGTGACTTTGTCTGAAATTTGTAACATGTCTCACAGATTTATTATTGATGATGGCTAATCTTCGCTGATATTTCTGTGGCTGCTACCAGAGAACAAAACTACACAAAACAAGACAGTAAAAACCTCACATAAAAATGTCAGAAATGATTTTAGATATCTTTGGCTCTACTTCCACATACCGTTGCAACCTACCACTCTCCGTCTCTTCTCCTCTCCCACAGCATAACAGCAGCTTTCAGCCACCTGCTACTCCCCAGATGATCCCTGAAGGAGGCAATACCTCCAACTCCTGCCTGTCTGAGGAGAACCAGGGCCAGCAGCCCTCTCAGGCTTCAAACCAGCCACAGCCTCAAGGAGCCACCCAGGAACAAGGGGGCTACATGCTGACACCCAACGCTCCTGTCCTCTACGGATCCCCCTACAGCCCCTTTGAGAAACCTCCACCTTACGCCTGCTGAGCCCTCAGACAAACATATGGGGCATGTTGGTGAAAAAAAATATCTTGATCTGGTCAGACTGAATGTAGCACAAGACATTTCATAGGTGACCTTGTAGATGGAAAACACTCAGTGAGTTCATGACTCTGTACTGATATAAATGCTATGTTTCATGTGTACTCATTAAAGGAAACGGTTTGGGGAAATATTGTTAATAAAATATGCTTATTTGTTTTCTTGCCGAGAGTTAGATGAGAAGATTGATACCACTCTCATATCTATAGGTAAATATGAAGCTACAGCCAGCTAACTTAGCTTAGCATAAAGACTGGAAACAGGGGGAAACAATTAGCCTGGCTCTGTACAAAGGAAACAAAATCCGCCTACCAGCATCACTAAAGCTCACTAATTAACATGTTATATCTTGTTTGTGTAATCTGTACAAAAACTGAAGTGTAAAAACTACAAATCACCGTTTCACAGGGTGTCACTTGACTATTTCCTGGTGGCAGTTACCAGGCAACCAGCGGAGACTCCAGGAAGTTACTGCTCATCTCACTCTCGGCAAGAACACAAATTAACATCTTCTTTCTGTCTAAAGTTGGCCTTCAGATGTGTCCATATTACATGTGAATAAATGTATACATAAGTATTCCACTTGACTGTGATCCGATAGTAGTAGTAGTAGTTTGGATTTATATTGTCTCACTATACTAATGTGCAAGCAATTAAAAGGGCTTTCTTGAAATGTGAACTGGTGAGTAACTGACGCTGATGTTGCTGTTATTTAATTGTTTGTGTGAATCATTTTATGTGCACTTTAAAGTCAATATGCTGTATATATTATTGATGATGCATGTTAACTGCTGTGGGGTGGGATTCTGTAGCTGCTGCTATTATGAAATACATTATGTATTAAAGAGACACCAATAAGAAATGCAAACATTCACTGATGCATAAAAAATACACATGTAGTAAGGGCTTCATCAAAATCTCACATGTAAAAGAGTTAAAGAGTTCAACATTTTGGGAAATAAGCTTATTTGCTGAAAGTTAAATGAAAAGATCGATACCACTCTGTACGGTAAAAACGTATGATGTATGAAGCTACTGCCCGCAGATGCTTAGCTTAGCATAAAGACTGAAAATGGGGCAACAGCTAGCTAGCCTGGCTCTGTCTAAAGGTAACAAAATTTGCCTTCCAGGACCTCTAAAACTCACCAACACATCTTATCTTGTTTAATTCGTACACAAACTGAAGAGTAAAAACTACAATTTGCCATTTCACGGAGAGAGCCAGACTAGCCGTTTCCCCGTTTCCAGTCAGGGTCAGTGTGCTAAGCTAAGTTAGCCACTTCTGGCGGTAGCTTCATACTTAACATATATAAACATGTGAGTGGTATCAATCTGCTTCTCTCTCGGCAAGAAAGCGAATAAGTGTATTTAGAATGTTGAACTTCTCCTTTAAGATGTCATTTTAAACATTAAAATTTAAAAAAAGTAAAGATTTTAAAGTACCGTCCACCGGTACTATTTTAACTACCAGTACCAAGTGTTTTCACTGTTTTGTTTCACCTTAAAGTGAGAGTATATACGTAAGAAATCATACATCTTATAATAAATAAATTAAATAAATAAAAAAGTTGAATTCATAAGCAATGAAACGCTTTTGCTCAACTCAACACACTCAGAGGTTACTGCTACAGTGTCTGGTATGACCAGTAGCAAACTTTACGTAGTCTTTACACCATGTCAGAGCTATATTAAGTTACTGCAAACCCAACATTTCCTACTGCTGCTAGTTCAAATTAAAAGCATTTGACTGGCGAAATACAGGTTGTATTGGAAAAGCTAGTACATTAGGAGGAACACAAGGAGCAGGACATGAAAAGGTTATCTTGAAGTAAACACAGCATACAAATGCGTTTTTTGAAAATACAATTTTACTCTATGATGTTCATACAACTGCTTTTATTTTTGTTTTTAAATAGGGTTTTCACTGTTGAGGGAAGTTAAAACTCAAAAGGCAGACTTCTCTCAGCATTGTACACATACTGGCAGTTAAAGTGAAAAATAAAAAATAAAAACAAAGTTCAATATACAACACATGATAAAAAATAACAAAGAATAACTCGTCAAGCTCTATATTCTGGCATTCATTCATCAGAAAACTAGAACATTATACATTACAGAGGGAAGTAAAAGAACACTGGAGCCCTTTTGGCATTCTCAATCACAATGCTCCTCTGACATTCTTTGTTTTTATTGTGTTTTGATTTGCACAGCACCTATAAAATCAAATTAAAAACTGAGTCCCTAAAGATTTACCATACTTTGATCCCTGGCTATTGCTCTCAGTCTCCAAAATTCCCATTTCAAGAAAAGAATTGTGTATTTGTCGCTCAAACGTTTATTAGGAAGCAGATGAAGTTGAGACTCAGATTTCTGTTTTTGACTTTGGATCAACTTAAATGTGCAGAAAACCTCAGTGAACATAAGGTTGTGTTTGTTTTCTGTCTTCTATAAAGCATTGTACAGTCACGTTATTTACATATTCAGTATATTACAGCGCACTCTTTTTACTCAGTAGCTTGTGTGGTGCGTTCAATGCAGTGCTCACTCTCTCCCTCACGGAGAGCGCCCCTTCCCGTCTCCCTGTGCTTCTGTGACTTATCTATCATCCTCAGATTGCTATATGGCAGGTATTAACTGTGAGTGGGTGACTCAGAGGGAAAGAAGGGGCCTTTGTGACGAAGATTATTGAGAATCAGGGTGTCGGTCAGTTCTTTGAAAGTCTGTAATACTCCTAAATGCACAGGTGGAAATGCATAGTGTATTAATTGCAATGAGTATTTCATTAGGAGAAGTGTTAGCTCTGTTTGTGTGTTACAGTACTGCACCTTTGTGAAAGGATTCACCTGTTTGGAGGGAAGCTGTCGTAGAGTTTGGGTTGGTTGTTCTTGGTAGGCACAAGGTTGATTTTTAAGGTTGCAGGCAGACATGGAGTGCTGCTTTAGTCGAGAGGAAAATGGCTTCACACGCAGTCCATTTCTACCTGCAACAATGTGCAAGGTTTTCTACAGAACACAAAGTTGTGCCTAATACCACGCCTCCCTGCTGTGGTGAAGGAGGGAATTCAGCTTGTTAGGGGCAGAAAAGATTGACTTAGTCCCCAATCAACCCCTAAGTCATTATGCACCAAACACTCATGAAGATCTGAGCACCTATTCACACATTTTCTCTGAGTAGGGTAGCTGATGTAGGACTATTTTATCTGGTCCCCATTTTCTTTTTCATTTCATCGGATTCTACATTAGCACTTGATTATTTCAAGCTTTGTGAACGTGGGCCTTAGGTGAACTGGATGTAAGCAACATGACCCCAGCTCTATCAGCTGAGTCGCTGCAGCGGAGAGTCACTGTGCCTACAAAGTTCCAGTCAGATCTGCATTTAAGCGCAGGATGCCAGGCGTAGCAGGCTGACCCAAGACCAACCATTTGACATTGATCTGGATAAGGCCCTGTGTGTTCTTGTGGGCTAACAAGGCTGTGATACATGGGCAGTTTTTGAGGCAATGTTGTGCAGCATTTATTCCCATATTTTCTGTCTAGTACAGATGTTGCTCATTGGCTGACTAACTGCCTTACTGGGTCATAGTGCTGAGAAAATACTGTGAAATTCCCTGCAGATGCCTCTAGACAGCAGTGTCATCACAGTACAGGGACAGGGTGATCCCGGGCTAAGGCTCCAGCTGCACCACAATACCTGGTCCAGTTTTTTTTTTTTTTTTTTTACATTCCAATCTAAAACATCTCCCCACTGGTCAAAGCTTTTGTAAATATATTGGAAACAATCCCCATTGCCTGAATGAACTGCTTATGGATCAGTTTTGGCAGACATGCGCTGGTCACTGGTGAGAGTCCAGCAGGGGGCAGGAGTGTGAGCGGATGTCGTTGTGTTTGTGGATGGCCTGGTCCAAGTCCAGAGGCTGTCCGTTAACACTGACCACCATGCAGCCGCTGTAGGGCGCCGACACCAGCGTGGACACCAGAGGAACATCTGAGGGAAGAAATGATAACGTGTGATCCAGCAGATAACAAGATGGACTGTGTAGGAGCCCTAACCGTGACCTAACCATAAGTCTGCAAACAGTATTATTCAGTGTGTGAATCTGTCAGACTCAGCAAACACATCAACCGACCCTTTAATCAAGTATACATGACAATTCTCATCAAGGCATTGACTTAACCATTTCAAAACAATTTAAAAAAAAATCTTTATTGTGTTTTCTTTCTAGTCTGGGAAATGTTGGAGCTGTTTCTGGCTGGGATCCTGAATTCTCTCACAAATGGTAGGAATTTTGCATAATCACCTCTTCTCACTGGGTAAGATAATTGATTGTTGACATGTGTTGGATCTTGGATGTTTTGGAGAATGTACAAGAACAAAGGAAGCTGTGGCTGAGAGTGTTTAGAAAGAGATTGGGCAGAAAAACCTCATCTTTAGGTTATTCAATTGATCAGCTCAAGAAAACTGGATATAACAAGGTGTGTGTGGCTTTGCAATGTAAAACTCTACATGTGAGAAATACTTGTTTTGTCTCGCATGTTCTAGACCACACATTTTTCTTTATTAAAGTAAAATGCATGAAAAGGCAACATTAATGTGCATGTTTGTTAAATGACAAGCTTCAGTTCTCATATACTGAAATACTGTCTATACTGTCTCTATTTTTCAATGTGCCAATTATGAATCCTTCATTTCCACCTGAGTATAAATGAATGTCTGTGAGCTTTAGATGCCTCTACTATTTTAATACTTCTGAATTCTAACTACTGATAATCTATAACACTGTTCTCCTCCCTCCTGTGCAAATAAAACCTGTACAACATACTGTATGAATAACATCCTGCAAAATGTGCATATAAATGTGCATGTCCTCACCAGGGAGGCCTCCTATAAAGGTGCTAGACTGTGATAGGAGGTCAAGAGGAACCTCTGTGTCTTCACTACGTCCAGACTGGCCATCGACCTGCAGCAGGGTTTGGTTGCCTGAGATCGTCACCTGGATTTCATGACTCTCACCATCACACAGTGGGGCGGGAGAGCTGGCGACGATGACATCGCCTACAGATACCAGAACAAACTGAAGACACACAAAAGCTCAGTCTTGAGATCAAACATACAGTTACAAACACATTTTAGCTTGAGCTTTAAAGTACTCACATCTCGCCATTCATCAGTGCCGGGATGATAGTCGGCCAGAGCGATGGAGAGAGGGACACTGTCCTGGTGAACGAGTGCAAACAACACTCCGATCGCAGAAGTTGGACGCAGGGTCAACAGGACGCTCAGGTTCTGTGATTCTGAAGTGATTCAACAGAAAGTGAAAGAACAGCAGGTCATGAACTTTATCGACAAACAAAGATGAGGCAAAAGAGTAGGCGACGATGGAAGCCAAATAACATTCACCCAAACAAATTAAACACTGACTAATTACTTCAGGGAGAAGCAATTAGGCTCAGTTATGAAATCCCCAGCCACGCTATGTATAACACACACACACACACACACACACACACACACACACACACACACACACACTGCACCATAGCTGATGTTGAAGAGAGCGAAGCCTGTGCCGGGGTAATATGCTCCAGGATCCTCTGTGCTGAAACATTGCATGTTGTCGTTAGACCGAACGGTTTCTTGTATGGATGTATCTTCGCCCGTCAACCACCTCCAATCCTTCATACAGCCGTCCAGACGGGGGTTCACCTACGTCACAATCACAACAGTTGAGGAAAATGTAAAGAACGTCTCTTTTTGGTACATATTCAAGAAAATACACAAGCACATGCAAACAAACACCTGATTGATGAGGCCGTCCTCTCTGAAGGGGACTCCTCCCACAGTGAGGTTGAGTTCATGCATGCTCTTCTTTAGCGTAAACAGATCACCGTTTACAGCGATCTTCATGACAGCCTCCCTGTCAATCTTGATCACTAGACTGCGCCCCTGCTCCTCCACCGAGATCTGAAGGGAAAACGAGACATTTTAAGGAGCTTTCAATCAGCTAATGAAGCTAATGTAGACAACTTATTACTGTTCATGACAGAAACCGCCAACCTTTCTCCACTGGCCGTCATTGACGATGGGTCCGCTGCTGGTGATCCTGCTGACTGTGCCGTACTTCAGCTGCAGCTCCAGCTTCCCATGGTGCATTGCCAGCACAATCCAGGAGCTGTTTAGGTGACCTCCAGCAAAGAAGATCACCCCCTCAGGGTCGTAGGTGCGGAGGTCAAACTCTGCTGAAAAGCTGGGAAGTGGGGAGCAGCGACATAGTGTGCATTTGAATAAGTAAGTTAGTATGACAAAGATAACTGAGAATAAATAAGAAATAAGAAAAAAGAAAAAAGAAGGGACAGGAAGAGATAGGGGAGAAACAATTCCTTTTAGTGGCCAAAATAATTTTATCTGCTATCCACTTGGCACTCAGACAAAGTGGGTAGTATTTTCCCAGCTAATACTAGAAATTATTTTTAGAATTATCTGATACAACTTCACAGAGTGACTATGTATGGTAAAAAACACTTTTCTCTTTCAGACATCAAACCAATTCATTCATGTGGTCGGATTTCCACTCTGAGGGACCGTTCAAGCCTGCTGTATCACTTTAATACAAACACGGCCATTAAAAAAACAAAAATATCAACAAGAATTTAAAACAGGATTTGATTGATGTACTGCACACTTAAACGTGTTTTTTTGAGCTGTAAACTAAATGATATGACTGGACTGTGATGAAACAGTGCTGCTGTTAATATCAACATTTCTTACCAAATGTATAAAAATCTGCATTTCATGGATTGAAAATGTCTCAACACGCCATTTTAAATCAACCCTGAACCTTACAAGGCCAATGCTGACATAGAGTCAACTGGTTGGGACTTATCTATGTCATGAAATTTATATAAAAAAGACTCCCCGACCCACACACTACATAGCCACAAGGCCACGCCCCCTACAGCTGTTGCTCCCTCACTCGTTGCATTTTTTAAATATGTTGGAAGAGAGGGTTCTAGTGGAATTTGAGGGTGTAGTTACACTTTAAATTATGCTTGGTCAAGTGACACCACAGATGTCAAGTGGTGCACATTTGTCTTGTATTGAAAGTGGATAAAAAAAAAAAAGTTCCACAGATCAACTGGAGGCTCGTTGCTTGTAAAAGCTGAATTATTTTACCTTGTAATGCATACAAATGTAATTCCTCAGGCAGAGTTAATACTCTGTTAATACCCAAAGGATCTAATAGGATAGGAAAACACATTCACTTCTATGCTCAGATATAAGTGAAACTAAAACAGTCTTACCAACCAAGAGTTGTGATCACTCCATTTAATCATTTATCTGTCTTTATACTTAATGTAACTAAAGTATAAATGTAGAGAAGCTGTAATGTTTTTCTTCGGAGCATCAAAATACGACAACTTTCTCACCCAGTTTGGATCCTCCTGCGGAAACGCAGCCTCACCACTGGCACACCGCTGAACATGCGGCCCAGGTAGAGGGAATGAGAGTTCCTCTTCAGAGACGGCGACAAGCAGGGAGTTAACGGCTGTGAAAACACACAGAGAAAACAAGCTGGAGATAATGCATGCTGCTACTTCACGAGAACCATTTGTGTATTTCAGTGCGACTTGACTCAAAATGGTTTAACAAATCAAGAATGTATATTATAGTTCACATTTAACAACAAACAGTGGTCACCTGAACTATTAAAATTCCTGGTTAATATTTGCCACAGTTCATGTATTTCACCTTACAGCTCCTGAGGTCCTGGCCCAGCTTCATGCCCTGACGACCATCACAGAAGCAACGGAAACTCCCTGGAGTGTTCAGACACTCCTCCGCACACACACCTGCCTCGCACTCATCCACATCTGACAAGTGACAGAGCAGGTCGAGGAGATAAAAGAGAAGGAGAGGTGAGAGTCATGAGCAGTGTGTAAAGGGTTACAGAGAATCAGAGAGTTCAAGAAGTTATCAGAGTCCCATCAGTGGAGGAATTAGTCAAAACATGAACTTTCAAGGACATAAAAACAAATCAGTTCCACAAGCATGAAAAAATGTCAGATGTCTTTCCTGTCAACATATCAGGGAATGAAAACAACACTTGAGTCAAGTAGAGTTTGACGTTGACTGGGTGGTATCTCGCCGCTCCATATACAACCTTACATGGCCATGTGAAGGTTGGCTATAATAAATGTCAATTCTCAGAGGAGGGACACTGAGGTTATGAAAAGTCTGGTTTCCACTGCAGAGCAAAAACAGGGCACATGAGTAATTGATGACTTTGGTTTAAGTCTGTGAATTCTTATTCAGTGTTTTTACCAACAGACCTGATGTTATTTATCTTATTATGTTATCTTATTAAATACCAAGACAACATTTTCTTGGCCTTGGACATACTTCTATTCCTTGAGTATAAAAATGAATGTTGAACAGTGCTTCTTGCTACGGATTTAGGGCAAAACATGAGATGAAACTGGTTTGACATACAGTATACAACATTTATTAAGGTCCAAGGCAATTTGAAGATTTGGCTTGTTGATGCTGCTGCTACGATTGCAGATGGCTGATACAGCGTTTTCAAATCATCAAGCATGTTTAAAGCATCATTTGTTATGCTTAAAATGCACTGCTCTAACCTGTAAACCTATGGCATGTCTTCTGCGCTTGTGAATTCTGACTGCTGCATTTTAGCTTTACCTCATCTATATTTTGCTTTTATAACTATTTCTGTCCCGACCAAATTTGAGTCAGTCTGTGTGTTTTACCCCTGAAATGAACTTTTTCTAAAAAGGCACAGAGACGGTGACCTGTTACCTACTTATACAGAATTTCTCCAAATGTCTTTGCATTCCTTTCCTGACCCCACAACACAGCTGCATCATGCGTCCTGCTGAGGCTGAAGCTGCTCCTCTGTCAGTTCTCATGAAGCTATGCATGTTTGTGTGTCTTTGTATGTGTGTCTCTTTTATTGTGTGTGAATACAAGTCAAGTCAATTTTATTTATATAATAGCCCAATATCACAAATCACAATTTGCCTCAAGGGGCTTACAGTGTATATACACTTACCAACACAGATCTTGGTTTCGTTGTCGTAGACGTAGCCGATATCACACAAGCAATCGTAGCTGCCCTCCTTATTCTCACACCGTGCTGTTCCACACACACCTGTGTCCTCGCACTCATCCACATCTGAAAGACACAAAATGTGGTCAGCTGGACGGAAAGGTCTGGTGGAAATTCAACAGTACCAAGAAGACTATACAGTCAACTCCTCAGCTGGAAGGACGGGATCTGAGGAGGTTATTTGTACCTTTGCTCATTAGTGTCAGGAAAAAAAATGTGTCAGTAAAAGACACCAGACCCCTAAACTGTGACATCAACAGATTGATTGTTTCACACTGTTTTTCAGCATCATATATACAATACATCCAGCACTTCACTGAAACTATGTCACACTTACATTATAATAATTCTACATTCTACGTTGAAATAAATATTTACACCGAAGACACCGTTTGTAGAGGCTGTACCATTAAATCAAATGGACATTTCATGATGTCTTTATCATGATTTTATGCACATTTCTCTTACAATATATATGAATATAAATAAACTTCTTTGGGTTTAAACAATGATTGTTTGCACAATACAAGTTTTTGTGTTTATTCCTAATTTGTTAACTAAACCATTTATTCTTTATGGACTTATAGTGATAATTATTGTGTCACAAGACAGAACAACACTGCCATTGGATTACTATAGGGACCTCAACCACAAAAACTCTCACATTCAAAGTCCTTGCAAATTTATTAAAAATATTTATAACAATAACAATTGATATACAATAATAATATCAATTCTCATAGTTTGAAGTGGATTAAAAATTGTTAAAATGCAGACTGAGTCATGACATGATTCCAGCTGTTAGCTGATGTGCACTTATGGTTTGTGGCTTACCATTACACATGTGGCGTCCTACCAACATGTAGCCTTGGTGACAGGAGCAGCGATAACTGCCCATCGTGTTGTTGCACTCGTGGTCACACCCTCCGTTTTTCTTGCTGCACTCGTCGACATCTGCAAATAGGATGGTAGTACAGTCAACATGGGCGCAGGAAAAACATCATCATGGGCTGTGTACAGCGTTTGGTTGTTTGGCTGCTGTTAAGATTTCCCATAGTAATTCAGGATCAGGTTGTATTTAACCAATTTTGAAAGTTAAATTCTGAATAGGAGCGCACAGCGTGAAGTTTGATACAGTTTGAAAAGCTCACTTAAATGTTCTGTGCATTTGTACTTTGTTAGACGCCTTACAAATAACTGACACAGTGTGTCATTGTGGCCGAGTGTTGCAGCTGAGTGTTTAGGAGGAGTGCGGTCGTCAAGTGGAAAAGGCTCAGACCAAGTCAAACCAAATCTGTTTTGGTTTCCTCTCGCAGTAAGGTGGCAGGATGAGTCACAGTGGAAATGTGTGGAATGGTAGCTGTGCCATAAATCAGAGAAACATGTTTCCCTCTCCCTCACAGTGTGCATGTATAAATTATGTGCGTTTTCCAGTTCTTGCTTATACATTTAATATTTGTTACATTTCAACTTCTAAAAGTGGAATCCCTGGTCTAACTTGCAAGTTTTTCAGAGGAGATGCAAGCCTCTCCTCATATCTATACACAGTAACTAGCTTTGACCTCTAAAGAGACACAAAGATTCCCGTACATGCAGTTCATATTGACCTGACACACCATTCCCACATCATTAATAACAGCGGCAGCAGCAGCAACAACAGTTGGATATTAAAGAGACAGGTCCACAATAACAGTTGCAACTGTAAGATAAAAGTGAAACAGAAACACTAGAAGTAGAGTTTTGCGAGGTCAAAATAAAAAACACCATTAACATTAACATGATGAGAAACAATGAAAATATTTGACAAATATATGAATAATGATGGGAAGCCAGATCTTCCTGTCAGCAGACGGGACAGGAGCTGTCTGTCAGGACCAAGGTCACAGTGATGATGACATCTATCCAGGGATGACGCTGAGTGACGGTGCAAAAATTCAACCTCTGCTGAGCTCTCTGGCACAGTTTCTGACCATATATCCTCTCACACTTTCCATAGTGATGACAGTACCTTTCTCACATCTGGCTCCAGCCCAGCCTGTGAAACAGTGACAGAGGAAGTCGCCCTTTTTGTCCTCGCAGCGTACCGTACCTCTGGCATTACAGGGAGAAGGAGAGCACTGGTCTGGAATATCTTCAAGTGTGAGAAAAACAAAGAGACAGAGAGAACGAAGAGTTATTATTGCTTTAAAATAGAGTCTGTACAAACCGGACGTATACAATGAGTGTAACTGTATACTGATGCCAGACAGAGGAAGGGCATCTCTTATGTTCTGCATATCGGGAGTTCAATATAAATAGCCTAATGCTGGCTAAGCTCTCCTGCCGGACATGCCCTAATTCCATCCTTCCCAGCATACCTGACCTCTAACTCATAAAAAACAAGATCAAATTGTTTGTCCCATTTGTCTATTAAATAATTTCACTCCAAGCTTGTGTAAGTGAGCATATGTGCAAATCTTTTCTCTCCCCACGCAGTTTCCTTTTCCTAGCAATGGAGTGTGACTGCTCGACAAGTCTGGGCATGTTAGCTTGAGTTCAGAGAGAGAAAAGGACAGTATGTCTGGGAAAATGAGGGGAGCAGGACTGAGATAAGCTCACATGTGAAACACAAAGGCACAACTTTCAACTCACTGAATGATGTCCAATACATTTCAGACATAATCTTTCAGAGCTTTGGCATACTGACAGCAGACTCACCAATAAAATCTAATCTACATATGGGTGCTACATGTAGTGGCAAAATCAAATCACTATCAATTACATGCTCAAGCCGTGAGAAGCTTCAGTTTTAGAGAGAAATTCTGTTTGCCAGTGGAGTGACGATCCCAGTTTTTCATCAATTCATCAACAACATCTTACAAAATGTCACCTGTAATCTTCAGACAACTGGGTTCTGTGAGCTACTACAACACTAAAAATGTGTTTAAGGTACATTACCAGGTTGCAGGTTAAATATTCTCTAAAATACATTAGTCAGCTTATTGTATAGGTCATCAATATTAGACCCAATATCAGAATTATGCCTGTAGTAGCACACTGATATATGTGGATGATTCATTTTACACGGCCATATTCATGCATTTATTTTAGCAAATAGCTTGTTAACTGTGCAAGTCATTAGCAAATCATCAAGAATCACAGCGTGAATAAGTCCAAAGTGGAAAGTAATCACATGGCAGTATGGAAATTAAATTGAAAGTATCAGTATCAGTACATGCTTCTTCTTTATATTGCATGCCAACTCCTAAAGGCAGTTCTTAAATGAATCAGACCAAATTGACCTCCTAGCTCCTGGTTAGTAATATGTTGGGGTCTATGTGCTAGTAGGGCTAAGTAACCACAGGAGCCTCACTTGTTTCCTCTGCTTAAAATTTTAGAGGTCCCTTAACAGCATGTCAAAATTGAATTTGAATTGAATAAAGCACACACTGTGGGCTACCACAGTGATGATTTGGATAAGCCCTCCAAAGTTTACAGAGCAGCAACAATTCATCACACATACAGTATATGCTAGAGAATGGGAAAATGTGTTTTTAATGATTCTATTTTTCTGCGGAGCAATTCACAAAACATTTGAGTCTGCAAACTGCAGACTAAGGGAACAGAAACAGGGAGGAGTGGGAGAATAAACACTGTCTGCTGCGCTTATGATGAAATCAGCTTTTGGTATGTGCAAACATGAAGCCCACACTATATCTTTCCATAACATGCCATGTTCGTAACATTGTAATATTTCAGAAACGGAATTAGTGGAATGTCATGATCTGCTCTGATTCTGGTATACCACCCACAGCTAGTCTGCATGGAGACAGGAGATAGATGGGCAGAGATTTGCAGAGAGAGATAGAGAGAGAAGTGGTGAGAGAGATAGGGGGTGTGCTGACAGATAGATAAAAAGGAAAAAAAGAGCTGCCGTGCCACGATGCTGCAGCTGAGTCATGGAACCCCCCCCCCCCCGAGGTTCCACAGCCAATAGCAGTAAAGCCGGGTTGGTCCAGTGTCTCTTGTATCCTGATGCAGCAGAAATCCTGTGCTCCACTCACGTCAGACTTTTATTCCACGTCACTCCTCCGCTGAGGAAGGAGCTGGTGCAGTCACCCAGAGAGTGAGTGAGCGAGTGTGTGACGTCTAAAGGGGTGTGTTACTCATTCACCAATGTGCAGCATCACCGTAGCAAAGTGCTGCAATGTTACTCATAGATACCTGGGCTCACGCACATATAGCACACTCGGGCTACTTCAAAGTCACAGAATCAGTTAGGTGCGTCACACTGCAAAAACTGACCTGGAGTTGCCAAAGAAAATTCAGCACCTTTTCATCATCTTTTGTTCCTTTTCTACTAAGAGAGAGTGTATCGCCTGAGTGTGATGCAGAGCTCAGCGATACTGCAGTGCAGCCCAACCCAACACTACAAACTAGGTGCCTCTCTCTGGATGTAATAATACTTACACAATGAAAAGAAAGACAGAGATGAAGGGTGAGAAAAAAAATGAGAAAGGGGGGTTCAGGTATCTATCAACCTGTGCACAGTTCTGCCATTGAGCTCTAAAATGAAGTCGGTAGACAGATAAGAGGGCATAAAACTTACTGTGGACACATGTAACCAGATCCTGTTTCTTCTTTTCAGCATCTCCAAACTTTTCCATACAGGCTAGACAGAAACACCAACATTAAATTAAAACAAAGAGGTTACAAACATGTAATCAGTCAAGCCGGCTGTTTGGGGTTTTAGTCAGGATGATAACTTACCTAAATACTTGGGATAGAAGTAGTCCTAAGTCAGGGAGGAGAGATGGAAAGAGAGAGGGATAAAGTTACATAGGCGTATAAACAAAAATCCAAACAGAACAAGATAATCTAAATAAATGCTTACAATTAGTAGGGGGGTTCCATTAATACTTGACATAATCCAGGATTTGGTTTCGTTTCATACCTCATACTCATGGGAGTGAAAAGCAACTCATAAACAATAATTAATTTCGACTACGACATTTGTCTGTGTGTGTGTGTGTGTGTGTGTTTAGTATCCAGATAGAGATTACAATATGATTACTCTGTAATCTGTGTGTGTGCTGTCTGTAATGGGTGCGGCCCTTTGCCAAAGGCTTCCTGAGAATTCTCTGCATTCCTGATAGTAGTAGCATCCTGGCTGCAGTATTCCTCCACATGTAGGTCAAAATTTGGGGATATCTACCAATGGAAAGACTGGCTCTGTAGGCACAGAGACTTCTTAGAGCTACTGCTGCAGTAGGAGCCAGATGCAGCAGGCTGAGGTGAAAAAAGTCTGTTTTAAGAACCAGACAAAAGCCTGCTAAAGCTAGGAACACATTACACAACGTAAAGCCTGATTATGACAACTGATTTGCAAAGGTCAGCCACATTTGGTTAAGATGTAGTGTGGACCCAGAACTAGTTTGAGGCTATTACTAAACTTGACCCAAACATAATAGTCAGCTGTGACACCTTTTTTATCGGCTATCTGTCCCTCTTGAAACAGTCGCCTAACAAGTGAGAGAGCAGAAACTTGGATTGCCAAGGATAATCATGAGTATCCAGGAACAGCCCACTCTCCCTCTCTCTGCAGAGCCAGAAAGCTGCAGCAGAAGAAAATGCAGAGTCAGAGATGGGCACTTTCCGAATGAATAATGCAGCTATGAATGACAGTGCAGCTTTGTGGCACGACATGGTAGAAAACTACAGGCACACAAACCCTTTTCTGCTGGGGATGTGCGTCCAGCTGATTCAAACTCAACTGGAAGGAAGATCACCTGACTTCACCTTTTCCTCTGAACCCAGCTCAACTTTGCTTTAATCCTGCCTCAGCCTCAATGTCTCTCCACTTGGCTAATCTTACAAGTAATCTCTGAGTCATCGATTGCCTCACTCACTCCCTCTCCGCTACAATTCACAACGACAAAACTTCAAGAGTAAGAGCGACCGTTAAAGAGCACAGCATCACCAGTGCAACGCTAACAAACACGTACAGTTAAAACGTCATCTTCATCAAAGCAGTTAAACTGACAGCATGCAAAAACGTTCAACAATGTCAGGATATACTTGTTGCTGATATTTCTTGGCAACTAACATTTTAAAAGGGGTTTGGGCAAGAAAGTCTGCACTTTAAATGTCCCACACTATAACTTATCTTACTGAGTAACATTCACACACGCTGACACGTGCAACACACTGCGCATGGGTGTCTGTTAAAAGACTTAAAAGTCTGCACTCTCAGCCAATGAATGAATACACTCTTGGCCTGAGAGCCCATGTTCCACGTTTTCTGACACATTATGTTATTTATATCTCTGGGGCTCGTTTGCATATTCAGCACATATAGTGCATATTCAATAGGCTTATGTATTCACATGGATGGAAAGGCTAATCTGTGCATTTGTGAATGCAGAATGGAAACTAATCTGCAGTAAATATTCCTGAGCACACACAGTGTGATGGATTTTGTTTGTTGGTAAACATCAAATAGAAAAAGAGGGTGGGAGCATGTGCACAGATTAGTGAGGAAATGTGCATTACTTTGTTGAATGAAACACATTTCCCACCCCATGTTCACTCTCTAACAGAAAACAATCAGCTCCCAAAGAGAGCAATCAGAATCAGTCGAGTTTGCTTGCATCATTCACATGCATTTGTGTGTGAGGGATATGTAAGAGTAGGCATGTGCAGCAATTACAGTGATACAGATGATGAGAAGAGAGATGGAGAAAAGACATCCAGGTGTTTCCTATATTTGGCAGGAACCTAAGCCAAGCAGATCTCCAGTAGATAGGGCCAGATTTTAGCAAATTGAATATATTTAAGCCAAAAAGAAGACACACAAGTGACTGTGTGTGTTTTTGGGTCCATATAAGTATGAATGTAGGGATAGCAGTGTCTTCACTGAAACTGTATTTCATAAACTAAAGCTTAGTCACGCTGACTCAATGTCTGTCACAGAAACAAACAACAAAGAGAACAAAACATGCCAAGTCTTTGACATGGGATTATTATGCACGCTGACAGCAATCAGTACTCTGGACTTATTGGAGCATGAACACCAACAGCCCAGACAATGAATCATTAGTCTAGTTTTACATTACTGTCATCAGTTTGCAGTCAATATGAACATGATGTACACAACCGACCTTGCAGCTTTATGTTTTCTGACAAATACTGGGTGGCAAAAACTAGTTTTTGATCTATGAAACAATATGACTTGAACTGGTAACAGACTTCTCTGAGTTTTTATTGAATACTGCAGTAGCTCAATGGAGAAAAAGCCAGAAGAAGGTGTGGTGTTGTGGTTGTGTTTGGTGGGGGGGACCTGCATGCAACCTTGACTGAAAACCACAACTTTAGTGGTGATTTGGTGGCATACTCACAGTCTCCGGGTCGTTTTCAAACACTTCTCTGGCCTCCTCTTTGGTGCACTTTTCCTCCACACACTCCCTCTCCAAGTGTCCTTGCTTTGTCTCCTCGAAAACTTGATTTGCTCTCCTGTGTCTGCTCAGAAACTGGTTTGCCTCATGGGGAGACAATGAAACTAAAAAAAAGAAAAGACATACATGCCCAATATACATTATTAACCTACAAGAACAATATAAGGTCAAACAACTCTGGAGTTAGGCAATATTTTGGCTCCCAAAAACGAAAACATGTCAGACAGGTTGCGAAACATCTGCTGTTAAATCACCGTTAATGACGTTAATAATCACAAATGTCAAAAGGGACTTAGCGAGCTAGCTAGCCACCTAGCATGTAATTGTTTACTTACTGCTGTCGGACCAGCGGACAACCAGGAGGATTAGCAGGGCTGCCGATGAAAGAGACTTTGTCGGGGTCAGCCGCATTGTTTAACCGCTGTGTGTGCGCAAGGCTTGAGAAACTTTCTACTGTTCCGTCTTGCAGTCTCTCTGCCCCGCTCTCTGTCTTTCAATCTCCCCGTCTCTCAGTGTCAATGCTGTTTGCACCGAGCAGAGGCTAACGTTAGTGCGAAACACTGCAGGTATTCAGGTAGTTCCGACCGTTGGCCGTTGACGTTTTTGATGTGAAATAAACCGTAGTGTGTTTCACCCGCTTATCGTTCATAACACAGCGAACAAATTAAGCGGCTGGACGTCCTCTTTTCTCTGCGGTTCAGCTCGTCCCCATTGCGGTCTGTAACGTTACTTTATTTTCTGACCCTCCTCTCTTGTGTTGAGCCCTCTCTCTCCGGCCGGACTGAGTCCCCACTCTCTGCGGAGAAAGACTGCACGCCTCTGCTGTTTCAGGAGGGGGAGTAGCTCTGAAAAGTGCAGGCAGGAGTTTGTAACGATGCAGCCCTCCAGTACCTCTCCCTCATCCCTCCCACCCCTCCTTTAATCTGTGTGCGTGTGTGTGTGTGTGTGTGTGCACCCATTATCATTCTGGTGAAGTAGAAAAAAAAGGAAGATAAAAATTAAAGCTCACTGGTAGACTACTTATGCTTTAATACTGTTTGCTGTAGCTGCAGTGCTTCCAGTCAGTGGTGGAAGTACATTAACTCAATTACATTACATTTACTTGTACTTTATTGAGTATTTCCATTTTATGCTACTTGATACTTCTACTCCACTACATTTCAGAGGCAAATATTGTACTTTTTACTCTACCACATTTGCCCGACAGCTTTAGTTACCAGTTACTTTTCAGATCACAATTTTTCATACCCTTCCTGTCCAGTGAATCTCCAAATTTGGTGATTTTTAATTAGAATTTCTCAGATAAATTTAAGGATTATGTGTTTCTATTTAAGAAACTTGGATTAGCTGGAAAATGCATTGTCACAAACATACACATTAATGCAGCAGTAATATGAATCCAAAAACATCATATATGATAGTAAAACGCTGACAGGGACCATTTTTCTGCATAAGGAGTACTTTTACTTTTGATATTTTAAGTACATTTGCTGATTATAATAAGTAAGGTTTTGAAGGCAGAACGTTTACTTGTGATGGAGTATTTTCACAGTGTGGTATTGATACTTTTACTTAAGTAAAGGATCCTAATACTTTCACCACTGGGTATAGTGTTGCAGTAACTTTTACTCAAGTACTGTACTTAAGTACAGTTTTGAAGCACTTGTATTTCCGTTTTGAGTATTCAGATCCTTTGCTTAAAAATTCCACACTACAAAAATACCATTACAAGTAAAAGTCTTGCATTTTAAATCTTACTTAAGTAAAAGTACAGACATATTTTTAACAAAATTGTAGTATCTAAAGTAAAGCTACTTATGCAGCAGAATGGCAGTGTTATATTATTGTTATTACTCATTCATTAACACATAAGCAGCATTTTAATGTTGTAGACAGTCGAGGGAGAGTTAATTTTGACTGCTTTATATCCTGTTGGGTGGTTTAGCCTAAAACAATGCATATGAGATGTTAATGTTTTGTATGTAAAAGTAATTACTATAGCTACCATGTAGTGGAGTAAAAAGTGCAATAATACTAATCTAACAATACACATAATGATATAACTCTCTGCAAGGGGTCATTCTGCATAATGGATAATGTGTATTTCTACTTGTATTACTTCTTTAACTTAAGTAAAGGATCTGAGAGCTTCTTCCCCCACTGTTGTGGTGGAATCAGAGCAGGCAGAACACAGTTTATTTTAGACCCACACCTTCTTTTTCCAAACTTTTTCTTTCTGTTTTGTTTTCCATGAATCTTGTGTGACCTAAGATCTGTTTTAAGTGCTCGTTCCTGTTTTCATTATCTAATTTCTCTGAAGTTCAGCCCACACCAGTCCTCTTTGCTCTCTGTGTTTGACTTGCTTTTCCTCTGTATTCTTATTTCTGTATCTAGGCTATTAGGCCATAGTGTGTCACATGTTGAACTATTCTGTTTCATCACACACGGGATTTATTGACTGACTGATTATTCACTAAACTGAAGGATATTACAAACAAATCAAAGTATTGCGGAAATCTCCTAAAAATGCATGGGTGTGATGACGCTAACAATAAAGAGTTTTACCAATATATTATGTGCAGTATATGCCAAAATTGAATGAAAATATGATTTTCACAACCTAGTTTAAAGTGGACTGATGGTGGCAGAATGGAGCATGACATTGCAGTGCCATGCATCCATCCGTCCCTACAGAAACCTCTAAATGAAGGAGAAATCACTTGATGTTAAAGGAGAACACACCTGGGTCAACGTGTTTTATAAATGACTGCTTTACGAGTTTGTTGTCACCAAGGGCTTAGGACACAAGCAGTGCTGGAAAGAAGGCCACAGGAAAGAATCAGGAAGTGTGTTTTGGATATTATTGTGCTGAAGATATACCTGACGCTAAATTAACTGTCAAGTCATTCTGATCAACTGACTACCTTCAGCTACAACACTATCACTGAATGAGAAACAGACCTTGTGGACACGTATATTATTTGTTATGTTATGTTAGAATATGCAGCATTATCATTTCCCAAACCTTCATATTCAAAGACCACCAAAAACTAATTTTGCAAGCGAAGAAATTTCCTGTGTGGCCAGCAAAGGTTGCTTTGACCAATTTTATTAAAACAAACATAAAACAAATACATTTCAACTACATTTAAGTTATATATTAAAGATGGCTTGTTTTATATACAAGGTGAGTTCTGATCACAGGACAACCGGGAGAACCCTGAAGATGAGGACAGAAACAGAAGAACAGAAGGTGTAGATATCCTTGCAAGACCAGCCATGATGAGAGGTGTGCCATGTTTCTAAACGTTACTAAACCAGTGCAACACCTTAGGAAGGCAGAGCTCCAATAAAGAATGGTGATTCAAACAAGAAAATGCAACAGAATTGAAGCCAAAGCCTGGAGGCTCAGCTTTCCCGCCACAATCAACAACAATTTCAGCTAGTTGTCTCAAGACGTCTGCCCCCACGAGACCAGAATTGAAGAGAATTTAGAGACAGTACCATGATTCAGCAACAGGGACAAAGATACAGGTGGTCTCAAAGCCTGGTCAAGAGTGACCTTTTGTTTATTTTTCTACACAAACATAACTATCTCTTGCTCAAAACATGGTATGCGTGCTACAGAGCTCAGCTCTTTTCAAACGTTTCCTGGAAAGCATTTAATTCATTGCAACCAACTGCTACAACTACGTCATCCAGCCATCCAGCTTCTGACTAGCTCACTGGCAGGCCAGCTTTCGTTGGAAAAACCCCAAAAAACAAAGAGCTCCCAGGACAGGAACAATAATACTGTGTGGATTAAAACCGTATGACAAAGCTTAAAATACATCCATCAGAGAAAGTCGACAAAAATGACTATAACCGTCTACGTCTATCTCCTCTTCTTGTCACTTCTTTCTCGTCCCCTCCCTCCCATCTCCTCTCCTCTTCTGTATCTCTCTTTCCAAAATATCCCAAGAAATGGCCGCTGTGGGACGCTACCTAATGTGAGGGCTTTTTTTAATGTGATCCGGTTGTTAATTAAGGTCACTTTCTGTGCGGTTGAGGTGCATCTGGGTGACTCTCAGGGGCAGACTCAGGAGGACAGGAATGGGACTTAATGCTGTTGTGTTTGCTGAGAGCCTCGTCAAAGTCCAGCTGCTGACCGCTGATAGTGATGTCCATGCAGCCGTGGTAAAAGGCTGTCACAGGGGTGGCAGGTAACGGGACATTGTCTGAAAGAGAGAGAGAGTGGGACAGTCAGTGAGACTGACAATGAGAGATGGTGGTAAATGTGGCCCTTTTTAATACCAAGGTTATAACATGCTACACAATTAAAAAAACTTGGAATAATAACATAAACAAAAAAAATAGCATAAACACATTAACAAGTAAAACATAAAATTAGAGTTCAAGACCGTTGTAAAGTTTGAGATCACAGGCAGCAAATGTCCATTTCCACTTTTGATTTTAATCTTGTCCTCAGTCAGACAGCAACCTTTCATGACACGTCTTAAGAGATATCACGCTGGTAAAGGGGATAGCGATTCAAAAATAAATGTAGGTGCTTAACCTCGGGACTTGTGAAGCTCATTGGCAGCCAGTGAAGAGAGGTGAGAACTGCATTAATGAAGTTTAGTTTTAGTCAAAATATGGACCATCACTTTTTTTGGACTGGATGGAGATGAGTCACAACTTCATCATTGAAGTTAAGAACACTACTGCAGTCTAACTCAAATATCGAACTCAAATATTACAGCGTGCACCAGGAGAGACTGACTTTACTGAATTCAAGGATTGCCATGAAATATTGTACAGACATTCATGGTTAGCAGAAAATGTCTTCTGTTGACTTTGGTGATCCCCTGACTTTTCCTCTAGCTCCACCATGAGGTTGACATTTGGGTTTTTGTGAAATATCTCGTCAATTATTGGAAGGATTGCCATGAAATTTGGTACAGACATTCATGTCCCCTCAGGATGAATTGTAATCACTTTGGTGGCCTCTTAACCTTTAATCTAGCCATCATCTGGTCAAAAATGTAAACTGTCCAATATTTTGGTGCATGAACAAATGCTAACATGCTAAACTAAGATGTGACAATGTTTAACATTATACCTAGAAAACATTGTCACTGTGAGTATGACAGCATGATGACATTAGCATTTAGCTCAAATCAGCCTACAGTTATGCTGCTACAGCACAATCAAGAGGATTTTCCATTTAGGTTTGCTTTGAACTTCTTTTCTGCCATAAGGAAATCTCTGAAAAAGCTTTCTTATTTATAGATGAGGTCTGGTTGGTATTCATATTGAAATGATTATAGCCAGGAAGCCACATTGGTCCTTTATAGCTAATAAATTATGCTCATACTTATCTTCAAAACAGTTACTTTTATACTTTTACTTACTACTTTAACTAACCTGGTATCCCACCAATATATGTACTGATGGGGTTTTGCATGGTGGTGTTGAGGTGCAGCAGTGCCTCCCGCAGGGCATCAGACTTTATGTAGGTAACAGAGGAGGAGTTGGCTGAGAGCTGGATTTCTGTGGGAGTCACATTCAGTTGCACTGTCAGCCGGTCGGGGTAACACAACATGAGCGAGTCCAGCGTCGCCACGGATACGCCGTCCAAGAACACTTGCAGGTTCTGGGCCATGGAGGCAATAACATTGCAAAGTTTAATCATGTGTGTTTGTGTTTGCAGAGATACACGTACGCTTATTTCCAACCAAAGTGTGAATGAACTCACAGCATGATCTTCTCCCTGTGTCACCACGGCAACCGACAGGGGGACTGTGTTGTTGTAGACAAGAGCAAAGAGGACACCTGTGCTGCTGGATGGACGTATATTCATCTTTATATCCACATTCCAGCTCCCAGAATCACCTAGTTACACACACACATACACACGGGGAAACACAAATATATTTCTTTTGTCAGGGTGGACATTTAGGAACTCTGGCAATTTCCAAGTTTTTATCTGAATTGAAGGAACCCATGGTTCTAGGTTTACTCAACTCTGACCCTGACAAGTTCTGTCATGATATGGAATACTGTATATTGAACATAAATAGGTGTATCAGCTACAGCTGAACCTACCATATATGTCTACTTTGTACCTGTGCTGGTCTATATAACTACATCAAATAGGTATTTCTTCAAAACCCACCAGGGCCAACTGGGGCCTTTCTGTGTGGAATAGTATGCTCACTTTGTTCATGTGTTTCCTCCAGGTGCTTCACTTTCCCCCCACCAAAAAACACATGCATGTTTGGTAACACTCCTGTCGCTGCTTTTTAGCCAAGGCACCATGCTCAAAACTACATTTGGCTCTGCGGCACTGCTGCTGTGGCTGCTCAATGCTCCTAAATATTTAAGATGAAATGCTGAAGCCAAATTTCCCTATAGGGATTAATAAAGTATAACTTAACTTACTCACTGTAGTCAATGTTGAAGCGTGCCAGTCCTGCCCCAGTGAAGAACGATCCTCGTTCCACATACACAAAGCAATGTTTACTCTTCTTCTCCTGGATGACCTCCTTTACACCAGATGCCCCCTGGTTCATCAGGTTCCAGCCCCGGATGCAGCCGTCAAGTCGAGGGTTGATCTAATGGATGGATGGATACACACACTGAGTACAACACTGGCTTGGAGCTGGTCCAATGTAAATCCCTATCTTTTCATTTCACAGTGTTATGAAGGTTATTAGATGTGGTCACGTGGAAAAAAGATCCATGTTTGCTGGGTGATTCATTGTGTGTGCATGCTTTCAGACGACCTACTTACAGGTTTAATGATGTTGTCAGTGCGGTTGGGCAGACCAGCGATGTAGACCTTGGTCTCCAGTTTGCCATTAACTGAAGTGAAGAGACTCTCGGGGCTGTTGATGCTCATCACAGCTTCCTTGCTGATCTTCACACTGATGCTGCTCTCCAGCTCATCCACAGAGATCTGCATGATGTTACACATATATTATCATCATAACTCTTTGTCACTGTACTCTAACTCAAAGCAGTTTAGCACCAGAGCATACAGTTACCACAACACAATCCACTTTCCATCAATTCAGTTTATTGATCAGCACTTCAGCTACCACTACAGTATGTTAGCCATAGGGGAACAAGCTCAGTATGTGTAGGGAATTGCTGGACTACAGCTGTTTCTTACCACATGCCAATGTCCATCATTGATGGCTTTCCCTCCACTGGTGACCTTGAATGTGTGCTGGTTTTTGAACTGGACTTCAATGCGACCGCCTCTTAGCCCCAACATGAACCACGAGTCCTGGGAGGACTCTGCGTACAGCACAACTCCCTCTGGGTCAAATGTACGAAAGTCAAACTCTGCCGCAAACCTATCAGCCAGAAACAGAAAGACAGGAATATGAGTTTATAAAGTAATCTAACTGTAATTATGTTCAAATATAATTGCCTTGTCCATACCAATTATGTTTTAGCCTAATCACTAAAAATCATGTAGACTTCACATCCATTAACATTCACTAACATCCATTATTGATTTGTGGTTGGGCTTTTCCAGGCATTGGCAGATTTAATCAATTTCAGTATGGTATGAAAATCTATTTCTAGAGGCCTGGAACTTGCTTGAGATAGGTAGAAGTGAAAATCATGCCTACTTTTATTATTGTCAAAATTACATTTTTGTTCGACATTCACTGAGATGGAGCTTTAAGTTGCATCTTACGGTCTTCAAAAGATTGATACTCATCTACTCCATCTAGAAAGCTACAGTAAGATTTTATGTACTGTTTCCAAGGTCAAGGACGAACTTTTATGCTCTGACTTATTGTTGTGGCATAATGCAGTGCAGATGTTATTTGCGCTAAATGGGGTAAAACACACATAACACATTAACGACCATTTAAGTACACTACATTTGTGTGTTTGTGATAGACTCTCACTTTGTGTTCTCCGGCAGACGGAAGCGCAGATAGATGACAGGAAGGCCTGCAAACTGCTCCCCCAGGTAAAGCATTTCAGGGTGTTTGTGGTCATGCAGGTCCACACAAACAGGGATTCTTTCACAGTGCCGACCATTGTCCACCAAACGAAGACCCCGACGACCATCACAGTGGCACGCATAGCTGCCCACTGTGTTTATACAAATCCCCTCGCACACACTCAACACGCACTCATCTACATCTGCAACAACAGGAAAAGAAAAGTTTACCGGCAGTGGAATGAAAAGTGTGTGATTATAATATGTATACCATGAGTGGGATTTTAACATACACAAATCTGGTTTAACGTACTCAGTTTTGTCACCTGTCAGACTACGTGACTCTTGGTGGTAAGACAGGAACAATAAATTGAAGTCTCACCATTGCAGGTCTTGGAAGTGAAGTTATATTTGAAACCCAGGGGACACCGGCACTCATACATGCCCGGCGTGTTGACACATTTAGCCGGTTCTTCACAGATACTGGGGTACAGTAGGCATTCATCAATATCTGGAAACAAGTAAATTAAAAGTGACAATGGGAAAATGGTCTTTTGGAATTTGTAATATAAACTGTCTGAGACCTGAATAAAAAAATAAAATGGCAAATCAACTATATGGGGTTGATTGCAAGTGTAATTTTGGTACATGGATGAAATGAATAACTAAACTAAAATGTCTTATATTTCCATTTTTCAAACCATTTCATACCATAGATTCTCATATTGATGGCCTACAGTACCTATTATGCAGCTCTTAAACAACTTTATTTGAAAAAGTAACTTTATTATTATGCCATAATGCAGTGCAGCTGCAAGCAGAGACCGCTTTGAAAACACTTCCTTGGTGGTGAGTTCAAGGAAGGGGTCAAGCAATAAGCAAACTTGGATGTTGTGAAAAGAATACACTTGAGGTTCAGCCGCCAACTCTCAAATCTTATAACAGTCTCCTTCAGTGTGGTGCAGAAACGAGCTGTTGATAGACAGAAAATAACCAACAACCAGTTTGATAATTATCTATTTGGTTAATTCATTTATAAAGCACTGGTTCACTGGTTCTTATCTGGGAATATTTGCTGCTATTCTCTGTCAAGTATCCTTGTAAATTGAACATATCTGGCTTTTACATGGTTTGTCCAACACAATAAGCTATTTGAAGATACTACTTTGGGCTTGGGGAAAATGTGAGGGTAATTTTTCAATATTTTCTGACATTTTATGGACTAAGAAATTAGTGATTTCGTTTAAAAATATTTGTGAGTGAGTGAAAATTCATTAATTGCAGCTCCAACAAGAAAAACACTGTTTACTTGCAACCTATGGACTTACAGACAAAGCAAATTTACCAAACTGACTCAGTCCATGTTTGTGAAGACTTTGTACTCAACAAGCATTCATCACGCTCAAAGATAAACACTGAGTGAACTGCCCACACAAAATAGGACACATAGAAATAAACGGAAATGAGACAAAAAGCATCTACAAACTATAAGCTGGTTCTAACAGCTCAGAGATATGAAACTGGTGGTCTGTTTACAGCAAAAAGCACGTACCATCTTTTCAGATGTTAAAAGCTTTTCACATTCTGTTACATAAGAGGTCACCTCAGGCCAGCTTTACAAATAACAAACGGTCCGGGTCCTGAGGACAACAGCTGGACAACAGAGTTTTTGTTATGTTAAGTGCGTAGGGTTCCACCGTCCATAAGAATAAATAAAAAGGAAGTTATCAAAAAGAATAATACACAGTGTAGAAACGTGTGTTTGATCAGCTGCTTAGTAGCACTTTATGTTCCTCTTCCATAGAGACAGTAAAACAGCTGGATGTCTTCATATATGGGACATTAATACACACACACACACAGAAAGTACATGAAACTGTGTCTTTCTGTCCTTTGGCGTAACTGAAATTAATAAAACTTTAAATGATTCATAACATTATTGCAGTTAGCTGCACAAATTGCGACTGAAATGAATGAAGTCTTACCCACGCAGTTGATTTTGTCACTGACATAGTAGCCATCTTCACACATGCAGTGGAAACTGCCGGGGAAGTTGTAACATTTTTGGTTACATCCCGCTGGAAATTCAGGGTCTGAACACTCGTTGATGTCTGTCCAGTCAACACATCACACAACAACATCTATGTCCAGTTCAATCATTTCAAAAGGTTAAATTTATCAGTTTTAAGTTGAATTAAGTCTATGCATGTTAGACTTAAGACACAGTGTGTACATATGTGCCTATTTAAAAGCTGAAGTAAAACATTTAAAATCCCAAATGATGTATCAGAACTCACCGTCCTCACAGCGTGGCCCCCTCCAGCCAGGTTTACACACACACGTGAAGGAGGCCTGGCCGTCCGCACAGCGCTCTGTACCCTCCTTGTAGCATGGAGGTGGCGTGCACTGGTCACTGATCTCTGCCATGCAACAAACAGTTTTGGACACACACACAGGTTGTTGATGAAAGCCTTGATAAAAGCATTTCACTAGTGAGTCTAACCTTTATTAGCCTTACACACTAACTGAGATAAAAATGCAAACGTCTTCTACTAAAAAGCCCCTCACCCTTCACACAGGTGCGAAGGTCCGATGGGATGCCAGAATCCGAGTTCTGGTTGTTGATGCCAACACGGTGTGAACCCAGACACGCTGCAACAAAGAGTGTTCTTCATCAGAATAGGCTAGTAAAGGCTAAACTAAACTGATGTCACAACACATTAAGAAACACACTAAATTCTGCAAACTTACCAACATATCTGGGGTAGAAATATTCCTGGAAAAAAACACAACAGGCAAGAAATTTAACAAGATTTTTTTAAAATTGACAATTGGCAAAAACGAAAGAAAGACAAAGAAACTCCGGTACAAGATCTTGATAAATCAATCATGTTTAATTTTTCTAAATTACACTGCAAGAAAATTAAATGTTTCAAAAACACAGCATCTGATCTATAGCTGAAATGTTTCATCAACAAATCTACTAGTCAAAAATTAAAATGTGAATATTTGTTGTTTTTCTCTATGATAGTAAACTGAATATATTTGGATTTTCAACTGTTAGTGAAGACTTCAACTTGAGCTCTGTGAAATTATGAGTGGCATTTTTTGCTATTTTCTCATATTTTATAGATCAAACAAATATCGATAAGTCAAGAAAATAATTGACAGATCCATCAATAATGAAAATAATCATTAGTTGCAGCCCTAGTCTATTGCTTGCATTTTCTTTCCCTTTCACTACTGAATTCATCTCTGTATTTTCACTTCTTCATACCCCATCCCCTTGGCCAGATAATCAGAATTGCTACTGTGTTTCATTTCATTCACCATTTGATTTGCAGTTAAAATCAGAAATGTGGTTAAGCGATTCAGAGGTCTGGAACCAGGCAACCTTGCTAACCAGTAGGATCAGGGGGCCGCTGCTCTTCTTACCGTCTCTGGCTGGTTCTCAAAGATCTCCCTGGCCTCCTCCTTGTTGCACAGCTCCTCGATGCACTCCCTCTCCAGGTTGCCCTTCTTGCTCTCCTCGAACAGAGAGTTGGCTCTCCTGTGCCTGCTCAGGAACTGGGAGGCTGTGTTCTGGCTCAGGACTAGGAGAGGCACAGACACATAAACACAAACTCATTCAAATATATGGTGTAAAAAGTGGTCTTTCCATCGTCAGTGTTGCTGTTTGCATGTTTGCTGTTATAACAATCGGAACTGAACAAGCCTATTACTGTGCAGGTTACCATTGAGTTCACATGTGTGATTAATACAACCAGGCATATGCAGCTACATTATAATAACACATGACTGATCCCAGCAGGAATTTAAGTCCTCTGTTTCCCCATGACAGATGGCTGATGTGGCTGCTGGTGCCTGCATGGACAAAGTGGACAACCTAATGAACTGGCCTGAAAAAAAGGTCATTGCGAAACCGTTATTTCCCAGAAATGAATGACCCCCTAGTTGCTGTAACAAGCAGCTCATGTTGACCAAGCATTGTTTCACAGTGTAGAAAGGAGTCATGACCCCTCACACTTTCTGTTCTCTGTTTGCTGCTCTCATGTTAAAAGTTATTTTTTTTAAAAGTTTTGAAGCCGTTCACTTCTCACATCCAGGCTGAAAAGCTGCTTTCAATCTGAGGCACTGAGACTAAATATACTCTAACATGCTGTTCCGTGAATTACTTTACTACGTGGAGTTCAAAATGTGAACCGCAAAAACCAAACACTTACATACTTACATCCATAAGCATCGACGAGCGTTACAAGAAATATGAGACAAGCCAAGGATTCCCCAAGCGCCCGTGTCTTTCTCCACATAGTCGAGCCGTTCTTGCTGCTAGGCCACGGTTTGGCTCTGAGTAAAGACTGGCTAAGCGCAGGTCCGTGTGAGGAAAAAAAAACTTTATTCTTCCCGAAAGTGTTTTCGTAGAGACAGGGGGAGTGGCGGGGGCCGCCAGGAGAGCAGATTGAAGGGTATGAGGGGAGGCAGCTAGGGAGCGCTGCTAGCACACTCACGCGCACTGCCATTGTTTACTTACACGCATGGATGGTGCTGCTTTGAGTGGCCGCTGGCCGGTTGAAAAGACAGAAAATAGCTTTAAAAAAAAGCGAGGACTTCTGTCTTTACCCAGTCTATAAGTCAAGATGTGTAGGTACGTCCCTAAACTCACAACAGTAAGAAAAGGGGACAGAAAAAGTGATGTTACACGACAAACTACAGACACACTGGCCTGACTGTTAACTGTCATCCAACTGTCATATTTTCAACGTTCAAGTGACGTCATGAGAACGTACTGTTGCTAGGCGACTGACAACGTTTCTTGTTCTCTTGTCAAATATAACGTTACCTGTAAATGGTTTTGTGTTTCTGGTGGAAAGTAACTAACTACGTTTACACAAGTAGGCCTACAGTACAATTTTGAGGTACTTGTACTTTACTTGAGTATTTCCATTTTCTAATAGGCTACTTCTACTCCACTACAATTCAGATGCAAATATTATGCTTCGCACTCCACTACATTTATTTGATAACTTTTTGTTACTAGTTACTTTCCAGATTCATTACGAATACAAAATATAATCAACAAGTTATGATATTGTTATATTAATAAGACTTTATTTATCTCCAGGGGGAAATTCACAAGCTACTGAGCAGTATAAAGTAATATATATAAAATATATATAAATAAATTAAAATGCGCCATGACATCATCATCTAAACATCTTCCTGAGTCAATCTTCTGACTTATTTTAACAAAATAATACTAACTGAAACAAAATGAATTGATGTGAGTCTGTACAGTGTAGTTTAGAGGCAGACTGAACTGTTTAACAAATGACACAGACACCACATTTGCATTAATATTGGTTTCATTTAGTTATTCAGGAAAAAAAAACACGTCACATTTTCACCATTCATTCAACAGTTTTATGTACACATATCACAGATTTATTTTAATACTTTTTAAAATATTTGTACAAAATACACTGTTCTCCCTTTATAATATTCGTTTATCTGAAGAGGCATTTTACTGCAAAAGGTCAGCAGATGTGCATTGTTAATTTGTGATAATTTAATGGGGTTGTTAATATTATTGCATGCTGAAACACCATTATTGCATAAGTCATTCCTTTGTGGGCTTGGGGGTGGAGGAGTTGCCATTACTGTAACTGTCATTACCCCACCAACTCAGCTGATGTTTCTGGGAAGGTTTTGCTGAAAATGATAATAAATATGATTACCAGGTTAGGGATGAGAGACAGAGCTGTTTGGTGGTTTATACTTCAGTCCGAGTCTCCTCGGTCTTGGCAAAAAAAAAACAAACTGCTGAGCTTCACAAACCTGAGGAGAGTTAGTAACTGGTGGAAACAAACACTCACCAAAGTTCAGAGGTTAAAGCAACACTTCTCTCTTAATGTTTCATCAACATTATTACTGTGTTACATACATAAAATGCTTGGGGAGAATATATTGGCAAAGGTTCCTTGAAATGGAACAGTGGTTCTATACAAGAGGGAAGAGGAGATACACTAGATCAGGCCAGAGTAGAGTAACAGTGTTTCCACAGTCCTTCTACAGTCTTTAGTATAATTACAGGCAGTGATTTTCTCTTTTTTAACAAGTGGGACTCTGCCTTTCCTGACCTGTAACACTGGGTTAATTCAATTGGCAATACAACCCGTCATGTCAGTCAGTCATGCACATACTGACGCACATTTGCACAAACACACACACACACACACACACACACACACTCAGTCATTCACTTCAGATACACAGTGAGATTTCTGTATGACAAGACAAAGATAGAAAAGTCAAATTGGTGAGAGCGTTCCTTATAGCTCATAGATCAACATATTCCACAAAGAAAAAGAAAGAAAAAGAAAAGACAGTATAGATTTTGACATATATATATATAAAAAAACATATCTAAACAATGATTTTTTTGTTTGTTTGTTTGTTTTTCAAAAAGAGAATTTTATAAAAGTGATGACTGGCACTGTTTGGGATCCTGTGATCACGGGAACACCCATGAGGCTACATAACCAGGTACTTCGTTTTGGAAAATACAAAAATTTGTCGTGGTTTGTAGCCACCTGATCGCACAGAAGTGACTGTGGAGGCTACCATCGCTGTGACTACAACTATACTTCACATGCACTGGTTTGGCAAGAGTGAGTGCTGATGAATATGAATGCTAATGAGAGTGGCCGCCTTCAGAAGCATGGAACAACACAACTGGTTAACAACAATAAATCCGGTACCTTCAACAGATTCTGGGGTGCTGACCGGTAAGATTCACAGCAGGCAGTTTCTCAGAGGAATGCATATAAATAGGTTTTAAACTACAGGGGGGCAGCTTTTCCAAAGTAAGACAGAGATAAACAGAAGAACTACATCATTAGGCAGCCAACAGGGCAACACAACCAGTAACACACTATCCATTTCACAATGATAACTTGAGACAAAACTGGTTAAAATGTTAGTATATCGATTAATTAGAAGTTAGGCTATAAAACCATCCTTGTTAATGGGCTGTGCTAACACATAGTTTCTGCTTTGTGAAGGAAAAGTTTTGCTTTCACTACTTTTTCTGCTCACACAGAGAGAAACAAACGTGCTTTTATTATGTCTGCATGCAGTTTGAGGGTATGGTGACACCTGAATGGCACCTCTTAAAAGCAGCTAAATACACTGTTTTCCATGCATATGAACCTGCAACAGTTACATTATGGTTAAAGCTATTTATCTGGAATTACTAATATTTATCCACCGTGGATGTGTGTGCATGTCAACCAAGGCTGGACTACCAACTGGGCAAAACGGGCAACAGCCCAAGGCTCTAGGTTCAGCATGTGGCAATTAGTTTGTGGTAATTTAATTAATTACACATTTGTTTATTAATATACTACATACACCCAGTGGTCACTTTATAAGGTACACCTGTACAATGTAATGCAATCCAATACAACTGTTCTGCCGTAAAGTTAACTTTTATGATGTCTATAATGTTTAGTTTTTTTGACACTGTCATAGAAACACCTCTCAATATAACAGAGTCCAATACAACACCACCTTTAACTATGACCTCAATTATAAACATATAATTGAATTTACACATTTCCCACAATGTCACCAAAAACTGAACATTATTAACTTTGTAAAGGTAGAATTTACAGCAGAGCTGTTGTATTGAATTGCATAAGATTGTACAGGTGTACCTAATAAAGTGGCCACTGAGTGTTTATTGTCAGCACATTATTATTTCAGTTTATAGCACAAATTCACAGATTGTGGGAGTCAACAGGGGCCCACAGCACATTTTTACCCCGAGGCCCTAGTGGGTTAATATGGCCCTGATATCAACAGTTGGTGTTGAAGTCGGACATAATCTAATTTCTTTGTTCAGAGATGGAGATCAAGATGGAGTTCAACTAATCAGCCACCCAGTGTATTTTGTCTTACTTAAAAGATATACTGCAACATGACATCCATAAACTCAGCCACATATCTTCAAACTGCATACAAAGATACAAAAAAGGCATCAATGGGTTTGTCTGACTCAGTGTAAGCAGAAAAAAAAAGAAAAACTATCCTTTAACTCAGGTACTGGTTATACAGGGGCACGATATCCAGCCACAACAGAACAAGGCTTTAAATGAAACGTGAAAACTTGAACCTATACATCTGTTAGCACATTGATGAAAAGGATTAAAAATAAGGGATAAAATTGTACGTGGAGTGATTTTTGATAGCTAACATCAAGCTGCTTTTGGCTGTGCTTGGACCCGACAATCCCTTCTCGTGTGCCCTAGACCTTCACAGCCTTCCTGAGGAGGTTGGGGACAAAATTAAAAAAAAGAAAGAAAAAAAAAAAAAGGTACATGGGGACAACATCACACAAAGAGGGAAACATTACAGTCCTTCCTTCCTTCTAGAGTGAAACACAATGGAACATTTCAACAACCATTAAAATAACCAAATACAAATCAAACAGATAAAATAAGCTTTTTGAAAGTGTGCTGCGAGGCTTGTTCATCCATAGATTTGGAGGCCATTAAAGTGCGTGTTGGTCACTGTCAAAACTGTCCAGTGAAAACGTTTGTTTGTTCTCTCGTCACATCACAGAAA
Organism: Macquaria ambigua; assembly: GCA_008360985.2. NCBI lineage: Eukaryota > Metazoa > Chordata > Actinopteri > Centrarchiformes > Percichthyidae > Macquaria > Macquaria ambigua. Next base: position 156,653 of record VMKM01000131.1, read on the forward strand.
GGAGACCCAAATAGATGTGTATGGTATGATTATCTCTTCATTCGTATCCCTTCTTTCCTCCACAACTGTTTTTTTTCTTGCCGATCTGAGGTCTGTTCTCCAAATTTGGAGTGATGCACCTTGAGGCACTGCAAAAAAACAGTCCATCTACACAGCTCATTCAGTCTGGTATTGACTCTTAAAACTCTTATTTTCCTTAAAACAGAACAAATAAGCCAGTCAGGTGAAAATATTCCTTTCAAAGAACATCTTCAAGCATGGATAAATTGCATTGTAAATTAGTGAAATTATCTCACCTTAATGGCTTTTTTAAAATCTTGTTTTAAGGAAAAATAAAGATTTACAATGCAATACTAGATACAGAGCATTGTTAAGATGGATTTCTTTGCAGTAAAGAAAAATATGCTGGTTCTGGGCATCATAGAAACAGTACACAGGGCCGTGGCTAGATAGAGTAGGTGGAGCTCTCAGACTGCTGGCGGATGTAGCACTGAAAACTCTTGTCTCCAATCGGATGCTCCCTGAGGAAACAAAGAGAAAGATGATGTTGATTTGTTGGCAGGAGAAGAACATGAATAACGGTTTCTGTCAAGGTGATGAGCAGAGCTGGAGGCCAAAATATCCACAAAGGTCTGAATCAAACGCTAATTATTATAGGAAACAGCTCACAGCAGTGGTTAAAGTTATGATGTTGGAGTTATTTGAAGTGTTAAAAGTGCTACATTTAATCTCCAACATGCTTTGTACATGTTAAATTAATAGCAGGCAATTGTGGACTGTACACCTGACACCTGCTGGCCCAAAAAAGGAAGTTGCTTGGTATTGAACTAGATTTTACATTTTGAAACCTACCGTTTTTCACGCAGTCCTCAGCCTCCATTGCATTATACATACAATAACTGTAGTTTTATAACAATCTGAGCTACAAGCATGAATAAACAACAAACCACATACTGGCTGCCTATCTTTGTCTTCTTGAACTTGTCACGTTTGTACTTGGTGTGCTGCTGCTCCAAGGTCTGCACGGCTGAAACAATCAGTTTCAGGGTTTTGTAGGTCTCCTGGGGGTCATCGATGACAAAGCTGGAGTACTCCTCCTGTTCGGGCCCGTCGTACACAGACTTACTGCCACAGGCCTCTGCAAGGGGGAGACAGGCAGCAGAGTGAGAGATGGAACAAAAGGGGACAATGTGAAAATAAACATGGAAAATAAGCATGCATGCTCACAAACACTCTTGCCTGACCTTGCATCTTGATCAGTTTGGTCATGTATGTGCTGAACAGGGAATAAATCCTCTCAGTCTCTCTGTCTCCATCCACGTCCAGCTGGATATTTGCTGGGAGACCGCTGAAAGGAGGCACACACAGGAGAATGAGGGAGTGGAAACAAAGGACAGGGACCTGCTGCTGGATAGATTTTGACAACTTTACGTACCCAGTGCAAGGCGTGCACCCAGAGGCTGTGTCTGCTGAGAGCTTACAGCAGAGCCAGTGGCCGTTGAGGTAGGCTGAAGGATGGTAGGTGCTCAGGCGTTTGCGGTTGCACTGGCTGACTTTGGTCAGGATGTCGATCCAGTCGCGTGCCTCGACACAGTTGTTGGCCTGGATGTAGAGTGCTCGCTCTGGCTGAATAACCTGGAACATCTGGAGGCGGGAAAAAAAGAGACAGCAAGTGACGGAAGAATCTAAATACTTGTAGGAGGGATTTCGGTCAAATGCTCAAAGCTCCAGAGATTTCATAGTGGGTTCCTGTGTGGGGTCCTTACATTTTTCATCTTGAAAGACTCCTCCTCGAGCCTCTCTACAGCCAGAATGTTCTCTATCGGGATGCTGCACAGAGCGCCCTCACCTGGAGGTTAAAGGAAACACATCAGACATGAAAAATGACAAAAAAGTAAAGGATGGAGGAAATGTGTAAAATGATAATTACATTTGACTTTACACTTGATACACTTTACACAGGTTTTCAAAGTCTGACACTGTGGTCCCCCTCAGACAAAAGAGAGACAACTGCGCCCCCCTAACTCCCCCGTCATCCCCTGTGTTGATGGGGCATTCTGATCCTTAGTATTAAAAAATATATATATTTATAGTACAACATGAAAAAACGTAATATTAATGGATTCTGTCACTCCTTTTACTAGTCTTTATCTCGCTTCTATTTGGGGGGTAATCATGCTTGTGCTAGTTTTGGAATTACAGTTCCCATAATTTGGGGGATGTAAAGGAAGTATAATGTCGCCATGGATTCAGTTAGTTAGCTGTGGCCTTTTTTTTTTTTAGCCTAAATTTGGTGAGATTTGGTAAATTGGCATAATTAAAATGATGCCCAATTAGCTATTAGCAGTGCCTGTTTGCAATGTACCCTGTACAGACAACTGTCACTGGATTATTTGAAAAAACTTCTGAAGTTATTTCTTTTTTCTGTGATTTCTAAGCGGATTTATGGACGTTTATTCGTGATGATTTGGAGATAATAATATCCCGAAAAGTGTACGTCACTCTGAATCTAAACATATATGTATCATGTCAGTGTGTTCAGATTTGACTAAGTTATAACTCTAAGAAAGAGTGTGAATTTTGACATGTTGACCATGTTGGTGAGCCGGGTAAATTACAATAACTAACTTCTAGTTGTTTTTAGAACACCGGCACTCATCTGTCCCTTTCACCTCAACTGTGAGCAGCTCCTCTCTTTCCTTTGTGCATTGCATTGTGGAACAACATTGTTCATCAACAGCACAATTCAAAACTAGAAAATTAAGATGTTTTTTAGTCTGCATTCTGACTAGTTTTGAGTATACTTGATATACTCACATTTCCAAAAACTGGTATGTGGTATGGAATTTAGAAACAGCTCATGTGTATGTTTAGGCCTGAGGTTGTTTGGATGCAGCACAAATGTGTTGCCTGCTCAGTAACTTAATCTCCACCACATGTGTTGAACACACATTGTGTTCAGGCTAAATGTACATTCAGCAGATTCTCTCCCTCCTGCTGATTCTCACACAAGCGCACACGGTGACATAAACAGATAAGGAAACAATGCAACTGTAAGAAGATCCCGAGAAACCTTTGACCTCACCTTTCGTTTTGTGGTAGGTAAACTCATGGTTGGTGAGGCGAAACCATCTCTTTTTGAAGTTCTTCATTCCGAAACGGTTTCTCCCTTGTGCTCTCTTGATCATAAATCTGAGGGAAAAATGGGTGAGAGAAATTCCACTGAAAACCTTGACAGATGAGCTCACCTTTCACAGAAATGTTTAAATATATCACAATATTTTTATTTCTCTGGCACTATGCATCCCTTATAGATGTCTACAGTGCTAAAATAGTGCAGCACCTAAATGTATGAGAGTATAAATTAATTACTCTGCATAAAACTATCAGTAACCACCATTTCATTCTGGTTAAAGGAATCCTGTGCAGTCAGTAGTCTACATTTATCATTGCATTTACATGCTTGCAGTTCCTTATATTCATCGCGGCTGTACATGTAAAAAACTTCAGTACAGCAGCACAGTCTGTGAGTCAAAATGGAGGTGGGTCAGCAGATCAAAGGTACCCGTGGTTTTGCATATTATACCTATACATTGTGTATAAATCACTACTGAGTTTTTGCCAAATCATAACACAAGATTTTAGACTGATTTCCTTCCAAACAACAACTGGTTTCCCTTTCTTTCAGTACTTTATGAAAATCAACATGCAGACACTTGAAACTTGAGACAGATAATCCATCACACTGAATAATTCATGTCATGTTTATTTCTACATCAAGGTCATATTATCATGTCATGTGGCAACACCGCCGTCACGGACAGGGAGTGTTTTGTAAGCGCTTCTTGTTGGTGTGTTAAAGGATGCCCTGACCCTCTGAGTGTCGGCTGCTGAGCAGCAATTTCTTTCTTTTAATGCAATTAATCGATTAGTTGTTCAACAGAAAGATAATCGGCAACTATTTTGATAATCTATTCATCGTTTTAGTCTTTTTTTTTATGTCACTGTGTTTTTGGACTGTTTGGTCGTGCAAAACAATACTTTTGAGGACATCACATTGCACTCATCATCATCACATTAGCATTTTACAGATCAAACGATTGATTAATTAATAAATAACCTGCAGATTAATCAATAATGAAAGTAATTGTTAGTTGCAGCCCTACAAGAAATTCACATTAAACTTTTGGCGAGGATCTTCCTATTTCCTTACTTTTTAAATTCTGGGTTTGATTTTCTGACAACATGCAAAAGCTCATGAGTGCAGTGCTTCTCAGCTTGCAACTTATTTACCAATAAATAAATACATGCAAAAGTTCACTATGATGGATTAGCAATCTCAAGGAAGTTTCCAATCTCTGTGAATTCATTTTCACACTGTAATAAAATAAATGGAACCAGCCTGTAACTTGAAATCAATCAAAAAAAAAAAAAAAAAAAAACGTTTGACAGTGATGTGACGTACACACCATTTGTTGTCTATGAGCTAGAACATGTAAAACCACCGGTATGGTCCTTTAAGGGAGAGTAAACACCAGGATGTCTTTGTTTTAGAGTCTGAGGGCCATAGGATACATGGAATATGAAGCACAAGGGTTATAAACACCAAAGTTACTACTCTCCCACAGGAAGACTTGTACTCTTTCCACACTACTGAGCCAAGAACGTGCTGGTTTCACATCTGCCGTAACGCTTGGGAGCTGTGCTGGAAACTCTAATGTGTATGGTAGTGACATGGTCACAGTCTGGACAAAAGGTATAAAGGGTCAGGGTGCGGGCAGATATGAGATCCCAGAAATGTTTGTACAGTAACCAACCCCTGCTGTCACTGTCACACCAAGCATGTCTGGCATGGCGAGAAACGAGAAGGGCTATCAGCACTAGTGATGTCTCCTACATGTAGGTGAGCAGGCTTAAAGGTTAACACTTTACTTTATACCATTGCAGTCACTGTAGAAGACAGTGTAACAGTCGCTTAAGGTCGCTTATATATACAGGTCAGATATAAAGTAAAGTGCAGCAGTATCTGCAGTAGCGCATGATGTTGGTGGGAGAGAAAATGGCCAGCTTGGTTTGGGGGGTTAAAGTGCACACACAGGGGGTCACAAGGGCAAAGCCTTTATATAGAGAAGCTCTTACCTGCCCTTCGTGCCTTTTGACCCCTTCCCATCAACCCTCTTTATAGTGAGTTTTACACTCCTACGCCCGGTTGCAGAAACAAAAGAGGGTGGGGGTGTTGATGAGCGAGGCGCTGGCACAACTACTATCAACTGGAAACTCTCCTCCCCTTTAGAGCCTCATTACAAATATCATCAAAACAACAGCCCGTGTGTTGTTAGAAAACGCCCACCCTCAGGTGTATCTTTACTGTAACTGTTCACTTTGGAAATGAATCTGACCACGAGGAATCAAACATGTAAAGGTAAAATCCAGCTCCACTTTAGTGACAATTTAAAGGACTAGTTTGACTATTTTGGACATACACTTAGTCGCTTTCTCGCAGACAGATGAGAAGATTGATACCACTCTCGTGTCTGTATGATAAATATGAAGCTACAGCCAGCAGCCGATTAGCTTAGCTTAGCTTAGTGTAAAGACTGTAAATAGCTAGTGTGGCTCTGTCCATCGGTAACAAAAAACGGCTGCCAGCAACTCTAAGACACACTAATTAACATGTTATATCTTGTTTGTTTAATTCACACAGAAACGTAGGTGTAAAAGCGAATATCCACAGTTTTACAGGAGTTAAATGTGCCAGACTATTTTTTGCTTCTGAGCAGTTGCCAGGCAACCAGCTGAGACTCCAGGAAGTTACTGGTTTCAGGCACATAAAGCCCCTCGTAAAATGGAGAATAACCGTTTTTACACTTAAGTTTTTGTAAGTCTTAAATGAATTAATGAATGAATTATTAAATTAATTGAACTTGTGAATTAGCTTTATAGATGCTGGGAGATGGATTATGTTACCCATGTACAGAGCTAGGCTAAGGTTAGCTGTTTCCCCTTGTTTCCAGTTATGCTAACGTCGTAGCTTCACAAGTAGCTACCATACAGACACGTGAGGTCTCTATCTTCTCATCTAGTTAACTAACTATTCCCAGATATTTCCCAAAATGTCAAAATATTCCGTGAGTCTGGACAGTTCAGCCTTAATAGTCAACCCAACTGTCTTGTCTAAAGCTAGAAACAAGTGCCAACACAACCTTAAATAAGGCGGTAAAGAGACAAACATTGAAGCTGCTTAATTAGCAGTGAAAAGGTGACCGACGTTATGGTAACAGCCATAGTACACAAGACAGCTTTACTACGATTACAAAGTCTCAAATTACTGTTCCATAAATTCTCTAAATTAATCTAATATCACATATGTAGGACGTCTTAGCTGTGGTACTGAGAGAGCTGTTTATAGGCATACATTTTTTTTTTTATTTGGGGAGTTTCCATGAATATCAGTTTAACCATAAGTTAGCTCCTTACCCCTCTTTGAGCATGATTGGTGTTTCAATACTCTTCTGATCCCATTTGCCAGAGGTGGAGATCAGGTCCAGGAACTGTGGAGGGAAGTAAAGGATGTCATATATCAACATATTTACTTTTGTTCACTCAAACCACTCCACTTTTTGCAGTTCTTTTCAAATGTCTCCATTCTTGTTCAAAAAACACATTTCATTACCAATTTATCTTAGTTTATCTTCATCTGACGTACAAGACAAAAACAATATTTGATCACGTGTCTACAAACTGGCAGAGATTTACTGCGTGTAACAAGGAAAGAAGGTGAACACTCACATTCTTCACAGCGTCCGCATATTTCTGCTCATTGAAGTAGTCATAAAATGCAGCCATGTAAGACTCTTTGAAATTGGCCTGGAAAGGAATAAAAGTATGGAAAGATACAGTGACAGAGAGAGAAAGATCAGCACGTTGTGTCTGAATTTAACTTTTTATACTGAAATACAAATAGAGTCTTGTTTAGTCACAGGAATGGAAATAGAAAAATACACTTTAATCAGAGAAACTCACAGATTTAGACTTGGCGAGACTTCCCAGGGTCTGGATCGTCTTGGAGATGAGGGTGAGGGTTCGAGAGGTGGCAGGATCCTAGGGAGACAAAGAGATATAATATCAAATTAACCAAATCAGCTATCCAACTTAACCACATCTTAAAAGCACCGTATTAGTCATATGAAATACAGTCTTAACCTGGACCTGGTTGGACCATATAAACAAAAAAAATGTACTGTTTCCAAAGTCAAGAATGAACTTTGAGCTTTAGCTTTTACGGCAACAGGCACGAGAAGTCCTTGAAGTAAAAAAAGTAAAAATTTGAACATAAAAATTAAACAAACTCTGCTGAGGAAAATCATGTGTATATAATCAAAAGCTTCTGTTTCTGAGGTCTAGAATCAACTTTTAAACTAACATTTTTAGCAAAATATTTTCAGCAGCACTTATTTTCAGAGGGATTTGTGCATATGTATATATGCTGGTTGCACGTGCGTTTGTTTTAAAAATCAGACTCACTGGATGGTGCGGCCGTAGATGGAACAAGTTGGGCGATAGGATGGCTGGAGCGAAGAAACGCAGGAAAATAAAACTGCTCACCGCTGTGTATCGGACATCTTGGTCAACTAGAGAGCACGAAAAACAAAAACAAAAACAGGGATTCACACACTACACTTAAATTTCATCCAAGACATTACATGTATAGTCAGTCTGGAAGAAGAAAAGCAGATTTGTTCAATATGCTGTCTGAATAATATAAAAAAAAATGTGTTCCATTTTGTTTTATATTGTGCTTTTAACTGGGAACTGTGCAATACTTTGTTTAGTAAGATAAAAATAAATACTGATATTGTAAATATGGATGATGCACAAAGACTGATTGGCTGTTCACATATGAAACATTTAAATTAGCCAGTTACTTGAAGATGAGAAAAAAACACCATATCAGGATAAACTGCAGGCTTGTAGCAGTTATTTTTGGTATACAATTTCCCTGCATAAATATGTTATTTGAAAACATATAGATGTACTTATAATGGGCCAGACGTTTGGCATAACACAGAAATAAAAACTAACTATACATTTTTAATCATGTAAAACAGCTTGTTCCTCCTGTGACTGCAGTGTCCGGTGACGGCCAACAGGGAGCAGCACAGTATATGACAATTGGTGTGCATATTCAATACTCCACATATAACCATAATGAGTGTGTGGGAGGCTTAAGTGTTTTCAGGTTTGACACAAATAACAGGGCACAAAAAGAAGAAAGTGTCCTTGGACATCTTGCACAACCTGTTCTTTATTGTCTATTTCCTGTTCCCTATTAGCAGCTTGCTTTCTTCCATCTCTTGTAGGTCATTCTGGAGGTGAGTTACCTTGGAAACGGGTGGCAGCAGACTCTCTCAAAGAGAAGAAGATATCACACATGACGGTGGGACAGCGAACGCCAGAGGTGGTGATGACGTTGAAGATACGGTCTACATAATGACGAAGGTTTTCCTGAGGAGGGGGAGGCAGGGCAGATATGTCAGATAACACAGTGACAACACACACAAACACACAAACAAACACACTAATCTTCTTACCCTGTTCGTGTCCAGGTTCTCCGACTCTTTGAGCTTTACCGGGTCGATTTCACAGGGTTTGTGTTCTGTGCAGATCTGTGACGATTTATAAAAGTATTTATATATCCATTCATAACTGATTTAGCAACAGAGAAAGACATGACATGAATTAAATCAAGAAATAAAAAGAGGTAAAACAAACAGACCAATACTCTGAATAAAGGAAAACAAACATGAGAGTATCGCAGTGCCATACCTCATCTATGATGGGTTTGAGTGTGACTTGCAGATAGTGCATTCCTGCCAGCTTCATGGTCTCATCAATGCACTTGGAAGTCAGCGAGTTTCCCCGAAAAATGGTGTTAGGATCCCTACACAGAGAGGCGGGGTGTTTTTTTCAGTACAAATCAAAACTTTAAGATTTGTAAGTAATGTAATATCCCAAATAAATTACATTACTGTGTCTGTCAAATCAAAATGCTAAGCTAGTTGATGCCCGCATACAACCTAATGACCTCATTTCTACAGTCACATTAATTAATAATAATAAACCCTAAAAAACTATGGTGATTCAAGACTACATCTGCACCTGATTTAGTAGTGAAATTCATTCCAAATCATTCAGCTGGTTTATGTTGAAGAAATGTACTCATATCATTGCTAACAACTTGGTACAACTGTATAACTGAACTGTGACAAGTATTAGTTGTCGAGCTGTGGTTTCTGGTGTCATTCAAAGGGAAAAGATGCGACGAGACACTCACTGTGTGCGGTTGACTTCAGCGTGAGCGATGGCACTGATGAAAGGCACAATCTTGCCGTAGTGAAGAAACAGACGCACAAGGGGAATGGCGGCTTCTTGTTTCTCTCGACACACCTCCCCCAGAATGTGAGCTGTGGACGCCGACACAGGCTGGACAGAGAGGATGAGGAGCAAACATGTAGCAGTCAAGCAGTGAAGTGTAAAGCAGTTAAAAGCACAAGATGATGAGCAGAGCAGAGGCACATTCATGCACACATACCCCTACGTTAGCAGAGTGCAGCAGTAGATCTCTGAGGGGAGTGTAGTGTTCGGAGGGGAAGACGTGGTCCTCAGTGTAAACGATGTTCAGACGGAGAGAGCCGAGCTCTTCTACCTTCACTGACTTCCCTCCGTTCTCCCTCGGCTGGAGAAAGTACCTGAAGAACAAAAAAAGTATATAAGATCTTAGATCAGACCAATCAGATCTTCTCACTGATTAAACTTGAAGGGATGATTCGTGACAACTGTCTCAACATTTACAAAATTAGACCAATCGGCCTAAAATAGTGCTACAACATTTGTTTAAAGCTGAACTGATCAATATCTTTATATTAACGATGATAAAAATGACTATGATGTGAAAGGTATTGCTAGAAGTGATGAACCCACAGAGAAATATCACACGACTCTGCAGTTTCCCTCAGCTCTACAGAAAGTTTTACGTCCCGCAACTTAATTATTTTGGTTTCATTTTTCAGTGAAAAAGCTCTAAAAACTGACTCTACACTACTTGCCCAGCACCAAACGGCAGACAGACACAGTTAGCGACTATCTGGTGAACATACTGGAGCATTTAGCAGCTAAAGCACCAGATATTTCCCTCAGGAGCTGGTGGAGACCAAAAACAGAGCTAAAAGGAGAGTGAATATTGGACTTACATTCCCCAGGTGGCCACAAACATGACTCCAAATGAATGCTAATGTTGCTCTGTGTCTACTTGATGTGTAAATGAGCAATTTTTTGCTAACACGTTAACGTTATCAACTTTATAAGGTCATAATATGTCAGTGTTGTGTTTACAGCTTGTTGCGGTGCCCCCAAATGTCTAAAAAATTAGATTTGAAGAAAATTGTGTTACTGAATGTATTCTCATTAAAGGAAAGGGGGTGATTATTACACTCTGGATTGGACTGCACTGACTCCCCAATTTTTATTCTCTTTCTCTTTTTGTTCCCATCATTCATGGAGACGAAGTGTTTAGTTTTTCAAAACAAACATGTAGTGTGAGGCAAAATACAGGCTCTGTTATGTTCAGTGATGCTGGAAAAGAGCATTCATGCTTATCGAATTCAACCCTGGATAAATAAAAACCTTAAAGAAGGTCTGTTGTCAATGTTGACACTTGTTGCTATGGCTCAGCTGTTGCTACGGCAACACATGTTGACAGAATGTTATCGGACAATGATAATGGAATCAAACCCACCCAGCCCCAGCAGGGGGTACAGCACAGTACCATAAAACAGGCCCGAAATGATGTGATGTGTGAGTGATGCTCCTCTCACCATGCGTCGTGGACCCCAACCTGACCCAAGACCCGGAGAGGAACGCGCACACCTCCCAGGAACTCGTCCCCGAACTTCAGGTTGCTGGCGTTCCACAGGTCCACCCTGAACACAAAGCACAGGCTACGGCTCAAACATGGGAGGAAGCTTTAAATGTTGAAAGTTCAGCACTGATGCCGACTCACTGTCTTCAAAGCCCCTTGAGACAGCTACGGGCTCACCTCAGTGCCAGCTTGTCAACGTCCTCTTCTTCAACGTCAAAGTGCCGCTTTGTGTAGCTTAATGGCCGCATCACCTAGAAATGGAGACAGAGTCAACATTTAGTGCAAACCATGTAGACGTCAGTATGCTGCAGGGTCATCTACATCCCGATAAACAGGCAGGTGGAAGCAGAAACACAACATTCAGACTAGAGCTGAAACAGTTAAACTACAGAAAATTCGTCAACAACTCTTTAGATAATCGATTAATTGTTTCAGTCATGATTTCAGCTTCTGAAATGAGAGGATTTTATGTTTTTCTTCATCATCTATGATTATGAAATATGATAATTTTAATATCTACAGTTGTTTTTTTGTTTTTTTTTTACTGTTGGCCGAATAAAACAACAAATTAATCAAGAAAATAGTCAGCAGATAAATCAATACTGAAAATAATTGTAAGTTGCAGCCCTAATTGAGACATCAGATGTTTCACTATTACATTGCAAAGCATATGATACCCTTTTGTAGAGTGGAAAACCAAATTTTCTTATATTGGACATTATTAAAAGCTCACTATCTAACAGATTTGGATCCAGATGGGAGCCATCAGAGATCAGAATGTGGCAGCGTCCATGTAAGTTTTGAGGAATAAGAAAATTAAATTAGAAACAATAAAAAAGGACAACCACGTGACAGAAACACGATAGATGGCCTGTGTTTGCGTGTGGACGTGGACCTCTGTGTGTGACTCAGAGGGGGGCTGCAGGCAGAAAGCACCACAGCGTATGCAGCAGAGTCCTGCTCATGTGGTGGTGGGGAATAAATGAGATGGTCTTAGTCGTCGGATAGAAATCAATGGGCCAGATTGTTTGGTGGTTTGTCCGAATCAATCATACTCTTGTCCTGCTGTCTTCTAGTGCTGCAGCGGCGAGGCCGGAGGGAGGAGCGAGACAAAAATGTCAGGGCAGTGCTGCTGGCGAGCGAGGGTTAACGGGGACAGCATGAAAGGGAGTTTTAGTGTGTTAATCTGTGTGTTTGAAAAATATCTAAAAATATAAACTTATAAATATAAATAAATGCAAACTGTTTTTAAAAAGACAAATAAATATTTATGTATTTCCAGTTGCTTTTGCTAATCTTTCTGAACTTTTATCACATGAATCCCAACAGTTACAGTAGTTATGGTATGAAAGGGAGTTTGTGAGAGTGTGTGTACAAAAAATATCTATCAATATTAACTAATGAAATGAAACTGTGACGTCTTTTTAAATAAAACGTAGCATTGTTTTATTTTAGAGTCATTTTTATCTTGTTTGAATTTGGTGAAATGCAGATTTTTACCATTAGCTAACGTTATTAAGCCAGACAGCTAGCTTGTTGGTGTTAATCAGAAGTGTATAGGCTGTTATAGCAGCATGTAAATGCCCACGGTTTTGGAATAAATCAACAATTACATATGGTTGTATTGTATGAGCCCTCACTGTCTCTCTGGCTTTGACTGACACCCAACATGAAAACACAAGTTAATCTTAAACTAATCACGCACAGAAGTATTTACCTCAAAATAGAAAACCTCCTCAAACTGTGGATTGTTGGTTTTCCTCTTCACCTTGGTCTTCTTGGCTTCTGACCTGTGAGAGGCAGACAGGCAGAGGGAGATTAAAAAAACACATGTATCCAAAGTCAAACATTTGATAAACAAAGTTGCGTATGGTGACCGGTGAAATCATGTCCAGTCGTGTGAGAGATCTGACCTTGAAGGTCCTAGTAAGGAGACAGCAGCGTAGGGATCACATTGGCCGTTGACGATTGGAAGACCTTGGCACTCCAACACTCTGTAGAAACACACACAAACCATTAATGAATAAGCACACTACTGTACTAGCATAGACTTGCTCACCCACACACCTGTAACACATTAACGTGATGCTAATTTTAATGCACCATTAGCACTGTGTGATCTCATCCAATGCTCTGCTCTGACTGTCTCGCCTTATCGCCCACATGACAGGGATCATAGCACGAAAAGTCGAATGGTGAAAAAACAATTTAAAAACCTAATATAGACAAAAGCTTTTCACAAGGGGCTTCAACAGTATCTTCATCATGCTAAGAGGTTTTTACAATGCTAACATACACTTTACTATGCTAAGTGATGAGTGAAATGACAGCACAAAAAAAAAAGGAACAGGATAAAAAGATCTGCTAAATGCTAAATATCAGGAGCCACACAAAACAATATGAATATACTCTCAGAGGACTCTTTAAGCTCTATATTATCACTTAATCAGATGACTAATGTGAAAGGGTCACCAGCACTGCCAAGACCACTGAGAATTGACACCCAATCTCACACTTCTGCAAAGCTTTTAGCTTCATCAGCCCACACAGACAGTATGCGTCTCACTGCACTCATCAACCCAGTATAAATACAGTATAAAACAATAGGAAGCTATTTTCAGTATACACAAGGATAAGTTGAGTCTAAGGTATGTGTCGAGCATGAGACAGGAAATAAGAAATTTGATCATCTAGCAGCTTAAGACACAGATATTTTTCTCTGGAGTTTGTGGAGACCAAAGAGCTAAAACGCCAGTAATGGACCTACATTATCAGGTGCCCAGAAACACACCTCCATCGGGATGATAACTCTGTAGTCGTGATTCTGAGAGTTTGTTTTGGAGGCTTTCTGCCCCCTAGTGGTACAAAAAAGGCTTAATGCAGCTTTAACTTCACTTCAAAATTTCTAGTTTGAAGTCTGAGCTCTGAAGTGATTACTGAAAGTTCTCAGCAACACGGAGCAAGGAAATAACAAAAAGCTTCCATCCAAGTGAATAGGTGTGGTTGAGGTTTGATGATGTCAAGATAAATCTTCACACCTTTGTAAGGATGCACACATGGAGCCCTACTCCCTTACCACACAAAATCTAGTTCATAGGGTTTTAAAGTGTACTCATAACTGTCACAAATGAACATCCCTCTTTAATAAATATTTAGAAAACCTAAAGACTTTGACAAAATGTTTGAAATAATCTGAAATCCTATTATTTAAATATTTTTGCAGTAGTCACAGGGGACACTTTAAGCTTTTGTGTGGATACAAGAAACTTATTGCTGCTTTCCAATAGTTATTTTTCACAGCAGACATTTTGACTTGTCATAGCAGGAAAAGCACAGGTGCAACTAATAGCATTAACGATGTTCCATTAAGTGTCCCAGTAAGCAAAGCATGCATAATACTAAGGCCCTGAAACTTGCATACCTAAATGTACTGCAGCCATGATTAATGTTGTTAATTACACCTGTGCTTTTCCTGCTATGACATGTCAAAATCAGTTTTAGCTTAAATAGGCTCAAACACATCTCTAACGAGTTCAAAAACAATTGGCATCTACAAATATCCACGTCATCTGTTTTTTTGGATTTGGAAAAAAAATCTCTTGTCTCAGCTTTCTGCAGCCATTTTGTATGAGTATGAAAAAATGTATTACAAATAAACGTTTATCTTTGACATAAGTAATCAACACACAAACATACACTTAACTATAACGATCTATATAAGTGTTTGGGTGACTGAAAGGGGGAGATGTTGATTTTTATTATTTTTATTGAACAAAGACTACATCTAAAGAGAGCATTCAACCACCCCCTTTTCACAGACTTGAAACATCTGGTCCATTCATACTGTAGCTCACTCCTATGCCGGGACTCCTTGCTAATAAATTTTGGACCAAGATAAGAGCTCTCTGAGAGTTTTCTCAGCATGTGAAAATGGCCCCTGGTGTCAGTGTTAGGTGTGTCAGACAGATATGTGCACCTTGTTTCACCAGTTTATAGCACCTTTAATACAGATTTCCTACTCTGTTATTTACACTAAATGTTTTGCATATGCTAATTCTTACCCTTACTATATTGTACTTATGCTTTTAATTTGGCATATATTGAAATTGTGTATGTAGTACAAAGTATGCATACAGACAATGTAAAGTCCTAGGATAATACCATAGTTTGAATTTATAGCCTTCATTCAACAAAATCCACACACCTGATTACTATTCAGAAAACAGTCAAACACACTTATGGATCATTTGGTTTTCTGTCTGATACTGATTTAAAAAGCCTCTACTATAGTGGCTTCATGATTAAAACAACACCACTGCGTATTGACTGCACACTGGTCTTCCTCAGGATTAAACCAGCACACACAGACAGACAAAGTTAATTAAGTACAAGCTTCAGTCACACATGAGAATTTTATCAGCCTCATTCTTGGAAAGAAAACCTTCATTTTTGGAGGAGATAAAAGCAGAGAATTAGAGTGCTCTCTCTCTCTCTCTCTCTCTCTCTCTCCTGTGTCACGGCTGTCCGATGACATCGTGCTGTAAGGGGATTAGCACCCAAACAGGACAGCGGGACATATCACTTCCTGTGTGTCACGGTGATGCACCACTACTCACACTGCATGATGAATTACACAGTAAATCGCAGCACTGCCCACAACCGAAGTGACACACATGCAACAGCTTGCACCATCCTGCTGACACACACACACACACACACACACACACACACACACACACAGGTTTCTAATAAGGAATAAGGAGTGGGCTGGGTTAAGCATCACTAATGCCAGAGCGCTTCCTGTCCAATAAGCTTGTTTATATAACCTCTGCTTGGCCTACTATCCAGCCCTCTCTCTCTCTCTCTCTCTCTCTCATCACCGCTGTGAGCTCTGACATGCCAGACAGTGGTGGTGAAGCAGACTTATTTGTTTTAGTCGACATTACTCATATTAGGTTAATGTGCCCCTTTTCTGCGCCCACGTATCCTGTCAAAAACTATTTCACTCAAATAAGAGGGAAAATAATTACATCACGGTGCCAAAACCACATGCACAAAAAAGCGGATGTGATTATGAGTCAGTGTCATTGACGGATGCACTATTCCAAGTAAGTGAGATGAAATTTTATATTAAACCAGAACAGGGACTTGAATATCATCCAAAAGTAAACAATGTGTTTGGTTATAAGATTCTTCCTGTCCTCAGATGTCATTTATGGTATTGCACAACCAACTACATTTCTGTCTGTCAGCATTTTCCAGTGGTGGAAGAAGTATTTAGATATTTTACTCAAGTAAAAGTGACAATACCACACTGTAAAAATACTCAATTTCAAATTAAAGACTCAAACTATTAATTAAAGGGGAACATCAAAGTCTGTTTACAGGTCTTGGGGAGTGCAAATGAATATGTGAATAAAGTTGCATAAAGCATTTTGTGGCTCCAGAAGGAGCTGCGTGAAATCTGATAAACTGCCTCAAGTGATGTCACTTGAATCAGCGTCGGGTGGGTCTGAAGACTACAAGTTAGAAAATGAAAAAAATCTGTTGGTGTGGAGTTAGCAAGAAGTGAGACCTCTGTAGCCCGCTCCTCATCTCTGCTGGAGGCTAATTACACGCTACTAGCATAACACACCTGAATATCTAAACTAACTGTCAGCAGTCGTGTTGCATTGTGGGTAATGTAGGTGCCAGGTTTTGACAAAGAACAAGAATGTGTGGAATAAAAGAGAAGATATATCTGATTCTGCTGCATCGATTTAGATTTTGACTTTTCTTTTCAAACTGTCCATTGTGAGTCCGACAATGTTATAGAAGTGAAATGCTAAATCAGTGGAGTACTCTTTTAAGTAAAAATTATTACTTAAATAAAAGTAATGAAGTATTGGTAGAAAAAGGTACTTTAAAGTAAACATACTAGTTATGCAAAAACTGGCTACTGAGAGTGTTATATTATTATACATTATGTTATTTGGTTATTATTACTGATGCATTAATATGTAAGTGCTAATTTTAACTTTATATACTGTTGGGTGGTTTAATCTATAACAATGCATCATAAGATGATGCACACGTTTTTTTTTTTGTAAAATCTTGTTTTTGTTGCTGTTGCACTTTATGTCTGTTTACCCGCAAAGAAACATGCTATAATAAATAAAATTTCCATGCCTTGCCTAAAGAAGATTTCTCACGCTATCCCTTTAAGTGCAAAGATCATGATTTCTTTCAATTGGTTAGTTTGATCTGCAGAGCTGAATGGACGCAGCTCTCTCTCCGTCTCCCTCATCCACGTGTCTTTCGCGAGAAATCTGACTAGATGACCTCCTGCTCTAAGCTCCTTACCCACAATGTGCTCTGGGAACGGAGCCACGCTGGCTCATCGTCAAGACTTTACTGCTGCATGTTACAGCAGAAGAGCTGGAGAGCAGACAAGCACACACACACACACACACACACACACACACACACAATATATATATATATATTTTTTTATTATATTGTGCTCTCAAAAACTCCCACAATGGAACGACGGCATGTACACTACTTCCTGTTAACAATCCCACAATGCATCATATTTTATAGATGATAGATTTTGTAGATTATAGCGTGACTCAACAGCTGAAAATAATTATGAAAGGTAAGTGTCCAAAACACAGCTTGATGGAAATTTTACAGTAACACCAGTCCACATCCAGGTAACCACACGTAGTGTCAGGTCATGTAATGACAATCCATCCAATAGTTTTTGAGATATTTCAGTTTGAACAAAAGTGGTGGACTGACCGACATTGAGCCTCACTTCCGGTGTGGCCAAAAATCTTTAAGACAGCAGCCGACAGGATGTGACAGTAAGTTGACTTGGATTTTTAATGTATTACATGTAAAAAGCTGTGAAATCCTTGAAAATGTGTATTTTTTATTTTTCTTCAAACAGCAGAGAATCAATTATTTTGACTACAGGATGTGGTCAGGAAATTCTTCTCTCTAAATTTCTCTTTACATAAACTCCAATACTTATATAAGTCAAATAAAAACATGAGGTGTAGAATTTTTATGTACGAACAACACAATGCATGTGAAATAAAAATAGAAAGCAAAGGACTGTGTGTGTGTGTGTGTGCGCGCGCGCAGTCTCACCGTGTGGCTAGTTTATGGTTGATGACTCCACTGTCTGTGATGACTTCACTCAGACGCAGCTCCAGGTGCACTTTTCCCTGCAGAACACAAACAGACACTTTTTATGCATACGCATAAAATGTACTTATGAACACCTCAGCGTCTGGATAACACCAGTGTCCACCACACAGCCAGGTGCCCAGTGACAGGTAAGGATGGTCACTGTCCAGTGAAAACCCTGCATTTCCAATTTGATTGTGTGTATGTGAAATAGAAATTTCTGACAACAATGTGCAACCTAATCCAATCTAAAAATGTCAGCTTTTTAAACCTGTTTTAGGCTTGGTGACAATCCATCTCAACTCAACTCTCATCCTCAACTCATAAAAGCATGCAATCCTTCATGTCTGAAAACTTATCATTTACCAAACGTGGAGACACATGGTTTTCATTGGATAGTGTAGAGTCCAGCTGCTTCACTCTTAGATCTAATTACCAGCTTATGAACTCTCCCTGTACTGCCAAAAATCTAAATCCCAAACTTATAGTGACATACATATCATATCCTACACCGTATGCACTGTCTATACTGTATAAGGCTGGAAATGATTTAAACATAATGGCTTGATCCATAGGCGCTAACTATGAGACAAAAATACACAGATTAAAACAACTTCTTCTTTGATAAATTCCTGTGCAAAACAAAAATACACAAATGTGAAAAAGTGGCATTCCTCCACCAACAGAGACACTGTGAAAATATACTGAAGTTATTTTCCCTCTGAAGTAATTGGATTAATGACATAATGACAGTGTAGTGCTGCAGCTGTCTAGAAAAGCTCCATTAATTAACAGCATCAGTATGCAAACTCACAGGCGTTGCTCTTTTTATGGCTGATTCAAGCAGAGGGAACAAACACACGCACTTACACATGTGCACACAGGCCAAACAATGTGTCCTCTATTGAATAGAGAAGAGAGACACTCTATCTTCCTACTTCATTTGATCCATCTCCCTCGCTTTCTCTCTTCTCTCTCATTCTCTCACACATCCTTCCTCTCCCCGGCTCCTCGGATGAATGTGTCTCTGTTTCAGATCCCTGCTCCAGGGCTACACACACCCATCTGTCTGCAGATGTTACTGTTCACTGTGTATCTGACTGTCAGTGTGTGAGTGTGTGTGTGTGTGTGGTACTATGTGCTGGGTGTGTGCGTTCCCGTCTGTGCGTGCATGCGTGTGTGAAACCACGTGTGTGGGTGAGTGAGACTCCTGAATGCTGAATAGTAAAAAATGTTGCACATGTATTAAATAAGCATGTAGGGCAAGTGTGGAAATATGCAACAGTTCCAAACCTGATTACTAGACGGACAGACGAATCAATGGCAGCAAAAATGTAACAAAAATAAAGCAGGTTTTCTCTGTCTTTCTCCAAACTTAGGGAGCAATTATGCACGTGTGTACAATAACATTCACTTTGTAGCTTGTTAATAACTTGCTGAGAATACCCCAATCAGAGGTGCTAACTGCATGGCGGATAAAACAGCTGTCAATCAGAAAAAGTTACTAAATTCTCTTTTAAATGCATTCATGAATTGTGCATGGACAGACTGTCCTCCACTTGTCGTCACAAACAGCAGCAGACTGGAAACTTGTTGTCAGTGGTAACAAAGTTACGGTAAACTGAGTGCCATCTTGTTTGTTTCCCAGTAACATGTGAGCATGCTGGCACCAAACTGACACATTTATATATTTCCTTAAAAAAAGTTAATGACAAAAAAGTAGAATAAAGTCTCTCAATATTCACAAAAACAATGGGAATGTTTTGCTTTGATCTGCTGATGATCATACAAGAAGCATGAACATATTTCTGTAACGTTCATATCATATCCTGTTATTATTATCAACAGCAAATCAAAACCACAACCTGCAACCCAAACACATATTTTACCATCTGTCACAGCCAGCTGTCATTCAGTCATGACAAGTGAGAATGTGATTTGATAAAAGCTGCGTATTTACTCTTTGACCAGCTGATTGCAAACTGAGCTGTTATGGAGGTGAACGGGCTCTATAGTACACATGGAGAGACAGGTGACTTTGACCCTGTAGGCTCAGGTGTTTCAGGTGCACACATGCTGTGTTTGTTTGGGTTCTGCCCTGCTTCAAACATTAACATGCAGACGCACTATCACACATCTATGCACATACTGCATGCAGGGTATTGTGGGTGCTGTTTAGTGCATTTACAATACATGAATTTCAGTACCAATACCAAACAATACTTTTTTGATACCTTTATTTAAGCAATAAATCCAAACATCTTTGAATGGCGAGTTTATGTAACTTTTGCAAAACAGCACCTCCTGTGGCCACAAGTGACAATTACAAGATAATAGTAAATACTAAAATGTAGTGTAACTGTAGAATAAGTATAGCCCAGTCATAGTGAACTGACTTAGTAACGTTGCTATCTAAAGTTTGCTAACATTAGCTAACATTCGCCACCATAAGCTACTGGTCATACCAGACCAAGAAAGGTTGTACATCTTTGACGTAGTCCTGATCAATGTTAAGTTACCATCAACAAAACTCAACACTTCCTGATGTTTTTTTCACATTAAAAGCCTACTTATAAAGCAATGCTGCAAGACTTTTAATTTGTGGTACTAAAGTGGAACACCTGACATGACTCTGTTGTTGTACTGATGGAATTAGGGCTGTGGAAGTTTTGAGTTTTCATTAATTGGGGAAGAGGGGAAAAAGTCCTGTCTTTAATATAAAACCTGCCCCAAATAAAGGCCTGGCTCGCTCTGCAACTCTGCCACTGAGGTAACTCTTGAGAATTTACGGTAGTCTTGCTTTAAATGTTGTCTAGACACAAGCAGCTGTACAAAAAGTTTCAAAGATCAAATAATAAGTGAAGATTACTAATCTGAACAAGCATTCAATGCCAGCTTTTGGTATCAACCAGACACGTTTTGGTCGATACTAAAAAGTATAAACGCCATGCGGTTTCTGTGGATAAGCTGAGAAACAAAACAACTGGAGATTCTACGATAAAAGAAGAAGAAAAGATCAAGAGAGTGCTTTGTGACTTTTGTGAAAATGTGTGATTGTGTGTGTGTGTGTGTGTGCGTTTTCTCTCTGTACTGACCTGCACCTCTGAGTCAGCGCTGACAGGTTGTAGCTGAAACCAGGTGTCTTTGCCGTGATATTTCTGCAGGTCCTCTTTCTTCACTGCAACCTTGCCTGCACACACATTAACACAGAAAGACAAATGAGCTCAAAACACAACTCACTTTACGCTTCCTAAAAAGCCTAGGTGTACACACGCCAATCTCTCTTTTTATGCACGTAGGCACCAGGTGCAGAAATACTCACAAAGTGCACTGTCAGTGACCTGGAAATTACCCTGCCATTTCTGCCCTGAAACTAACAAGTTAACTTTTCTGTTTACAACACCCCCCCACACACACACACACATTAACAGGAGCTGTGATAGTGTTGAAGATACAAATCACACCCTAAGAAAGGTTTTTCAGTTTGTGGTTGGCGGTTACACACACACACAAATACGAACCCACGAATCCGCACATTGACACACCCAATAACACTGATAAAAACATCTGCCCACACACAAACAGACACACAAACACCTTTTTAGCGCTAAAAGTGTAAGTAAGACCAGATTTTACCAGACTTCATTCAAAATGTTGCTAATTTTAGACTAGATTTCATTCAGGGAAAGTTACATGCTTAAAGAAATAATTTGAAATGTTTATTTGTTTTCTTGCTGAGAGTTACATGAGAATATCGATACCACTCTGTCTGTTTAATATGAGCTTACAGCCAGCAACTAGCTTAGCTTAGCATAAAAACTGGAAACAGCTAGTCTGGCTCTCTCTGAAGGTAACAAAAGCTAGAGCCAAGCTATCTGTTTCCCCCTGTATCCAGTCTTTATGCTACGCTAAGCTAACTGGTTGCTGGCGTTAGCTTTTATTTACCATACAGACATGAGAGTAGTATCAATCTTCTCATCTAACTCTCTGCAAGAAAGTGAATAAACATATTTCCCAAAATGTTGAACTATTCATTTAATGTTCTCCAGCAACTGGCAAACTGCAGAATTAGTATATAAGTCCAGATGTTTGATCCAAATATCAGTATTCATGTAACACCAATGATTTTCATGTTTTCATTTTAATTGCGTGATTAATTGCGTGAGGAAAATCTTTACTGCATTCAATTTTTACTGTAAACCCGTTCGTAGTAATGTAAAATGTATTGGACAGATGATGAGAGATGGGATGATATGCAGTGACAGGTCAGTACAGACAGACAGAAGCAAGCAGTCATATTTGATTGGTTGCTAAATGGACACAGCCTGGTAGCCAATTAGAGCCTACGGAATGTAAACATCTGGGGCCCATCAACAGTGACAGCCAATCAAAACACAGGAACTGACGCATGGCTGTGAGTCTGTGTGTAATTATGCCAATGGTTGTTATGATCCTCAGGTTGGATTGGCTGAGTGAAATAATCATACTGTATTTGACAAATGCACACCTGTGACCACAGCTCATTTCAATATTTAGATTTAAAATATTTATACAGTTTAAAAACATGTATAGATATAAACGTAGTATAAACAAATATTAAATATACATGTTAAATAGTTTTAATATTTAACAGTGTTATTACTTAGCAGAGACATTGTTTGGTTGCTGTGGAAATACTAAATTGCTTTACTAGAATCATTTTAGAGCTGCCACGAACAATTATTTTCAATATCAATCTGTTGATGTTTAATTAATAATCATTAATTATTTAATCTATTTAGTGTGTAAAATGTCAAAAAATAATGAAAAGTGCCTGTCACCATTTCCAAAGCACAAGGTGACAAGAGTCCAAATCCTAAACACATTCAGTGTTTGTAAATTACAATGATGTATAACATGTTTGAGAAACTGGAATTTTTCTTGATAAAAGATCCGATTCATCAAATTGTTGCCTTGTTTCTGTCAATCAGCTTATTGGAAACTCATTTTAGCACGGATTTATTTACTGACATTTGTTTTTATTGTTTTAAATGATAAGGTTTAAGCTTAACTTTTAAATAAAAACTGTGGAATCCACATTTTAGTTTAGTAAATGTTACTTTAAAATTGCGTTTTCGATTGTTTGGTTGTTTTAAAAGGGCTCTGTGGTTACAGTATATTTTTGAAAAGGCAGTCTGAAGTACACCCAGACATTACACGTTACATAAATTACATAAAAAAATGAAAAAAATGCTTTAGCTGCTGTAAAACCACAGTAAAGCCTGTAACAAGGGGCTTATTTCTCCTCCCAAACACTCACCATCAATCAAGTCTCGATTCATTCGCCAAGCAGGGTTATAGGTATAAGGGGAGTTTACAACAGATAGAGCAGCTGTTTACTCACCGATACTGGAGTCCCTCCTGAAGACGTCCCTGTCAAAGATGTAGAAGGAGAGGTGTCTGAAGCTACGTGGGATCTCGCAGTAGAAGTCCTCCCCATAGAACGGACTGGAGGTGAGAAGAGAAACTGTGATTAGAGACTCCTCTGGTCTGATTTATCACAAACACAAATGTAGTTTGTATTTAGTTATCGAAAGATGGCATGTTGTGAGGGGGGAAAAAAAGAATGTGTGAATACCAATCAGTTGTGTAAGCGCCCTCTGGTTCTTTTGCTCTCACCTGTTCTTTAAAACATCCATTAACTGACTGATAGATTGATTGGTTAATCTGTAAACTGTTCCTGCCTCTGTAATATTTTTCAGTGTTGTCTGACCAGGCGTGTCTTGGTTGGTAAAACTAACAGGCTGTAAGTGTACTTGCACCTTCATGCAAACATCACAGACAAAATTCCTTTCATCATTCTTTCTCAAAGATGGTTGATTTTGTCGATTAATCACATTAAGACATAAATTAAAGACAGCATGTATTTACTTCTTGCCATGAATCATGTGGACTCTGCAGATTGTTTTGCCTACAACAATCGGCCTGTTTGTGACCGCTGGCTGGAAGGTATATCAACTGCCACACACTGCCTTACCTAAATGACCACCATAGAAATCATGGCAATGAGAATCTCGTGAGCTGAGCCCTCTGGGACTGACTTCCTCTGTTACTCGTTAGACATAAAGACAGACAGAGGGGTGGGTGGATGGATACGCAGGCAGGCAGAGGCACGGCTGCATTTATAAACAATCCTACAAATACAGGATCCTTAAATAAATGTAATTCAATTTCATCAGTTGCAACTCTGTGTGGAAGGAGGAAGGAAGGATCTCACTTGTTTCAGCATCAGCCCAGCCAAACGAAAAATGTGAAATCTCCAGGCTGTGTGTAATCAAAGTGGAAGGGAATCACAATCTATTCAGCCATCCATAATCTTTAAGTAACACTGTGGCACGATATACACCAACTGCAAAGCATCTGAGTGAAAAAATATAAATAATATATTTACAGTATGTCCTTCATCTAATCCTGATAAGTTTTGCTTGATATATGTGATATTTCCACTATTTATACTGAACTCTGCTGTGTTTGTAATAACACACCTTGACACAGAGCTCTTCTTTCTGTGCCCAAAAGATTTCAAGAAATGTGCATCAAAAATATTTTCATGAGAGAGCCAAAGCTAGTAAAGAGAAGATTTGGCATTTCCAAGATGTATTTGTATACACTTAATGAGTCTACCTGAACTGCTCAGTGCTCGTCGAAATTTAAAAAATGAATACAAAAGTGAGACATGCGGCGCAGATGGCATTAACGTTCATGAGATTTCTGTTCATTAACCTGATGTAACATAGGCCATTTCAGTAATCTGAGGTGTTAGCTGGCTTTGAGTAAATCATTAACTGGAGTATGGCTCAGTGATACAGTTCAAATCAATATCACGCTAATCAAAAAGACGTTCTGGTAGCATTTCTTTTTTGGGGACATTTTAGCCTTTATTAGATAGGAGACAGTGAAGACCTGACAGGAAGTGAAAGGAGAAACAAAGATGGTGGATGACATGTAATAAAGACTTGAACTGGGAACGTTGAGATTATATCATCAGCTTAAATCTTAAATAACCATTTGAGACTGTGAACTTTAACACCAGCTTAAAAAGGCAGGGAGTTACGTTTTGACCTGTGAGAAAGTGGGGGGTGGAAAGGATGAGAAACAAAAAGGGGCAGATGTGGAAAAAAGGGTGGAGGGGCCCCTCAACGTACCAAAGAGACTTCTCGATGATCTTGGTCCTGAAGACCTCTTCTTGGTCCAGGTTGACAGTGCAGTAGCAGTCCCTCATCCTGTTTGGCCCCGGGTACGGAGGGATGTTTTTTGCTTCTCCTGCAAAAAGAAAAGGAGGAGGAGAAAAAGGCAGGAAGGAGAGAGTGAGCGGTTATTATTCAGGAACGCTGTTGTAAGCAATAACAATGTGTTCATTTGGGCACACTGCTATAAGTTGATTACTTATTTAAGAGCACAGAAAGCACGCACAGTTTAAAAGGAAATAGCATTATGTAAGGTCACACCTGTTTTAGCTTCAAATAATCTGACAGCTTGTATAATGAGTTTACCTCGCCAGGGTGACTACTTTTACACTGGACGCACAAATATTAAGCCTTGCTCTACAGACACACAAATAACAATTTAACATTCAAAACAACACGTGAAAACTGTGTGTGTGTGTGTGTGTGTGTGTGTGTGTGTGTGTGTGTGTTAATGTTGTCAGATCTGTGAATGAAAGAATCTGCGTGGGACATTTCCTGAATCCAGCTGAAGCTAAATCTGTTCATCAAACACGTGTGACAGATAGCACTCCCTTTCTCAAGAATGTGGTCCAACCACCCACCGAGAGACACACACACACAAATACACACACACAAACCACACAGGTGGTGCTCCAGTCCCTCAGGAGCAATAGATTCTCCTTTATGAAGCCATGGATCCATATTAGTCAGTTCTCTGTTCCTTGCTCTGTTTCTCTTGGCCCTGGGGACCCACAGGACTCTGCAGTCTATAGTTACACGTGTGTTAGTCCAACATTGTCATTGTTTTCTCCAATAACGCTCCATTATCTGCATGGGAATCTGATGCTGCCATTCAGCTGACATGTTGAGCAATAGCCAATCTTTCTGGCTTTGAAAGAGTAACTTCTTGACTGTGTCTTCAATGACTGTGGCTGTTTGCAAACGGACACTTTAAAGTTGATCCCCTACAACAGTGGTTCCCAACATTTTTGGCTTGTGAAAATAATTAAATTATCCTTCTTAAATTGTTTCATTTTAAGGATTTTTAGAAGCCTGAAGAGGTAAACTGTCCAGTGTTTGACAAGAAAAAGCAAAAATCTGAGAAAATTCAGGAAAAAAACATTGTAACAAAATTTATAACATTTTCATTCTCCTCCCTTTAATCATCTTGCAACCCCAAGATAAATTCTTGCTCTAGAAAAACTTGCAGTGAATGCAGTGAAAATCTACTATTGGTGTAGCTTCTTAGTTGCTTGTTTGTTTAGGGGTGCTAACGCTTAAAAATAAACTTTCAAAGCAGCTGATCATCATTTTCTATTCATGTCTCAAAGAAAAACATTTCTGTTGCTACTTTATGGCAGAACAAACAATGCTACACACTGCAGTGTTTTCAACCCTGCAGCCGGGAGGAGGGAGGGGACAGATGACATTTGACACTGGAAAACCTGTAAAACAGCAAAACAGATGGCTACCTTCAGATTAATAAGTCATTTTTCCTCCCATTAGACTTTTCAATCAATTTACACTCTCAGCTCCAATAAATAGTAAATGGTCTTTTTTTCTGTCACCTCAAATTAACTCTATGGTTGGGAAACACTACACTGCATCTGTCCACCTCTGACGCTTTATATTTAGGATTTCCCAAGAACTGTTATCACAGAGGTTGCAACAATAAAAATGTATCATCATGTGCCATCACTGGGAGGAGGTGAGTAATCACATTAGTCATGGCGCACTAACATGCGATCACACTGTTTGGATAAAACCTATGATTTATTTACACACTGGTAGGTTTGCTCTGCAGCCATGAGACCAACCAGCTAAGCACAAGTCCTGCACTGATGTGTCAATATTTAAAGATATACGTCTGGTGATATTCTGTATTTTTGTGTGCCATAGAGCTCCACTGTTAACAATTAAACACACATAAATGAGCCACAACTTTTCACTGGGTGACATGTTCCTTTGTTACAATGAACATGGGCACTGTAGTTTATTTTGAGTCAATCCGACACACACTGTCCTGCTGCTGTAAATACTCACTAGAGCTACAAATGTGCATTAATCCGCGACTGAAAATAGTCCACAACAAATGCACTATTTACTCGTGTTTCGGTAACATTTGCTAAAAACTACAGTGCCCAGCTGTTTTAGGAAATTACTTAGCTTCTTTTTAAAATGAAAATACATATTTGTGATATAATTTTTAAGATTTACATTTTCAGTAGGAACCAGTGGATCAGAACTAGAGCACACGACCTGTTGTTCGACCGCGTCGGAAATCAAAAGTGTTTGTAGTTGTTCCGAATTGCGACACTGGAAGGCGGAGTGAAAAGCTGGCCATCATAGAGAGGGTGGAGACTCGATAACTGTTTATATATGGGTGATATAGTGACATAGTGCTGCACTCGGTTGTTCGCATGAAAAGTGACAGAAAAAGAGAGCGAGAGAGAGAGAGAGGAGTTCAAACCCTGGCTCCTTTCTCACGTCCGCACAGCTGGCCAATCGTGACGTGAAGTGTGTGTGAAAGTGGGATTGTCGGTTTTGGAAAGTTACAGAAATGGTCGGACACAGCCCCCTCTAATGCAACATCGGAAAGGTATGAGAGGAGAGGGTTTCCGATGGTCTGCTCGACCATTGAACAAGCACTTTTAAAGAAGCATACTGGCCGTTTTGGTCTTTTAATAGGATTTGTTGACAAAAAGGAACATAAAAAATGCCAGACTTATCTTTTAGCTTGCTCTGCTCTTCTACACATTGTGCTATTGTTACTAGAAAGTCTTTGTAAAACACATAATTTCATTATGCAATCAGAGTGACAAATTGCCAGTTATGAAAGAGAACCCTAACTCATACCTTCGGTCCATAACTCTACACAGAGGATAAATATAAAACCATGCTGAGACAAACAGAGGTGATTAAGTGCCCTCTGTGGGGTTTGTAATACAACACAGTGTTATGACGGCTTCCCTGGAGGCGGATTCACACACTGAGTTACACAATTCACAACAACGTTCATTCACAAATTAAAAAGACACCTGAGCTGTGAGACATGACACACACTCCGCTGCTTCAATTTGTTGTTACAGAGTGTAACTGTGTTTAACTGTCTGTGTTTACGTGTAAGAGCAGAGCGATGACGTAAGTCTCTTATCTCTGTCTTTATCCCTTTACTTCCCACTGTTATTAGATCTCCCTCCTGTCTCCTCTCTCTCATTTCTTCTCCCACATTCATTTTATCTCCCTCCTGTAATCCTCCTCATTCACCCTGCGTTCCTGAATTCCCTCCAATCTCTGTTTTCCTCCCGCTCTCATTCATGACCTGTGAGGTCTCTTGATTGGACTGCACCATCCTACTAACCAAAACATCATGGGATTACCACAGCTTTCTCAGCTCTGTGTGTGTGTGTGTGTGTGTGTGTGTGTCTGTGTGTTTGATGACTCAACTTGCAACGTGAAAACACATCGCTGTGCCAAAATCGGAGCTACTGGAGAGTGGAAAACATCTACAAAAAATTGTGTATTTTTCTACATCACTGCTGACCTTTCTCCAAACCTTCTCAGATTGATGAGTGTATTTTTCTGCATTTTTCCAGCAGCCAGAGGTTTCAACTCATGCCAATACGGCTTGAAAATCAACTTGCAGAGACTTGAAACTTGCTTCAGATGGATAATCCATCACATGAACAACATTTATTTATATTATATATTATAATATATAATATATATATATATATATTATATATATATATTGTTATCAGACCTTTAAAACCTTTAATTTGTGCATAAAAACAGTTGGATGGAAACAAAATTCTGGTTAAAAAAAAAAACTTTTTAAAATGCAACAAAGTCCAACAGAAACAGACTTAGTGAATAAATCATGATGTACATGAAGCATCTGACTTAAACGTCCACTGAAGAGACTAAAAATAGCGGCAGGTGAAAACATCTGAAAGATCTGTGTGGAGCGATGAGGAGACTGTAACCTCGCTCAAATTAATACATGAAACAAACATAAACGCCGTAATTCCATCATGTTTCCCAAATTGTTTGAGGTTCGACTGCCGCTCTTTTAATTAGGTCATCTCGTTGCGTGCTCTTCTTCTGCAATGGTTTAACAGCAGCCAACTGGGGAATTAGCGCCAGGAGCTGTTTATCTCGATGTCTCCAACTTCTAATCTTCGTATGACAGTGGTGGATGGAAACACACATTCATTTGCATTTTCTTTTGCCGATTTTCTATAAATTTGGTTAAACTTTACACTATATTTGGATGGAAACTTGAAGCTAATGCTCGAGGATGCTTAGAAAATGGTCATCAGTGATATAAAATTTGTAATCTGTAGTTATTAGGATAAAAGATGCAAAAACCACCAGCATCAGCCGAGTCATTACCACAGCTACAGATACAGTGTGACATCTTGCAGCTTCCTGTTGAGGGGAGAAGGAAGTGCTGGACAGATGTTTTGTCTTTCTGGATGAGTTGATAAGTAGCAGCCTCGAGAGAGTTTGTCAGTTCGAGGGAAGTTTACTACAGCATTGAGAGTGGAGGGTGGTTTTGTATATTTGTGTGTTTATGTTTGATGGAGAGTGAGTCTGTTATAAAAGAAAGGATACGCCTCTCCAGTAACCTGCCACTCAACGCGTTAGATTAAAGACTTAAACCAGAGTTTGTAATCCTGTCTCAGGCTGCCTATCATAGTCTCTTACTTTCTTTTTATCCTGCTCCATGTGCTGCCGTTTCCTATTTTTTCCTTTTTGTCTGAACACCCTTTTTTTGCTTTTCATCTATGTTGTCTTGTATAGTCGCTTTCGTTTTCCTTTTCAAAATTACTTTTAACCTGATTTCACTTTTCTTTATTTCTGGTTACTTCCCCTTTTTTTTCATCTCTCTCTCTTTTACTTTCTCCAGAGGGGTGCGTTTTCTCTTCTCAAGATTCAAAATAAGCAGGAAAAAAAAAAAAAACCAACAACAGCAGCTTTCTCTTTTCATCAAGCACCACTGCAGCTGCCCTTGGAGAATATTTTGCCCTAGTATTTGAGCAAAACACTCTCGGCATGTGTGTGTGAGTGCTGTGTGGTGTGCACACAAAACACGGGGGCGTTGAGCAGAATTGCAGAGAAATAATGATGACAGCAACACCACCAAAGAGGGCGAGGGCGAACAAGAGCGGATCGAGACATCAAAAAAGGCCCGACTCCCCACCTCATTCCTGCAGAGGAAAGTGACGAAAAGCAGGCAAAAGATGGAAGAAATGAGGAAGCACAAGTGATTGAGGCAATGGACGCAGTGAATGTGCAGCTTTGTTCCTCTTCCTCCTCTGTTGACTGGTTTCAGTCGGCCACACTCATGCGTACAGTTACATACGTAGGCACCGCTCCACTCGTTAGTCTAATCTTCTCTGACATGAACACATTCGAGGATACACAGGCGTGAACGCTTTCGGTGGCTGTGCACTCCACTAGCAGGCCTGGGAAACACAGGCTTTAAGGAAAGGAAGGGGAGGGGGGTGTTACTGAGAAAAATACAAGCAGTGTGCTCAATCAAGGCTGAGAGAGGAGGAAGACCGTAGAGAGAGAGAGAGAGAGAGAAGTCAGTCAGATAGAAAACTAGAGAGCAGTTAGCTTTGGAGAAAGCTACAACAGGAAATGAGATGAGGAGAAAGGAATTTCAACTGGATCCAAGATGTAGTTTAAAAGCAGTGAACAACCCAGTTACCCCTGAGTGTGTGTGTGTGTGTGTGTGTGTGTGTGTGTGTGTGTGAGAGACAGAGAGAGACACCGTGAGAATGGAAAGAAGGACTGAAACTTGTAAGCGCACAATTTATTATCCCACACTTCATACTCAGTTCCTTTGATGCTCCTGAGCTGAGAATCAAAACAAGAACCGAAACAAAACTGTAAGTCATCAGTGTCTTTCTGGCAATGACTAAACATATAAACATTACACCCACAGATGCTTCTACTGTGTGGATATTCACTGCAGTGGCTTTGATCGCACAGTAAAACATTCCTTTATCATTGAATTTAGGGCTGTAACTTGCTTTTATTTTTATTATCAGTTAATTTCTTGATTACTATTTCTATTTTCTATTAACTGAATTACTCAATACAATGTCAAAAAAACACAGACAACAACACTCATTAACAATGTTCAGATCCCAAAGTCAAGTCTCAAAAGAGTTTCTCCTTACTATGGGCCAAACTCCCAAAACCTGAATCCTACACTTCCCATAATGCAACTCAACAGTGTCTTTTGTTAGGCCTCCACTGCCTAGTAAACACCCACGTCTTTCAAACTCAGACCCAAATCAGCGCTGGGCCGTGAGGCAGTTTTGCCGTAGTGGCCACAGACTGAACTGCAGGTCAGGTGACACTCTGAGGGCCCACACAGACCTTTTCCTATGGACAAATTACAAAAATGTTTGTAAAACACACAGAAAACACAGACTCGTTGTGTAGTCAGTGCTATTAGGTCCAATAAAAGTGTGAGCCTGGAAGAGCCAAATCAGTAAATCATTTTCGTGCCACACATGTGTGTGGGGGAGCCAGCAGGAAGTCACGAGGACCACATTCAGACAGACAGTAGCCCTGCGTGAAAACACACAGCCCTCTCATTAATTTATTTGAATGGAGCCGGTATGCCAACGCAGCAGGGGTGCCAACGCAGGGAGCTCCGGCATCTTTAAATGCATTGATCTGTTACTCAAACTGGACTCCCTGGATTGCATTTCATGTCTCACCGGTACCAAACAACACGGCCCCACACCATCGCAGCCCCCTCTGGTGTTTTAATGCAGGGCTGTTTTTGCCGCTGACGCTCATGCTGCATGTGGACCCAAAAATGCAGAAGCCTGAAAAGGCCTGAAAAACTTCCTCAACATACAGTAAGTGCCCACTGAGCAACTTGTATTGAAATGAATGGGGCGCCACCTTGTATCCAGTTCTCTTAATACCTCAATGCTCCACAGCCCCAGTTTGTTACACAAGCTTTCCATTAAAATTTGAAGACCAAACCCAGATTACTCCAAATGACAACAAAACTTTTTTCAGACTATGTAAAGCTCTCTCCAGAGTCACAGAAGACATTATACAATGGTACTCCCTATTACAAGTAAACTGATCTTTATGTGCCCCTTTAAAGTATCAGTATCAGTTCTATAATGATGTGAAAATGTGCAGATGGAGGCAAATGTTTGCATTAACTTCTATAATCCCAGGTGAGCACTCGTCACGAGGCCCAACTCAGAGAACAAACGTGACGCCACTGAAATGAGTATTAAACTGATACCAACAGGTAGCCACATTCACCACTTTGAACCTATTCTAGCTCATCTTGAAACCCGCTATCACTGAAAACCTCTAAACCCTGGTTCCACCCTTAAATTTCCACTCCACCTGCATCCTTTCAGTGTCAAACCCACATCCACTTGACGGCTTTAAAGGTGGCTGTTAAAGGTTTAGTCCATTTTAAGAAAAACTGTGGCTGTGGTCAGCTTGCATGTCAGTTACAGAGACGTCAGATAGTGACAACAACTGCAGCTAAAGACGCAGCTTCGGGCAGCGCTTCAGAGCTTTGAGGAGAACAAGACAACAAACTGTTTACATCCAAATTCAAGCCTACATGGGCTGAATGTTTAATACAGTGTTTGGGTGGAGTATCACCATAAGTAGCTTAAAGGTCAGATAAAAAAGTTTGACAACATGACATATGTCACACATACAGTACACACTGAATCTGCTTGTTTCCTTTTAAAATATATATTTCACACCATGGCTACACCATAAAACATATAAGACGTATTTAGTATCTTAAGAATTTACAATGAATCTAGTCAGCGCAAAATGTATTTGTAACACCGGTGAGTCAGCAACTTAAATAATAAATGTAATTATTTATTAGAGTAAATTCATTTTCAGTCCATTGACTGATTAACCAACTAATCGGGAACACATCGGGAAATAATAATCTACCCATCCCAAGTCAGTGTCAGAGCCAACACTGATGATGTCTCTTAATTAACAGCTGGTTTGGTTTATTAGCAGGTCACAGCAGCGGCATCTATCTATCTGCTGACTGTACCAACCTAACACTTTTAAATGCAAACCACAACAGTTGTTGGAGCAGCATGAGGAGGAGCAGCGTGGGAAAAAAAGGGGGAGTTTACAGTTAAAGACTGGCTGTGCTGCTGCACACCACAGTCTCTGTTCAGTTACTGATCAAACTCACTGTCTATCTAGCGCAGCCTGGAGCTAATGTTCAAACTGATTCGTTAGTCTCGATGGAAAACTTGAGGAAAAACAAAAATACACAACCACGAACATGCGCACACGCACACACACACACACACACACGGGCGTATGCAGTGAAGTTACACTGTGTAGAGAAATGTTAGAAATCAGGGTATGTTCCTTCAGGATGTGAGTGTAATCCTTTAAACCAGTATGTTGTCATGGTGGAGTGCAGTCAGAAGTACAAGGAGAGGACACAGTTTAACCTCCACACTCCCTCCAGATTCCTTACCCATTTACATAATTCTCAGAATACTTTGTTTGTTTTGTTTTTTTTTACTTCTAGAAAAAATAATTAAACATATAAAATGAGGACAACTTTCCCCTATATACACATGCCCCCACACACAGGCCTGGAGTACACAGTGGTGAGAAGATATGTTTTGCAAGCACAGGAAAGGGAGAGTTGTGTGTACGTATGTGGCAAGCTGACATTGCTCGTGTTGCCAGAGGAGAGGAACACTGTTGCAAAACCTGATTTAATCAGTGTGTGTGGAGCCATTTGCTCCAGACGCGTACACAGACAACATAGAAACAATATGCTAACTGCTCCTGACCCTTCTTGACACTTGAGTTTCTCTCTCTCTCTACGGTACAGTGTGGTGAATGTTTTCATGCTTGTGTCATTGTCAGCAGGTAGAGGTCATCCCAGGGAGGGACTTCTCCCACCGGGGGCACCTGAAGGACATCCTGAAGGAGCGGCACTCTGGGTGAGTTCTCCAGCCCTTTATTTACCCCTGCTGACCCTGCATGCTGGGCCTACGGCGATACTTCCCCACGATTCCTAGTACTGTGTTCTGGTGGAGGAGTGCGGGGAGAGCTGCTGTACCCAAGCCGGATTATTCCACCAGCCTAAAACTGCCTGGACCGAAACATGGTCTAAACAGTCAACACACATATTTACAGCAAACTACTTCCCAGAGAGCTGGCCTTCTAAGACAAAATGGCGAGCTTGCCATATATATATATAAACGCCTGTATGTACACATTAGGGGTGGTATGCAAACTATTTCCTCCACAAACACAACTTCTTATGAACATAATGTAATCACAGCCTCATATGAAG
The DNA here is from genome assembly GCA_008360985.2 of Macquaria ambigua. NCBI lineage: Eukaryota > Metazoa > Chordata > Actinopteri > Centrarchiformes > Percichthyidae > Macquaria > Macquaria ambigua. Next base: position 191,310 of record VMKM01000131.1, read on the forward strand.
CTTGTTATTTTTTTTAACAGACTAAATGAGACCTGAACCCTTCACCTAAATAAGAGCGGGAGTCCTCAACGCAGACAGTGTTTCTAAAACATTCCTCCCCGCCTCCTCTCCCCGTCACTCCATGGCTCCTATTCAGTCTGGACAGGAGGAAGTTTGGGAACCTCTGTTGGCCAGCTGTCAAGGGAAGGGGGGGGGCTCTGTCACTACAGACTAGCTTTTCCCTCCCAGGCTTACCCGGCCCAAGTCATCCAGCCTGAGTTGCCTGAATTCAGCCGCCCACTCCCGTTTCTTAGACCTCCAACACTTTGCCTCCTCTACACAATATGTTATCTAATGTTTCTTCCACTGCGGTCCACTACACCACTACAACACTATTAAATAGTAACAAGACAGTGCAGCAGCAACACTATAAAGCAGGACTTCTCAAAGTCCGGACCTCGGTCTGCATCCGGACCGAATGGCAAGTCAGTCCGGACCCAGCCCAAACCTCATGCTATGAATACAATAAGTTATGAAGTGTAACGTTTCCTATTTTGAAATACATACATACAATATCGATCAATAAATTGTTAGTGACGTTGAATATACAGTGTAGCTGGAGATCATTCACAGCAATCATCCAGATGAATGTGGATTAATGTGGCATATTGCCCTATCGTTGACATCGTTGTCATGGCGACGTTAACTGCTGGAAAGAGTGCTATGTGTTGTCGCTGCAGAGTTCACACAGTAACGTTACACCGGAGAATTTGCTATCAGCTCCTAAATCGCAGATACAGAATGTGTCTCGTTTTCTCTTTATACACAATTTCTACAACTAGTGTAAATGTAGCTGTGAGAATATGTATGTATATGTTATGTTTTTCTGCCTCGGTTTCGTTCCGAGCAGATGCGGACCTTTGAGTAATACGTTTGAGAACCCCTGCTATAAAGCCTCAACAGTGCAGGTCGAGTATGAGGAGAACTGTTGCTAGAGAGATGCCATGTTCAGTGGAGATCTACTCTCCAATCCAATAACTTATCCATGGCCACGTCACCTGGTACCAGGCACAACCTGAACTCTGGAAGCATCTAAACCTTTAACTTGGGATTAAACAGCAAGTTGTAAATATACAGAGACAATACTACTGCTGCAAAATCTACCAACAATAACACATTGTGTATTTCATTTTTGTATCTGGTGTGTCATCTAGAATACAAAAAAACACTTATTTTAACTCCTGAACGTCCAGTTATCCCTTTTAATTTCCCATAAGTAGCTTTAAAGCTGCTGTAATCAATATTCTTATATGAACAAAAGATCAAAATGACTATGTGTAATGTGAAAGGGGTCACCCATAGTGGAGTTTTTAGCACCTTTAAGCTATTTGTTTTGGTTTCACAGTCCACAGCTTTACTGTTTTGATTCACTGCTCTCATCAACATCATTGTAGCTGTTTTTGGCTACGCACCCATCATCAGACAAAGTAACTAGCTGGTGAACATAGTAACAGTATCAGTAACTAACTGATTGTTAGTGATGCTACGTATCTGTTGTAAATAAGCAACTGTTTGCTAACAAGTTCTCCACATCAACTTAAAAGGTGATAATATACCAAAGTTGTGTTTAAAGCTTATAATAAAATCTATTATTGCAGGTTTAAAGTTGGAAAAATCATTTTATTCCATGTAGTTTGACAGGATCGGCTTCTTCCCACTCTTCATTTAATCTATATGTTCTGTGGGTTTGAGCAAAGTTTGGCTGCACAGAATGAGTTTGTAATCAACCTACTGGCAGGTGGGTTTAAGATGTTAAAGTCATTTATTTTTTAACATGAATCCATCCAAGTTTGTCAAACTATGTTTCTAGCAGTGCCGGAGAAGTCGAATGCACATATGTTGTTGTTAATTAGAGCAAAGTCCCGACTCCAGCTGTGCCACTGAGAGTTCCCGTCTCTCTGAGCGCTGACAGATGAAGCACAGCCTGCTCCTGTATGTGAGACACCACCTCTGTCCCTCGCTCAGTGTCTCGCTGCATCTGCTTTGCATTAGCTTGTTGCCATGCAGGAAAAAACACAATTCTTTTGTAGTCTATTCCAGCCAATCAGGAAGTGAATTGGGGGTAGTTTCCTGTTTCCTGTGTTCCCCAGACAGTAAGGACTCAGGCCCAGTTGCCCCGTTTGGTTTCCAAAATTCATGTGTTCCTCCAGGAAACTGAGAAGAGTCATCACCATAACAATAATCAGTCATCTCTTGCTCTCTCTCTCCTTCTCTTCTACAAATATGTGGCAGATTTTCAGCTCTGAGTCATCATCCAAGCGCAGTCTCATGCCAAAGGACAAGACTTTGATGAAAACAATGTGATGCAAGGGTTATTACATAGACATTACCGGGAGAAGAGCTCCGTGGGATCAGACTGACAGCAAGTATGACTGCTGCTAGGTAACTGTAAACTCTTCTATCGTCACTGTATTTTACATCACAGAAGAACAGGGGCGTCAGTAAACTGTAAATAACAAGTCATGACGTATTGATAAAGCTTGTAAAGTATTTTTCTAGGTAACATGACGTAATTTTGCCAGTGGAGGAATGTAACAAAGTACATCTACACAAGTATTGTACTTAAGTACAAATTTAAATTACAAATTACTTGTACTTTCCTTAAGTATTTCCATTTGAAATTTGCACTACATTTCAGAGGGAAATGTTGTACTTTTTCTCCATTACATTTGTTTGACAGCTGCATTTTTTGCAACTAACGATTATTTTCATATGAAACAAAGAAAAGCTGAAAATCTTCATATTTGAGAGGCTGAAAACAGCATTTCCTTTTACGCATTTCTGCTTGAAAAATTAATAGCTGCTGATCATTTTTCTGACGATTGGCTAATCGACTAATTTTTGCAGCTCTACTACCATACAAAATAAGATTTTACATCCAAAATAAGTTTAAAAAATGAATCCACCTCGACCAACTACAACAGTAAAATGCTACTGACATATTAATGCATTAGTAATAATTCAGTAATATATAATAGTGTATATAACACTCATGGGGGGCATTTTTCAGCATTGAGTACTTTTACTTTTGATACTTCCAGTACATTTTGGTCATGATATTCCTGTAACAGAGTACTCAACAGTGTGATATTTTCACTTCAACTTACAGTAAGTCAAGTGTCTGAGCACTTCCTCCACCACTGCATTTTGCTGGCATGATTAGTAAGCAGGCTTGTATCTAGGAAGGGCGTTTGTGATGTCAAGAGGTCGTCCACTTATTCAGTTTTCATTCACAGGAACGCCACAGGCTGACTGAACATTCATTCAGAAAGTGCAGCAATCTAACGAGGCCTTTGTGATTTCACATTACAACTCTTACAGGTCTGAGCATATTATCTCACAGGGGCTGGATTATTTGATAAACTCAAGTCGGGGTGGTTCTCTCTCCAGCTGTTTCCTCTGACACTGCAGACAATTTTAACAGCAGGTGAGGAGCTTAAAGATACAGCCTAACTTTGTACATCAGCTCAACTGATGAAAAGGGGCCACCGCAGTGTTTTTGTCTGCTGCTGGCTGGCATCATCACACAGCCCCACAGCTTGTATATGCGTGTTTGTTGTTGTTTTTTCCTCTGCTCATCCCTTCTGTCGCATGTTTGGAGTCAAAACAAAGCAGACAGCACAGCCAGGACGGAGCGGGTGCCAGATGTCAGCGAAAACGAGAGGAGATGGTCCCAAACATCCCGCATTGACCCGATGTAACAGTTGGACCGCACAGAGGAAATGACTGTTTGCTCTGAATGTTTTGATATTAAAAGTTATCAAACAGGTCAGACTGCAGCATTTTAGACTTCTTCCCCTAACAAAATAAACACTATAATGTTTACTATAATTACAGCTGAAACGATTAGTCGAATAATCGATTAGTCGATTGACGGAAAATTGATCAGTTTATCATTTCAACACTTTCCCAAGCAAAATTGTCACAAATTCTCAGATTCCAGCTTCTCAAGTGTGAAGATTTGCAGCTTTTGTTGGTTTTGTATCACTATAAATTTAAAATTGTTCGCTTTCCGTCTGTTGGTTGGACAAAACAAACTATTTGAAGACGTCACCTTGGACGCTGGGAACTTATGATTGCCTTTGTTCACTTTTTTCTGACATTTTGTACACCAAATTAATCGACTAATCAGAATAGATTGATAGAAATAAGCTTATGGCAACTTTATTTTTCTCTCCTGTTTGAATATTACTATTATTTTCTTCCCCATAGTATTCTCATTATTATCATAATTATTATATTATATTGTAATCCATGAGATGCATGTGGTTGGGAACACTTTCCATTATGTAATTACTACATTCTTTTTTTAAGATCAGGAAAAAAATTAACTTCTTGTACAGGCATGCCAATTTCTGAATTGTATAAAAACACTGTTCTCTCCACTAAATCCTCCATTGCAAACTGTACTCAGCCTCCTCATGGCTCCATTCACAAGATAAGCATGCACCACCACACGCCTCCTACAAACCAAGGGTAGCTCACCCACTGGAGACCAGCTAGATATCTAAATATAGAAATCTGGGCTAACAATCAATAGCTAGACAGTTAAGCATGAAGCTGTTTGGAGGGGGGAGGACAGAGAGAGAAGGGGGGTGGTTGTAATAACATGAACGTGTGGCTGCAGTGAAGGTGTAATAAAGGTTTATTTGATCTGAAGTGTCCAGAAAAAGCATCTGGATATGTGCAGCTGTGGAGCCTTTATGTGCTAAATATCACACAGCGTGTTCAGGTTCAAGTCTCCATATGTAGACCTCTAACACTGGTTTCTTATGCCAGCTGCCAAATTCTCACAAGGCTTTGAATCTCTCAGTTTTTTTCCCCTTTTACATTTTCAGTTTTACAGTTTGCGGTTTAGTCTGAGGGGAAAGCGTGTGATTTGAATCACAATAACAGCAGGAACAAGACAGATCTGTCCCCCACCGCACTGCCTGCCTGCTTGGCCCGTTAATATGGAGCCATCCATTGAGGCGCTCAGACTGGGGGTAGGGATTTTTCTTCTTACCTATTTTTATTTTAACGCTCTGGAAAACCCGGAGACCTTCCTCTTCTACCGCCATGCTTTCCCCGTGGCTCTCTCCCTTTTGACGACTAGATAAAGACAGTCCTCCACGGCGGTCGGTTCTGGCTTCTCCAGCGCACGGATATTCCAGGGGTTTTGCACATCTATGCTCTCCGGACAGCGATCCTACTCCGGCCCGACCACTGCCGCTGGTGCTGCTGGCTGGTTGAGAACAAGCGAGCAGATTCAGCTTCAGTCCCGCAGCAGCAGCAGCGGCGCCAGTGGGGGTGTGGCTCTGCACAACACCGCCCACACATGGGTATGGAGGGTGATCCGTGCCACATTTCGAAAGAAGAGAGGGAGTGGTGTCACTGAGGAAACTGAAGACAGCCGAGGAGTGAACAGGGCCCTGCCTCTGACGCTGTATCCAGTTCTCTTTATACATCCGTGACTCTCCCACACTATTAAGAATTATGTGGTAACTTGCCAAAGTTAAACATAATTTAGATATATAGCAGAAATGCATGTTTTTTTAATGTAGTTTTGCACACAACTTGCCAATTAAAATTCCGTTCATAAAAGTTCTCTGAGTTGGATTACAGACTCAAGATCTATGCATTGGTCATATCCCTGGAGACGACTGAGGTCTCAAGTACTGTCTCACAACACATCATTTTAACCCCTTGCAGCCCTCTTGCTGTATGACAGTGAGCACACAGGCATGTCACAGAAAAACCAAAGGGCCACAATGGCCCAGTCCACAAGTCCAGAGGGTGGACACATGAATTCAGCCTCTGTTCCACTAGTTTTTCATGCCCACGTACCCCCCAGTCCTGCGTTACCCAGTTGCATTTTAATCAACCAAAAACAACACTAGGGAAACTAACAAGAAAACAAGCATTATCTAGATATAATGTTTCTAGAATATGAACAGGATCTTCACACGTTTCTTGTGAGTTACTGACTGCTGTGCAAATGAAAAATACTAAATGTTTCCCAAACTACCCAAAAGGTTTTTTAGACACAAAAGACGTTGACAGTGAACTTGAGAGCAGGATAGGCTTTGTCATATTTTAGATTAAAACTGACATATTTGCTCAAAGAGCATCACCTGTTTTTCTTTGCTTCCCTGTCAAAACTCCATGCATTTTGTACGTTACATGTCATTTTGCTAGAATAAACTGTGATCATGTAAATATTGAGCATTTTTTAAAGGGAAAATACAATTTCTATATTTGTTCATGCCTGTCACTTATATCATTCATTGGTGACAAGGTGCTTTTTATTTCTCTTTTGTTTTTTCATATGACCATCACTGCTGTGTAAATGAGAATTACAGCTATAGTATTCCTGTTTCTCAAAACAGTATTCAGGTGAGGATGTCATGTCAAGTGCCAAAGGACCACAGTATGTGACAGTTATGAGACATGTTATATTTGATTTGTAATTAAAAGTGAATCTCCTCACTTAATAGCAAGAACAATATGCTTACAAGCAACTTCACATTTTGTAACTTTGGCAGCAGCTCCCAACACATCGAAACACCATGCGCCAAGTACCATCCACAGCCACAAACAGTGGCCAACAGACATGTCTCCATGTTGTCATGTTGAAATATTTGACATACCAAATCCCCTTAAAAATAGCAGCAAAAGTGTTGTGGATGACACTGCTTCCCCTGTTCCTGCTCTTCTTTGGCGTTAATCACCCCTCATATACATGCTTCAGCATCCCTGCTCCTCTTGAGCATTAATCGCCCCTCATAATGGCTACAGCGTCATGAGGATGGCTAGACTCTGAATTGACAAGAACTAGCTCATAATGTTGAATGATTTAGAAAATATAATTGTAGCTGCTGGCAAAGCTAGCTTACCATACTCCAATACATCAGCTTTTTATTTGTACCCTCCCTCTCTGAGAATTGGCAATGCATCATCTGTGGCTGTTCAGTGAGTGTGAGTGTTGCTCCCCCTTTATGGGCCCCACATGCAGCAGCATGGGCCTGACTCCTCTGGATCTCCTCAGATTGTTTCCTACATCAAATAGACTACAGATGCAAAAAGCAACAAACCAGTTTCCTACTGTTATTTCTGTGGAGCAAACAATCTATTGCTATTCCTATGAACTGAGCTTTGCAGGCTGTAAACAACCAAGGATTAGCCTTACTCCTATTTCAACGACTGTACGGACACTCTCAGGACATGGTGTACGATAATATGCTTTAAATTCTGGCACAAGTGTCTGAAATCTTTCACAGGGAGAGTAAACAGACATCAGCTTTGGCCTCTGGAGCCTAAACTGAATTGACCGCCATGTTTCATGCAGCAAAATGTAAATTTGGGTTGAGTCAGGGTTTTACAGTGTGGCCTTACACTGACTGAAAAATGAGACAAAATGCACAAAGAAAACAACAAAGTCCCTCACTTAAACATCTACCTGCCATTATTGACAAACTCTTGTCAAACTATTTTGGCGACAGACAGAAAATAAGGAGCTAATGGAAACATAACCTCCATGGCCGAGGTAGCTATAGAGCTTTAAGAGAAGTGTTCTTAAAGGCAAAACAAGACAACCTGGAAAGAATAAGTAGTCCCTGTTTGTCCTGTTGACACTGAGCTTGGGCCAAATTTAACAGATGGAAGAATGGACAAGGTGCTGTCCTGCCCGGTGAGAGGTGTGTCTGAACAGGATTTAAGATCCATTCAGGTGAAAGGCGCAGGGTCATCATCAGCCCACACTTGAGCCTATTGGGCCACGCCTCTGAGATCACTATGACCACATTCCTCAAAATAGCCCGACTCTGGTCTGGAACGCTCTACAAACCCAGCTGGCCGAGCCCAACCCAGTAGAGATGTGGGACTAAGGAACAGTTGGACAGTCTCTCTACCAGGAACAACAGTTAGCTGCAGGGCGTCTGCTGCCGGCCAAGGTGTTGGGATTAGCTGTGACTCCTTTAGAACAGCTTTAAATCTAATTAGGCTATATGTCATCCATACCGTTAGCCTGTTAGACCCTCCTTAAGAAGAGAAATTACAGCCTCTACACAGCAACAACTCTGCCAACAATGCCATGCACTACAGCTACTGAATGCAGTAGTGGAAAGTAACTAAGTACATTTACTCAAGTATAGCACTTAAATACAGTTTTGAGGTTCCATTCTATGCTACATAATATACTTCTACTCCAGTATATTTTCAGATGGAAATATTGTACTTTTTACCCCACTGCATTATTTGACAGCTTCAGTTTCTTGTTACTTTGCAGACTCAGATCATCATTGACGGAAAGTAAGTTACTAACTACATTTACTGAAGTTCTGTACCTAAGTACAATTTTGTAGTTTGTGTACTTTAATTCAATCCAGATTTTCCCAATTTCTTTTGGCTTGTGACCCCTTATAAAAAGCTGTGTCGAGTTGGGACATCTTGTCATGTTTCAGATATCTATTGCATTTCCACCAATGAGACATTTCCCCTCTAAACTTCTCACATGGTTTCATTTAAATAACTGAACTGAACAGAACTCTGTTTTTTCTTCTCTCCTCTCCTATTAATCACCTCACAAACCTTCAGATTTATCTTGTGACCCTTTGGAGGGGCCAGACCCCTAGGTTGGGAACCACTGGACTAAACTACCCAAGTGTATATAAACTACTTAACATTGCTTCCACCTCGACCAGGTGTAAAATGCTGCTCACACATTTATGCATCAGTATTATCAAACTACTAATGTCATATATAACAGTATAACACTCACAGAGGCCATTTTCCTGCAGAACAAGTACTTATACTTTTGATACTTTAAGTGTATTTAGCTGATAATACTTCGGTACTTTTACTTAAGTTGGAATTTGAATGCAGGACTTTTTACTTGTAACGGAGTGTTTTTAAATTGTTGTATTGGTACTTTTGCTTAATTAAAGGAACTGAATACTTCTGCCTCCAGTGCAGATCATTAATAAAAAAACATTATTAACAAATAAGTTATGATACATTATTAAAGAATAAACTACCAAACAGTATCTATAGTAGTTCAACTTAGCCCCGCCTTCACCAGCTTCAACATTAAAGTGACTTTGACTATCTCCTCTAAAACTCAGTGGCTATTTTCATAGATAATAACCATGGTATTACTCTTGTAGACAAGTTTATTTTGAAGAAAAACTTGGTGGTAGCATGGGAGAAAACAATAATAATGTAGGTCCTTTATGTTGGCCACATCCTGTCAGCTGCATGTGTGTGCAGCAAGCAGCAAGACGGGGAGAGTGATTTGAGCTCTAACTTAATTTAAAGTTGATTTAGCGCAGCAGGTAAATTGAGAACTCTCCTCTTGACTGTAACTTTGCATGCACAGATGTAACACCAGTCAAATCACCATAATTTAAGACTACAATGTAAGAGTCAAGGGTTGCCACTATCATGACACACCAACCAAAGTAGCATCATATCTGCAGGCAAAAATGGGAGGAGGAGAATACAGTTTTTTGTAGCTGTATACATGGCATCACATAAGGAAATAATGCTTTAAAGACGTTTATGATAGGCATTTATTTCAGTTCAGCTAAAGTGGCTACGCCCTGTGGTAAACCACACGCCTCTGTGTGTGTGTAAGTGTATGTGCGCGTGAGTGTTAACGGTATAAAGCAGAGAAGAAGAGAAGCCCCTCACACTTTGGAGGTCTAATTTATCTCGAGCAAAAAAAAGTGTACAAGGATATAAAAAATATGTGTCCAAGTGTAAGCGTGGCATCAAACAGTGTCCGCGCAAGTGTGTGCATATGTTTGCATGTTTATGTGTGACAATGCAGAGCCATTGACAGAAAGAGGAAGAGAAGGCAGATGCTGATTCTAAGCAGATTAGTGAAAGGATGCTTACTGTTTTATTACGGCACAAGTCAGCCACCAGAGCAGCGTTTGAGGGCGTTGGCACACTTAAAATAACTGTACACATACAACTAACTCTCCCTACTGTGGCTTGTGCTTTTTTTTTTTTTGTAGAACAAGCACACACCATAACGTACATTGTGCACACGTGTACGGATATAATATATGTGAGAGAGACAGAGAGTACTGAGTTGAACAGATGGCGATTGATGTGTGCAAAGTTAATCCTGGTATTACGGAAAAAACAAATAAAATCTCTATGAACAGAGCGTGGATCACATCTTAGAAAATGCATGTGTTTTGATATGTGGAAAGAACAGCGATACAACTTTAATTTAACTCTGTCTCTGGGTGCATAGTTATGGATCAGATTTGTTGTTTTTGATTTGGTTGTTTCCACCCTCCTCCATTCTCAACATTGCATCTGTAGGAAATAAAAATACAAAAAGCAGAAATTGTGCTGTAGGCTAGAAGTGGGGTTACAGAAAAACTAATGAGCAACACATGCAGATATGCTGATAGTCCTTTCTCCGTCCTTTCAGTTAAACCAGCGATCCAAACATTTATCCAAACACAACCTTTTGTTCATCTGCCTCAGTCTCTGATTGTAAATGAGGAAAAAAAAGATAAACAGACTATATGTTATCAATTTATTTCATGTAAGATTCAGTTAAAATCTGGAGTCAGAGGTGATCTGTAGTTTAGATAATAACAGAAAGAAGCAGTATATAAATGTACTAAGCAGAGTCGACCTGAGACAGGGGTGAACTAAGCAATTGCTGTTTAGGTGACAAATCTGTATCTCAAAAATGTAAACCTTCCTGATACTAAGAAAACATCCATGTTTATGTTTGCTTGCTTTATTATTTTTATAAGCCTAGGAGGTTGAGAGTCGTGTAATCATTCAATCAAATGCACCAATCAAATGTGAGGTCCAGTGTAACTATAGAGTGCATTTTCTGCTTGTGGTTGGTGCAAGCAGCTACTCTTCAAAGGATGGATGTTTGCATGAAGACTTGTTTTGATGAACTTGATAAACTTTTGACATAAATGTCCATTATGTTGTCCCTTACTATGGTACAAAATCCATTTATTTTGAGTTCTAGCAGCAGTACTGCCAAACATTACTATGAATGGCTTCAGCTTAGTATAGTCAGCCCTTCTAAGAGCAAAGAGCACAAAGTGTGACTGCAGCAATCACACAACTATCAGTATTATAGCACCACCTAGTGTGCACTTATCAGGCAGTGAACCCAACTACAAGATTTACAGGGTGGAGGTAGCCTAGTGGTCCTGGGGCCGGTTTCACAAATATATTTTAGACTGGTCTGTTGTTTTATGCCAGTCTTAATGTTGTCCTTAGATTGGTCTAATGCAAGTTAGACAGTTTCATGTAAATAAAGACTGATTTATTTCAAGGCTAAAAAATTAGCCTCCCGACCCCCAGGCTAACTCTGAACTAAAAGCCATGTTTCCATGGTAACAACCAATGACAGCTGCTGTACAGTGGCACCAAATGGCAAAAAGAGAGGAAAACATGACTCATAATTTGTGGTTTTCTAACAATGTTGTTGAGTGAGCAATAAGAAGAGAGATTTTTAGAGAGTGCCGTAAGTTTTTGTCATTGTTAGGGATAGGGTTAATGGCTACATTTTCACAGTAAAATGTTCTTGTAACTGTTGTCTTCCAGAGGGCATGATGCACATGAAAGAATGAGAAATGAGCAAAGTTGCCCTCTAGGCTTTGATTAAGTGATAAACAGATTGGATTTCATGAGCCTAAACACTGCTCATTACATCTGATGGTTCTCCAAGCTGCCAATTAGACAGCTCAGCTGACAGCTTATGTGATGAAAAAAAAACACCATGCAAATTGTGGTACATTCACACCTACAGGGCTACAGGGCAAAAAAAAACCAGATATTGACACATGGCCCCAAACTTTGATCAAATGCAGTACAACCTCTGTTGTTTCAGCTTGTGTTGTGCAAAGTGTTTAAATGGTCTTTATATCCAAACAAATTTCAGTTTGATCCAACTGCCACATATCAACGGGCACATGGTGAACTTGGGGCCTCTGGGACCCAGATAGTCCAGGGTCCAACAGGCCTTCACTGCTAGATAGGCCAGCCTTGGGTTTACGGGTATGATCAGCAAAATAATGTGATGAATGTATAAGAGTAGATCAAACATTACAAGCGACATAATGTTAAACGGCCTATTAAAAAATGTGGCTGTGCAGGAGAACCGCACTGCCCCTTTAAACAGCTCTCCTCCCCGTCTCTCCCACCGTCTTCTTGCTCTCTTCCCCATTTCGCTGCTTTGTTTTCATTGTCGCCCTTTTGATCATGGCTGCTCATTCTACCGAAGAACCGTTCCCCTTCCACGGGCTGCTCCCCAAAAAAGAGACCGGCGCCGCGTCTTATCTCACCAGGTTCCCCGAGTACGATGGCCGAGGAGTGCTCATCGCTATCCTCGACACCGGCGTGGATCCCGGGGCCCCCGGCATGCAGGTAAATCTGACCGGCTGCCTCACGTTAGCTACGAGCTAGTTGGTGTAAGCTAGCAAAGCTAAAGGCCCGACTCATTCACATAATTTATACACAGTCACCTAACGGCAACCGCTAGCTAGGTAGCTTGCTAGCATCGGTAGATACATACAACATCTATGACAATTAGCTTTATAGCTTTTATGACAACCAAATCAACACAAAGTAATTAATAGCAAACATTTTTTCCTGTTGTTAAATTGTGTTTCGCTGCTAGACTAACGTACAATTAACTAACTTAACGTTAGCTAGTTGGCATGCCTGTTAGCATGTTAGCCTTGCAGCTAACAGCTGAATTTGTCCGCTTCAGTTTTCCTTCAGTCTTCTCAGTAATTAAGTTTGTCCTGCCAATCGATTAAATACTGTTTGGCTGTTGCGACCCGATTAGTAGTAGCTAAAATAACATATGGTAGGGTAGGGTAAGGTAGGTAGGTAGGTAGGTAGGTTAGTTGTCGGTTAGTGAACCGTAACTACATGTTAACTGCCAAGTCACAGTGGAATCTAGTTAGCTACCTACACAGTACTATAGCTAAATGGTTTAATAAGAACCTGCTCTCATACAGTTATGTCTATGTAACTAGGTTAATTGGACACATCAGTACACTAAATTAAGCTCAACCATTTCTTTTCAACCACATGTCACCTTCCTTCAGTCGTGCTGAAAAGGGCAGAGACTGAATCTGACCCCTTCAGTGTACAGTATGTAAACAAATATGTAAAAGAGGCCATAGCTGTTGCAAGACATTGGAAGTGTATTCACTCTTCAGGTTTGTTACACAGATTTAAGTTCAGATTCAAAACGACAGATTATGATTTTATTTTTTAGTTTAGGATGTCCACAGTCCTCCCTGGTCAGTTACTGAATATGTACTTTGCATCCCTTTCAGCCTGAATTTCTTCATTGATTATTGATTGCTTTCTTCATTACTGCTCCTTTAGGTCACAACTGAGGGGAAGCCAAAGATCATCGACATCATCGATACAACAGGCAGCGGTGACGTGAACATGACAACAGTGGCAGAACCTAAAGATGGGACAATCACTGGCCTCTCTGGTAGAACACTTAAGGTCAGTAGACATCTTTTGATATTAAGACTAATAACAAAAATAAACGAATAACAGCTCTCACATAGGAAATATTCCATTACAGGTATTGTCCTACATCTGAAATCATTTTGTGGTTATGTGTAATGATTTCTTTCACAGATTCTGTATTTTTACATCTAACTATGCTTGACTACACCATTAGACCTGCACTTTAAGTATTTTTCTTCATATTTGTCACACACTGTCTTTTTCTGTCTTCCAGATCCCTCCTGCCTGGGTCAATCCATCAGGGAAGTATCGCATTGGAGTTAAAAATGGCTATGAGTTCTTCCCTAAGGCTCTTAAAGAAAGAATACAGGTAGGAAGACATGACATTATTACTGTACTAGGTCTGTCATGGGTTTGATTTTGCAACTATGATGTGTGCACAGAGCTTAGTGCTCTGATGAGATATGCACAGGGACTGATAACACAAACACCAGCTTAGATGTGATTAGTTACTTTAGTTAGATGCTAAGGTGTGGTTGTATTTCCTATCTATGCTGATAGCCTCTCTACATTGCAGTGTTACTGCTTAGTATAGTTTAATTCCAGGTTAGTAAAACAAGAATGTATATTGTCTGGAATCCTGTAAATAAAATGATTGCCATCCTCTGTGGATGTTTTTTAAGGTACTTTTGTTGTTTTGGCACTTTTGTCTACTAGAAAGAGCGAAAGGAGAAGATGTGGGACCCACCACACAGAGCAGCACTTGCTGAGGTCTCTCGCAAGACAGAGGAGTTTGACCTCTCTCACCCAACACCCTCACAGGTCAGACCTACAACCTTGAGTTTTTCCGTGTACTCGTCAGGGTTTGCATGCTAGTCACAGTAATGTGGTGTTTCGTAATCTGATTTCTCTCTACTACTGTCTCTCTCGCATGTATCCTTCACCCTGCTTCCTCTCCTCAGATGGAGAAGTTGCAGAAAGAAGAGCTGCAGAGTCAGTCAGAGCTGCTGGCATCACTAGAAAAGAAGTACAGTGATCCTGGTCCTGTGTATGACTGTGTGCTTTGGAATGACGGCAACACATGGAGGTAAACCATACCAACTTTTTTCCTCATTATACATCAAGTTCTTTACCTTTCCTCTTCACTATCAGGATATATCATTCCTTCACATTGTCTGTTGCTATTTGTTCTCTTTAGGGCTGTAGTTGACACTTCAGAGTGCGGAGAGCTGTCCCAGTGCACTGTGCTGAGCTCTTACAAAGACACGCAAGAGTATGCCACGTTAGGAAATGCTGAGATGCTTAACTACTCTGTTAATATTTATGATGAGGGAAACACACTCTGCATCGTCACAAGTGGAGGTGAGGTATCCCAAAGCACGCCATCTATCTCCTCTGAAAAGAAGCCTTCACATGATTAACACAAAAGGATGTTCAATGTAACAGCAAGTTATGGCAGGTTCAGTTAAGGCTGCATAATGTGTAGAGGTCCACAGTGCATTCTCCAGTCTAACTTGCTTGTGTGCTTTTAAAGGGGCTCATGGGACACACGTGGCAAGCATTGCAGCAGGTTACTTCCCAGAGGAACCTGAGCGCAACGGTGTGGCCCCCGGTGCCCAAATCCTCGCTCTGAAGATTGGGGACACCCGCCTCAGCACCATGGAAACAGGCACAGGACTCATCCGCGCGGTATATTGCCCAGACTGTCAAATATAGATTAGCAGTTCGCCTGCCTTTTTGTTCATTTTTTTCACCCTTCAATTTTTTATCTCTCTTGTCACTCAAAGATGATTGAAGTCATCAACTACAAATGTGACCTGGTCAACTATAGCTATGGGGAAGCCACCCACTGGCCCAATTCAGGGTAAGTATTGCAACGTGGGGTGTGACTGTGTGGGTTTATTTTATGTTGCACACTATCACTGATTTTTGTCATAATTTGTCTTTCAGGCGGATTTGTGAGGTGATCACAGAGGCTGTGCAGAAGCACAATGTGATGTTTGTTTCAAGTGCAGGAAACAACGGCCCGTGCCTCTCTACGGTCGGCTGCCCGGGGGGAACCACCAGCAGCGTCATAGGTACAAACACTGATGACCTGAGGATTTTATTTTAAACCTCCAATCATTCAACTCTACACCTTCAAACTGCATGTAACCTGAAGTGTGAAAAAAGCAAAAGAACAAAAATAAATTCAGTATGTGCAATGTTCCAACATGAACATTTTCTGGAAAACTGATGAATGTAAACAGACACACGCTAAAGTTAATAGTGTAGCCTGCGTAATTGTGTATGTCAAGATGGCTGTATAGTTTTTATTATTCACAGCAGGAAGAAACTGTACAAACACATTAGCTTTAGGAAACTTAGCCATTGCAATGTTAAAGTAATTAGCATCCTGCTCCCTTCTCTCCTTAGGAGTTGGAGCATATGTGACTCCAGACATGATGGTTGCAGAGTATTCCCTGAGGGAGAAGCTGCCACCCAACCAGTACACCTGGTCATCCAGGGGCCCCAGTACAGATGGGGCCCTGGGGGTCAGCATCAGTGCCCCTGGCGGTGCCATTGCATCTGTACCCAACTGGACCCTTCGTGGTACCCAGCTGATGAACGGCACATCCATGTCATCCCCTAATGCCTGTGGAGGCATTGCACTAATCCTCTCAGGTGCGTCCCGGCTCATGGGCTGACACTAGACATGGGCATATTTTGCATGTATGGAAGTGTGCGCGAATGCAAATCTGATGCTAATGTGTGATTTTGTGTGATAAAAGGACTGAAGCAGAATGGGATCAGTCCCTCTGTTCCTGCGGTGAGGAGAGCGCTGGAAAACACAGCTCTGAAGGTTGATGACATTGAGGTGTTTGCACAGGGCCATGGAATAATCCAGGTAACTTGACCATAGCTGCTACAGAGGATACATTTCATTTTGTCTCTTAGCTTGTATTTTTTATTTTTATTATAACTCTTTTGTTATTTCTTGACATTTTTTTTTGTGTGCCATCCAGTAATCTACTCCCTTTCTTCCTCTCAGGTGGACAAGGCTTTAGACTACCTCACTCAACACGCCTCTTTACCCACAAGCCACCTAGGCTTCTCAGTTACTGTGGGAACACAGAAAGGCATCTACCTCAGGGACCCAGCCCAAATTCTTGCACCCTCAGATCATGGAGTAGGAATTGAACCCATCTTCCCAGAGAACACAGGTACTGTTCATACTTGGTAGCACACTCATCACAGGCATTTTTTGTTTGCTTTTACAGCATTTTATTTCAGTGTGGAAAAGTGTTATCATTTTTTTTACACCATCTGTCTTCTTCTCCACAGGAAACTCTGAGCGAATCTCCTTGCAGCTACATTTGGCGCTCACATGTGCCGCCCCGTGGGTCCAGTGCCCCTCCCATCTAGAGCTGATGAACCAGTGTCGTCATGTCAATGTCCGCATCGATCCCGTGGGACTAAGAGAGGGAGTGCACTACACCGAGGTAGGGACATCAAAGAGAGGAGGAGGAAAAGCTGGACATTGTTTCTGAGTCTTTTAATGTTAATCTGGTCACTTTGAACATTTTTCTAGGTATGTGGGTATGATACAGCGGCACCTACCTGTGGCCCCCTATTCAGAGTTCCAATCACAGTTATTATCCCTGCAAAGTAAGTTCTTACAACATATACTCTTCCAACAAGTTGTTTGTGTGTTTGTGTGTCTGACAGCCATCTCTCTCTTTCATCTGACAGAGTGACAGATGGTCGTAATCAGGAGGTGTGCTTCACAGACGTCCACTTCAGACCAGGCCAGATCAGACGCCACTTCATCACTGTTCCTCAGGGAGCCTCCTGGGCAGGTCAGTGTCTCTCTCTGTGTTTTATAAGGGGTGTTTTTGCTCAAATGATATCGACAAACAATCACTAATAGTACCATTCCAATTTTTTTAGTTCAGGTTTCCAAGAATGTTAGAATTTAGTTCTGTTTTGATTCATAAAATAATGATATGATACATTTCAGTACAGCATGTGCTTGAGGGAGGACCTTACATTTCCATTTTTATTTGATCTAACATTCAGCTTTAGTAAAGTATATTTATATTATTTTTGATTTCAAGTTTGGCCTCACGTATTTGTTGTGTAGTGGCTTCTTAGCAGGGCTCAACCAGTTCATCAGGACCATTTTTGCACTTTGGTTATCCTTGTTGGAAACCTTATTTCCTGTGTTTTAATATATGTATATATGCTGCATCCCTCAGTGTCAGTGTCAGTTGTTCCTCCCACAGTCCTCCTGCCTTGAGGGTGTTGCTGTCAAATTGATTTATTGTAGGAAATGGCAAAACAAATGCAATATAGCACGGGAATAAAAATTGAAATCCATCAGCATTATCAAATAGTCAAGAAGTCAGTAGTGAGAGACGTGACTTGAAATGACTTTCATGTTTTTTTTTCTAAGTAGAGACAGATGTGCATAATCAAAATGTGGCTTTTTAATCTTTTTCTCTTTTCCTCTTCTTGTCTTCCACCCCCACTTTCTGGGTTTCTCCATTCCCTCTCCTCCTTGTTCTGCTGTTTTCCACCTCCCTGTCCCCGCCTCTCTCTGCTGCAGAGATCACGCTTACCTCTCATTCGGGAGATGTGTCGTCAAAGTTTGTTCTCCACGCGGTGCACCTGGTCAAACAGAGAGCGTACAGAGCTAATGAATTCTACAAGTTCTCTTCACTGTTGGAAAGAGGCTCACTAACTGAGGCTTTCCCTGTGCTGGTACGCATATTTAATTTATAATAAGTTTATTTGACTGGGATTTTGCATCATTCTGTAAATATACCAGAGTCGGCTAAAAGAAAAAAGCTAGTTGTCATCTATAGTTGTTTGCCAGAAGCCATCCATAAATGCCTGGAATGGAAGTCACTTCATTTCATAGATGCATACATATTAAAATGACATAATGGTGGACTTATTTCTGCATATTTTTTGTCTCCTCTCCAGTCAGGTAGGGTAGTAGAGTTGTGCATTGCGCGCTGGTGGGCAAGCCTGGGCGATGTCACGGTGGACTACAGCATCTCGTTCCACGGACTCAACACATCCCCCTCACCCCTGCACATAGTAAGAAGAGTGCAGACACACAGATTAGCAACACTGACTAAGTTACAGCACAGACGGTATCAGTTCTCTGTTTGTAACTCTCATTTGTCTCTGCACAGCATGCCTCAGAGGGAGTGACGAGTTTTGATGTGTCGTCGCCTCTGAGGTACGAGGAGGTGTCCCCCACTATCACCCTCAAGTCTTGGGTTCAGCCTCTCAGGTAACTGCGCACTCTCACACACGTATATTTTGTTGTTCCACATCAGTGCAGTTCATTGTTTCATCCCTGTTGTTGTTTTAGGCCCTTAAGTTCAAAGATAAAAGCCCTGGGAGCGAGGGATGTTCTGCCTAATAACAGACAACTCTACGAGATTGTCCTCACCTACAGCTTTCACCAGGTACTGCCAACACCATCAGTGCTTTATATGAGAGAAAAATGCTGATTTTCTTGTTTCTTTTTGTATGTGTGTGTAATCTTCTTTTGCTCTGTCCTCAGCCTAAGAGTGGAGAGGTTACCCCCAGCTGTCCCATGCTGTGTGAGCTGCTGTACGAGTCTGAGTTTGACAGTCAGATCTGGATGCTGTTTGATCAGAACAAGAGGCTGCTGGGCTCAGGGGACGCCTACCCTCACCAGGTACATTCATACACATGAAGAGTTTGCTCCTAAGATTACTTGTTTTTTTCTTTCCTAGATGTTCACTCGTATCTGTAGGTTTTCAGGAGGTAGGATTGTGGATACGAAGGAGAAGTTCCTGGTGCGTACACAATGAGCTAACACATCTCCTCTCTCTCTGTTTTACCTCTCCAGTATTCTCTGAAGCTGGAAAAGGGGGACTACACTGTGCGTCTGCAGGTCCGCCACGAGCTGTGCAGTGAGCTTGAGCGCCTTAAGGACCTACCCTTTGTGGTTTCTCACCGTCTGTCCACCACGCTCAGTTTAGATGTCTACGAGACACACCGGGCTGCCCTCATGGCCAAAAAGAAGGCAAACTCTGTCACCTTGTGCCCGGGCGCCACACAGCCCTTCTACGTCACGGCCCTGCCAGACGACAAGTGAGTCAGTTTGGCGAGGGACTTTTCTCTTGTACTGTACGATATTATAGAAGGATCTTATAAAAAGCCTTACTTCTTAAGAATCAGTCAGCTGAACTTGATTGGTATGAGTGGTCACAGAACAGCAGAGGCCTTACAGAAATAAAAAGATTACTTTTAATTTACTCCCAGGACATTTTCACAGTCCTTCATGACAAATATAAACTATATATATAATATAATATAAACATAAACTCAAGAGTGGGTGCTTGTTTGGTTAGCAAAAGCCTTCCTAGAATAAATAATTTAATATTCGGTATATTATTGTGATTAAATGTGTTTAATGGTCCTGTCTTTATTCTCTCTGTCGCTGTCTTTCTCGCTTTTGTTTCTGTTTTTCAGGATCCCAAAGGGGACGAGTCCAGGATGTTATCTTTCAGGCTCTCTGGTTGTCCCCAAGAGCGAGTATGGCAAGAAAGCAGTGAGTGGCCGTATTTGTTGTTACTCTCTATCCTCCAGAGCAGTAGTCTGTCCTGCTCCTCAGGATCTAAAATCATGGTAGTTTTTAGTCTTCTCTTCTAATCTGGGACTTTAACACATTGTTGGATGAACACATAACAAACTGCACTGCAGAATATATCTTACCTCGGCCTAGCGTGCCAGTCCTTTAGTTTGACCCCATTATTGATGAAATTCTGAAATTCAGTCTTTAAATATGTGATGCCCGAAGTACTTGTGGTCCTGAGGATCAGGGGTGAAGACCAGTGCTCTGTTGCTTGTTTCTTTTCCTTTTTTTTAATGGTTCTGTATAGTTTATCTCTATTCACCTTCAGAGCTGAGCTGAGTCTGGTCTGTTGCTTTTTAAATTGGTTTCTGTCCTTTTGGTTACTGCATGCCATTTCTCACTCATTGTCTCTGCTCATGCTTCTGCTGTCAGTTCAAAAACACAATGTGTTGTTGCTCATGTCATCACCTCTGGCAGATCTCGACACACTGGATCTGCCTGTTTATTGGCTCATTAGATTGCAAAGTAGATTATTAAAAATATTTTTAGTCGCCAACATGATCAAGTCAAAATTACAATTTGAAAAATATTAGTTGGGAATGATAAAGAAAACAAAATCTGTCTAAAATGTCTTTGCTGCAGGTTATGTACTATATCATCACTAGTGCTTAATGGTATTAACTGATATTTTTTAATATTAGTGCAGATGTGATGCCTGGGTTTCAGCACCAATGCCAAAATGATACTTCTTTTAAACCTTACTTTGACAAATCTGAACACCTTTTTTCAACATAACCAAAGTTCTAAAATGTTAAATGTCTAAACACAAGAACCTGTACAAGAACTTTTCCCAAATAAAACGGTATAGAAGAGCAACATTGTGATTTAGTTCAGAAACTATCTGATAAAAAGAAATGGTAAACAAGATTATGAATCTGTGTCTGAATCTGAATTTTGGTCGGCACCAAAAAAGGTATTTAGGTTTGATACCCAGCCCTAATGTTCACGTGTGTTCTCTTCAGAGGGAAAGCATAAAAGAAAATGACGTCGTCACGTAATTAGCACAGCTAGTATGTGCTAATTACTACTTTCTATTGAGCCCTCTGGGAGGGGTGTGTGCAAAAAAAAAAAAACAAAACAAAACACAGAAATTGATTTGAGTGAAATATTTCTTTTAAAAGGGAATAACAAAAATGTAACATTCACTGTCATTTGTACAATACAATGGCAAATGTTTTATTTCTGGAGCTTACTCTCACTATCTCCACGGGCTGCAGGTGCTCGTCTTTACATCGTCTCATCACACACGCACGTCTGAATACTTTTTGTTTTAACAGCTTTCATGCATCTTGGGCTGAACTTGCCTGACTCAGTGGCTCCAATGCAAACAGATTTCAGTCAAACCTCAGCACCCATTTACAAATCAATGTTTCTTTTCAATGTTTTTCATATTGCTTCACATTGCATTGCTGCAGACCTGTGTATTGTTTGACTCTCATACACACAAGAATTTTACCATGTTCAAGTCAAAGATTCACTGTGAACCCACTTGTTATATTTTACTGTAGTTTTTAGTACTTTTGTTAATTGTACTACTCTACAAGCCTCTGCAGTTGCCGCTCAGGGATAAATGAAGTAATTAAAAAAAAGTACTGAGTGAAGATGCAGTGCTTAACCCTTGTGGCAGCGCAGATGTAGGAAAAACAAACTGATCAGATTTGTTAGACTTGAAAACGTGATAGAAATCTGAGCTTGTCAGCAACAAGGATTACACCACTGTTTACCACTGTACCATTTTATTTAAGTGTGACAGGTAGGTGGATTAGTCTCTGAGTGAGGATGAAAGATACAATGAAGAAAGAGAGAATCCTTTTTGGTGTGTTTGTGTTGTCTCTTCCTTACTGTGTGTTATTCTGACCACCAGGGGCAGGCCTCTGCAAAACGACAAGGAAAGTTTAAAAAGGTACTGGATGAGCTAGAAACACTGTACAACAGAGCGTCCACTGCTCTCCTACCATCAGGAAATGGCTTATTCCTTACCTTAGGATGGGATTTGTTATATTTTTATTAATTATGTCAAAGCATGTCAATATTGCTCTATTGAAATATGCAACAGTCTAGTCATAATAGGTATTTATTTTGATATAGAGTAGTTCTACTTTTCTGGTGGTCAGTAAAATTACCAATATATTCATATATCAAACTATAACTGGGTATTAAAAAGCATTTTTCTTAACTGATTTAAAGAGAGAACCAGAAGGAGTTTGGAGTCATACAACATGACATTTGTAGGAAGAGGGTGAGAATTTGGGATGCTGATTCAGAGTAGTAAAAGAGGTCATGGATTTTGTTGATGATGTTGTTGCATCAGTTATCGGTTTTGGACTAAACTATTTTTTTTGTGTGTTCCCACAGGATATTGTTCCAGTCGTCTACCACTTAATTCCTGCTCCGAACAAAACAAAGAACGGAGGGAAGGAGAAGGACAAGGAAGGAGACAAAGAGAAAGACGTGAAGGAGGAGTTTGCAGAAGCTATGAGAGACTTGAAGATCCAGTGGATGACAAAGTGTGCACAGTTACTCGTCTGTTTTGCTCAGCAGTTTTGCCTTATTCTTTTAGTTCTCTGATAACCATCTGTCATGTTCTCTCTTTGCTGTTCAGGTTGGACACCAGCTCCATCTATGACGAACTGAGGGAAAACTACTCTGATTACCTTCCTCTGCACGTGCAAAGACTGCACCAGCTGGACTCGGAAAAGGTAATGGTACACAGCAGCAAGAGAAAAAGGGAAATGGAGGGAGCTCTGACGGGATTCAATCTCAGGAGAATTGAATTATTTTGTCCCAGAAGTTTGAGTCTAAACTATGCAACGATCTCTGCTCACAGTCATTTCTCCTTTCTCATGTTTGTGTTCAGGAGCGTGGAAAACGTCTCAGGGAGGTGATATCAGCAGCTGACATCGTCATCTCCCAGATCGACCAGACGGCCTTGGCTGTTTACCTCACCATGAAGACAGACCCTCGGCCTGATGCCGCTTCTATCAAGACGTACGTCACACTGAAGAATAGTATTAATAGCAAGAATATGAACATCATTAGACTCCTTCATCAAGGCATACTCAGTTGATAGTAGAGCAGGATGAAAAAGTGGGTTAACTACACAAATAGTCAATTCCAGCACCCCATGAAAAAACCTCTTTGAATTCATTGAACATTACAGACTTGTGATATCTGACAATATTAAATATCTACAGTTAGATTCTCCTTAAAAGTTATTAAGCAGAGAACATGAACTCATAGATACAGTAACAGGGTTTCCCACCCGGATCCCGGATATGATGGATGTCGCTGACAGTAATAAGTTAGTTTGCTGACTGGGTGACTCCTCTCTACTTTTTCTACTGTTACACTACATTTTAGCATTTACCTCAAACAGTAATGATCACCTGTGGCCACAGTTCAGCAAAAGTTACATGGTCTCACTTTAAATGTATGGCTTTAGCTGTGTGAAACAGTGCTTCTGCTCTTTTTCCCTAAAGCTGCACTTTTTATTTCGTAAAAGTTTTGTCAGCTGATGTGGTCTACGTGTCAGGCGAGGCGGCCCACCTCCGCTATAAAACACTGTGGGAAACCCTGAGTAGATCATGCCAACAACAACTGCTGAACCTCAAGGCCTTAATTCTGACCTGTCTCAACGTCTGTGTTTCAGTGACATGGAGAAGCAGAAGTCGTCTCTGCTGGACGCTCTGTGTAGGAAGGGCTGCGCTCTGGCTGACCAGCTCCTGCTGCCCCCTGCGCCGCAGGACGGCGCCGTCGCTGTCGCCACGGGACAAACGTCAGCAGAGGAGGTCGTGGAACAGGTGGCCAGCAGTTCTGACGACGCCGTGCACAACGTGGCTAAAGCCCTGATGGATGCGTTTTGGGAGGTGCAGAAGTGGGCGGAGCTAACTGACTCCAAGGTGAGCAAAATATTTTTAGAAAATGAAGGAAAGGCCAAAGTTGTCCCACTGTAGGAGGACAGTTAATTTAGTTAACTGTTCTAAGTATTGTGAAGTGAATATATCTGCCATGTGAGGTGAAAGGATAATGTTGGCCATATTCTATATTTTTCTTGTTGTCAACAAACCCCATGAAAAGACCAAAACCAACCATGTGTTTGTCCCAATACTTTCTGACTTCCCTCCTCTCTCTGTGGCACAGCCCCGAGCCCATTGGTTCCTACTGAAGACACAAATCTTTATAAAACAAGTCACGGATATATAGTTTAATTTTCAAGAAAGGCTAAATAATTTCTTAAACAGCTGGGCATTGTAGTTTTAAGCAAATGTAAGATATATCAGGCTTCAGCTCGTAGATAATACTTGTTAGTAGGAGGTTTTGGTCTTTTCACAGGATTTGCTGACAATTACAAAATAAAGAATATCCCCAGATTTATCATTAAATACTCATCCCCTTACCTGTGAATTTTTTTCAGTTTGATAACGTATAATCGGTCATAAAGACAACACTTTCTGAAGTTTGTACGTGAAACAATGTGCTTTCCTCTGCTTTCTCTCCCGATAATGTGAATTTGGTGCATGTACAGTATGTTGCCATAAAGTTGGCCACTTTATATGAATTCACTAAATGTTAAGCTAATATATTTGTCATCTGTCTTTTCTGCTGCTCAGGTGTTGATGTTTTCATACAAACACGCCCTCGTGAACAAGATGTACGGCCGAGCCTTGAAATACGCCTCAAAGATGGTGGAGGAGAAGCCCAGCAAAGAGAACATGAGGAACTGCATCCAGGTATGAGAGCACTGATGGCTGATGTCTCTCCAACATAACAAGATATTTGCTAGATATTTTTGACAGCTTACTCTCCCAAAACAGAGTAGAATAATAAAAAAAAAAAAGCACATTTGTGATTGAAGAATGTTACCTGAATGTCAGCTTTGTTTCCCCTGCAGTCACTTCCTGTTTGTGTTTTTTGTTTTCCAGCTCATGCGACACCTCCGATGGACACACTGCGCCACCTTCAGTGAGAACTGGCTCCCTGTCATGTACCCCGCAGACTACACACCATTCTAGGCACAGATACACACGTATGCATGAGCAGCATGGCCATACATGGTCCATTACATGGTAACTTCGATATCATGTCCCTCAGGGTCACATGGTCTATGCATCTGTTTTTTTAGATGTAGGTGAACACCAAAATGAAGTATAACGCTGAGTGTAAATGGTTTGATGCACTCGACACTGTCTTTTAATGTCTTGTTGAATGTCACATTTAATGCTCAACACTCTTGCCATGTTGATACTGTAGCTCAGTGCTTTCTAAGTTGGGTGTTGTCCTTCATTTTGGTGTCATCTACACAGTCGGAGGCTTTCACATCCACCCATCCTCAGCTGTCCGGACTCTATATCATATAAATAACCTAATTCTCCCGTGTAAATACTGTAAAAGGGCCAGTGCGGACTCCAGGGATGCATCCCAAGTCTTTAAAAAATCAACAACTGTGACCCAATCTACTCACAAAAATCGACAGCAGGAAAACTCATAACTGGCCATAATGAGGAGGGGGAGGACTTGCTGCTGCACGATGTTCGGACATACGAGGGCACACAGAGTCTGCCTAATCCCTGAAATAAAAGGGAGGCTTGGACAGAACTTAATATCTTTTTGTCTTTGTTTTTTGATTGTTCCAGCCAGGCCGGGTTGATAAACTTAATATTTAGTCTTGTCTTTTTAGGCTCTGACTCTCGTGTGTACACAGTCTCAGAACACAAAACAGTGTTGAGGTGCCTTTCTACATGTACCTTACCTTTTTCTGATGGGATGAAAAACAGTGCACAGGGTTTTGACCACAGGAAGCTGCAGAATCGGTAGCGTCACTCAACTCTCAGCCGCTTGCAGTCATTTCACCCATCAGCCTTTGGTGTCAAATGTGGGTTTTAAAGCTCATATCGGCAGTATGACGTGTCCGTGCACTGAATGCAGGCCGTCAGTGACATGTCGGGTTATAGGAAGCCACAAACATGGCCACCCACTTTACACTGCTGTTACCTGAGCAGCACATTTGACGACCATCTAACAGACCTCACTTACATAACGGATGCAGTTGCGGGCAGCGGTAGGATGTTCAGATCAGATTTCATTGTAAAATGTTCAGTGTTAGACGTTTCTCTGCAGCATTCAAAATGTTGCATTTGTACACAGTGTCATAAAATAATGTACATACACACGTAACGTAAAAAATATTAAGATGCAATAGGTATATAATACAAATATTATTCTAATTGATGTATTTTGCATATATGCATGTCTTCTAGGATGTAAGGGAAAAAAACCCATAGTTTTATTTGGAAGCAGATTTTAGTTTGTTTCAATTTGAGAGATTTTTAATCCCAAACAAGATTCTGACGATATCCACTGTTGTTACTTTCATGAGTGTGTGTTTGCGAATGACTTTACGTGTACGTGTGAGCATATTTTGTGTACATGAACATTTTCGCCCAAAAGAACTGAAATGATTGGGTGGGGGGTTAAGCATGAGTATTGTTTTTTTTTTCTTCAGATACCTTATTTACTTTAAAGGACCATGCCAGTGGTTTTATATGTTTTATCTGACTTACTACAAATCACATATACTTTACATCACAGCTAACCATTTTGCATATTATTATATTTTAGGCCAGGTGAATTGGTTTTCATTAATTTCCTTACAATATAATAATATTAGCAGACTTTTTAAACTTGCTTGAATTGTATGAATCCATAGTGAACCCCAAGTCTGCATTAAAGGCCCTGAAAACCAAATTTCTTAATCATGTTTTTACTATGAGCGATGGTGTCCTACACGAACACACAAACAAGTTGGAACAGTTTTCATTATTTCACATGAGAGATTTCTGTTTGTGCTGTTTTGTCTGAGCTTTTCCCAGTGAGGTGAGGAGGTACAGGCATATTTCTGAGCACCAATCAGGATTTACCAATATTTTAATCAAAACATGATGGCAGTTTTGGGATTGCCACTGTCGATCAAATCTGATTAAACTACATGATCCTGATGAAGCAGATTAGCTGAGTTTTTGAATGTTAAACTCTTACTCTTACTTTCATGTCATGAACATTAAATGTCATAAAAAAGAACTTCAAATTCGAAACCACGTTTTCAGGGGATTTCTTTCATCAAAGTTGCAATATCGCTGCTTGGCAATGCAGATTGATTTGAAAAGTCTTCAGTGCTTTACTCTGCAAAGATAATGCAATTTTGACAACAATGAATGCAGACCTGATGTTCACTGTGATGAAAAACAACTTGAAAGAGTACTCCAGCGATTTAACATTGCACTCCTATAACATTGTCAGACTCAAGATGGACAATATTTTTTTTAAGTATCTAAATCGATGCAACAGAACCAGAGATATCTTTTTTTTTATTCGACATTTATTCTTCTTCCTTGTCTTCGTCCTTGCAACTCGACTGTCAACAGTTTGGTCAGAGTTTCAGGTGTGTTATGCTAGTAGTGACTAATGTAGCCTTGAGCCGCCAGCCTCAAGCAGAGATGAGCGGGCTACAGAGGTCTCACTTCTTTCTAACGCCACACCTCCAGATTTTTTTTTCATTTAAAACGTGTAGTCTTCAGCTCCAACCGACGCTGACTCAAGTGACATCACTTGAGGACATTTATCAGATTTCATGCAGCTAACTCTTTGTTTCTAAACACTTTATACAACTTTCACATATTCAGTGTAATCAGACTAAGGTGTGTAACATCGGTGGAGTTCCCCTTTTGTTTTTCATGTCATGGAAATTAGTGGGAAACAATGACTGTACAGAATAGTTGGAAAAATGCATCTGAAAATGTAAAACTGCAAGTTTGGAGCTAAAACTTGTAAAAACCCTGGTATGGTCCTTTTAAAATATCTCACCTGAATCATGTGACAAAGGAGGACAGGCAGCTGTTTGTTTTCACAGTGCCAGTGCAAAAGAGGACCATGCTAAAGAACACAAACTACATATTCACTTTTTTATCTTTTATATTTGTGATTCTCAACCTTTATCGCTTATAGATTTGTAAAACAAAAAGTGTGATTTCCTGTCACAGTCTGTAGTATTAGTTTAACCAAAGAATGATTTTTGGTTTTTGGTCAGCTGAAAATGAAAGTTTTACGAGAAAGGAAAAAAAAAGATAAATTGGACATAATATTGAATAGAAGAAGAAATAGACTCGCCCTCAAATGATCAAACCACCCACTTTGACATAATGGCTCTAAATTATGGTTTCATCTTTCCCTAATGTAGTTTTAAGTCCTCTCACAAGTGGCAGGTGCATGCTTAAGAATGTAAAAGCAGCTTCCTTCAAGCCGAGGCCTTTCGTCTTCATGGGAGTAAATAACCTTTTCTGGGATACATACACTGCAAATCAGTGGTCACAACTCATGTTTACCCAGGGGTAAGAACACCTTGTGTTTCTGTTTTTAGCCGTGACTTGTATGCACTTTCCGCAGCGGCCTCAGCACAGGCCTCTCCGAGTGCGCAGGGGTTTACTGGAGTCATTTGGGTTTGGTTCTGGACAGAATTTGTGCTCCTCATCTTTACTTTTTGCGTCTTCTTTTCTTTGTCCATTTCTTTCTCCTCTCTTTTCTGTGTTTTGGGGTTTGGTTCAGACAGATGTCACGTTCAGGGCTCAGCTGTCTACAGTACGCGTTGCCAATGACAGTCTCTCCGAAAATGGCCTTAACCTTTCACCACCGGACTTGTACCGTCCATTTCTGGCACCAAACAGACTTCTCATATCTGTTGCTCTCACTCTGCTGGTGTCAGGAAACACTTCAGAAATGCTTCTTCTGGATGTCGAGTGTTTATATTTATAGTCATAGTAAATGCCAATATTTTACAGAATGTTAATGAGATAAAGTTGTATGATCTTAGTATTATTTTATACCCATTCTTCCTTGATGACGTGGGAAAGACCCGAGCTACTGTCACACTATTTTGTGGTCACATGGAATTAAGTTACAAACAAGGAGAACAACACTGAATAAAAATGATTTGGAAGAATTAAAGCGTGCCCTGGTCATCACTTGTACATACAGCAATACAGTGGCCTTGTCCTCTGGGAGTGTCACCCCATCTGATAACTGCTTCTATAATTTTGATGTGTTTTGTAATATGAATTACACATTGTTTGAAGCTTTGCAAGTGAGCAGCGCTACTCTTTTCATTACCCTCTATATTTAAAATTGCTGTGCAAGAATTTGTCAAGAAATTAGTGCAAGAAGAAGTAATGAGATAAAGCATATTTCCTTCCATTTTTTTTTACTTAAACAATAGAAATGTTAAAAAAAAAAAAAAAAAAGGTATAGTGCACATGCCAAAATAACTGATGCAGACACACAGAGAATTATCTTCTTTATCAGTTAATCTACTTATTTTCTCAATTAATTGATCAATTGTTTTGTCTTTAAAATGTCAAAATAGTGACACAGTCCAATGTGACATATTCAAATTACTTGTTTTGTCCCATAACAGTCCAAACCCTAAAGATATTTAGGTTACTATCATATATATAAAAAAGAAAAGCATTAAATCCTCACATTTGAGAAGCTGGAACCACCAAATGTGTTGGCATTTATTCTTGAAAAAGGACTAGAAACATGTCCTGTCAATCAATTGATCAACTAATTGCTTCACTTCCACACTGAGAGATAATTAATGTGATACTAATGCACTAGTCTTGAACCATATGTAGCACAGGTTTGACCCTTTCATGCTGAATATGCTGCTTCATAAGCTAGTTAATGTGGTGTCACACCTGGATGACACGAAGAGACAAAGATAATCAGATCCTCTATGAGTGAAAGTATAAGACATATTATGTTTTAAATCTTTATGTACATGAACTATTCTGAACCACACCCTCTTCTCAGGGACAGACTGAGACAATGGGCCCCTATGTGCACACAGGTAAAAGGCCCTCCTTCTCAAATGGGAGAAATTGACCCCCCACACCACCAGTAGACAGAGAAAGGTGATTATTTTACTCTATAGTTCTGTTGAAAATTAAAATATTTTGTTCATGCTGGAGATGAAGAGACGCTGTGTAAACCTTCACCACACCTTCCTCCCACTACAGATACAAACTGACTCCTCTCCGCTGATATTTTACAGATGTATGTTCAAAATATGATAGGAATTCATCAAAGTAAATCTATGATGCAAGTTAAATTTCCTTAAAGCTGAACTATTCTGCTGTCAAACTAATTTAAATTGCCTGAATGCTTTTGACTGAACTGAAAGAGGCTCTGACTGAGGGGCCCCAGGGCCTGTACCCAGCAGAGCCACTGAGCAATCCATCCATTTCTTTTCTGTCTCTCACTCTCTACACGTCGCCATGAAGATCTTCAGCTCCCCATCTTCGGCCAGCAGGCTCGTGTGAAAAGCCTTTTTAAAGTTCTCGGTGAAGGTCAGATCAGTCTCAAACCTGACCTTGTTGGCCCAGATCACAGTCGTTCCTGGTTTGCAGAAATGCTTCATGGTGACCAGGAGCTCATCCAGGAAGTCGTGGTGGTAGACCACATCAGCTGCCAGCACGTAGTCGTACCGGTAGACGGACGTAGGGTAGGTGCGCTCCAGGTCGTAGCCCCAGGACAGAGCTACCACCTGGGGCGTGTGCCTGCAACGTCCCCTGGTGTTCCTCATCACATTGGCCCGGAGGTTACTCAGCACGTCGGGTAAGTCTGTAGCTGTGACTGAAGCTCCTGAGGACGCAGAAACAGGACATCTGTCATCACCATAGCTACAATAACAGTAAAAGGACCGTACTGCTGACCTTTGTTAAGGTGTTTGTAGTGTGGTAATGCAGTTTTAAGCACCAACTGTTCTCGTTTTGTTTAGGCTCTAACCCTAACCCAAACTGATCCTAATTAGGCAGTAAACCTTTTCAATGCAAGAAACAACCCAGCTGATATGATCCTTTTCACTATTACAATGTCGCTGGATTTCTGAATACACCAAAGAGAAAGAGACTCTACTTTCAAACACACAATGGTGACATCATTTTGACAAAAAAGTACAGACAACTAAAAGATCACTGTGATAGAAAAGCTTTCTTAAAAATACCTTTCTCATGTTTGCTAGATTAATTTGATCGTCTAAAATTATTATTATTAAGTTATTATAACTGGAACAAGACCACACCGCACCCTAAGTTATATTCCCACACCTACCTCTATGCTATAGGCGTGTCGTCTATTTATAGTTAATGGGCTAAATACAAAAGTACGTGCAAAAATATATATAAAATACCAGCTAAAAATAAATAAAAGTGTTTTACTGTGAGAGTGCTTTGATTTTGTTGACTTTTTGTGATGCACATTCATTTGTTGTAATGAGGTATAAGGTTGCAAAATCAAGCAATAGGTCAAATGCGGTTTGCTAAAATCATATAATGCCTAATAATACCAGACAGCTTTTTTACAGTGTGTGTGTGTGTGTATAACCCTATATAAAACCACTAGTTTCTGTTATGAGTTACTGTATTGTACTTTGTGTTTTGTGTCAAAGTTTATCTATCATGTCATGGTGACTTTTCCAAACTCTTTCCATTTCTTGCGTCCGGCTTATGTATATGTTGTCTGCACTGAACTGGAGACTGCTCACTCACCCAGCAGACTGGCCACAATGGTTACCAGTCCTGTTCCTGCTCCCAGCTCCAGCACCTCCTTTCCCTGCAGGTTCACCCTCTGCCTGTTGTTGTCCAGGAAGGAGCACAGAGCCAACGCCTGCAGCACAAACAGATACAGACCTCTCACTGTGGCTTGCTGGCGGAAAACTGTAATGATTTTAAAATATATGCCAGAATCAAAGTTTTCTATATATGTATTCAAATATCTTTATAAACGGCGATGTTGTATTCATTTAACATTGTCAGAGGTACTCACTGCTGGCCACATCACTGCTCCAAAGGAGTCTATGGACTCATGAATGACAATGTCCTGCCCTGCGTAATGGTAGGTATCTCTACCAATGGTGTTGCTGATGCTGGAAACCCAGCCTGGTGTTCTGTCCTGCTGCACAGCTGTTTGTTTGATGTTTGCCTGTCCTGTAAAGAGAGGATGGGTCAAAACTTTTAACAGAGATGAAACAGTAAAGACAAAAATTTAAATACACTGTGAACACACACTGACACAACATTAACGTAAAACACAAGTTAAAAAGAAAAGCTGATGAGCTTGACGCAATAAAGAGATGCACATCAGTACTCTGACAGGCACAAGACATAACATAATTTTGTCTTTGTACCCAATAACCTCACTGCAATGATAAAATTAGTCCCTGCTTCTTTTCCTTACAAGTTCAGACACTCCACACCAGCGGATGAGTACATCACTGAGTTTCACTGAGGAGAGTCGATAATATGTTTTGGCCTCACCACCACATGTGTCTCACATCTCAAATTTAATTCTTGCCACTAATCTTGCCAGATACATTAAAGTCCCAAAGCTGTTTTTTCACTCAAGAGTTAAGCTGCCAAACCACAAGCACTAGAGCAAGGCACTGCTCGAGGGGTGCCGCTACGTGGCAACATCTCTCCCCCAGTTGCATGTCTATGGTACCTGTGTGTGTGTGTGTGTGTGTGTGTGTGTGCATGTTTGTATTTCGGGCCTATGTGTGTAAAATTGTAAAAAATTGAGTGAAAAAATTGAATTTCCTGAAAGGGATTAATAAAATAATTCTTCTTCTTCTCGGTAGTGTTTAGTAGGTATAATGCTTACCATGTTCTCAGTTGAGCATATTAGCATGCTAACATTTGCTGATTAGCACTTGACATGGGAATGACATTAGTTTTGCAAGTAGCAAGTGTTGCACAAAGTGAAATCCTGACTTGATGATGGCGCTACATGAAAAGTTACGGATTTACCGAAGTGATTACAATTCATCCAGAGGGGCACATGAATGTCTCTACAAAATTTCATGGCAATTCATCCAATTGCTGCTGAGATCATAAGCTGGTAATGACGTCTATGGTTGAGATATTTCAGTCTGGACCAAAGTGGAGGATCGATCCACAGAGCCACGACGCTAGCATGGCTAACAATTCAATATCCATATCTCTTTCCTGAATCAGTTTGTTACTCTAATTAATCCACAGACTGTGAACAGTTCTCATTAGAACTACTTTGCACTGAAGAAATAGTCCCTATAATGTTGAGGTGGCGGCAGATATCTCAACACCTGAGCAAAGAAAAGAAAAACTCTTCATGTCTTCATGGTTAGAGACACGTGAGAAAATTTTCTTTTTGCAATTTGGGTGAACTGACCCTTCAAACAGAAGGAAATGGGATTTTCATGTCTAACTCCTGTAATACTTGTAATACACGTGTTGATACACAACGACTCACCTGTGACGTCTTCATCACTGGCTGTGGTGCTACTACTTGAATCATCAGGTTTATCCTTCTCATCTTCTTTATAGGCGTCATCTTTGAGGACCATCATCTCCTCCATCTCTTCCTCTTCATCAGACTCATGATTGATTTTTTCTTCCTCATCATCTCCTCTTTCAGGCTCTGGCATATGAGGTTCCTCTGTTTCCTCATTATCAGTTTCTTTTCCTTTACTTTTTTCTTTATCGACATAGTGATTTTCCTCTGCAAGCTTTTCTTTGCTCTTCTCATCCTCAGCCTCCTCCCTCTTTCCTTCCTCCTTCTCTCTCAGCAGATCTTGGATTTCCAGACCTACATCACCTTCTCCCTCTTCTTCTCTACACGTCGCCATGAAGATCTTAAGCTCCCCATCTTCGGCCAGCAGGCTCGTGTGAAAAGCCTTTTTAAAGTTCTCGGTGAAGGTCAGATCAGTCTCAAACCTGACCTTGTTGGCCCAGATCACAGTCGTTCCTGGTTTGCAGAAATGCTTCATGGTGACCAGGAGCTCGTCCATGAAGTCGTGGTGGTAGACCACATCAGCTGCCAGCACGTAGTCGTACCGGTAGACCGACGTAGGGTAGGTGTGCTCCAGGTCATAGCCCCAGGACAGGGCTGCCACCTGAGGTGTGTGTCTGCAACGCCCCCTGGTGTTCTTGCTCAGGTTGACGCTCAGGTTGCTCAGGACCTCTGGAAGGTCTGTGGCTGTCACCCAGGCACCTGAGGACAGCAAGAACCAATCATCGAACCAATCAGGTCTCAGAAAAATAACCTCTCAGGGTTTCTCCTCTTACACATACTGACCTATCGACATACTGGCACACAACATTGTCATACTAACACGACTGTTCAGTCCATGTGCAACAGGCCTGCTGGTGAAACCTGTACAACCAGTACATACACTCACTCAAGCACACCTGCACACACCACACTGTCACTGTATATATGAAGGTATTTTTTTACCTCTATTTTTATTTCTTTTTTTGTCCTTTTTTATTTCTTTTAACTCAATGTGTGACCCAGATGTGTTCTCTATTACTCGTTACCCCAACTCTTCTTTGTTTCTTGTTTTTTGACTGACGTGCACTCTGTACCTGTGCAAATGACAAATAAAGTTGAACTTGAACCTCTTACCGAGGAGCGCTGCTACAACAGACAAGAGGCCAGTTCCTGCCCCAATCTCCAGGACTGCCTTGTCCACAAGACACAACTGTTCACGATGAGTGTCCAGATACTGACAGAGAGCCAGAGCCTGAGGACAATCGAGATGATTTTGAGTTACAGAGGGGTGTAAGTGTTTCGATGTTTAGGTGAGATTGCAGGTTATTCCACGAGACAGCTGCACTAACAGCAAAGACAATTTTTCCTAGATCAGTTCTGGTTTGGGGCTCCTGAAGCATCACTGGAGCAGGTTAAGTATGAGCCAGAGAGCCAGAGCAGCAAAGATGAGATATAAAATGACAATTTACCAACAAGGTCTTTGTAGATTGATAAGTACCAGTGGTTATTATGCCTCTATATCTCTCAGACAGACCGAGGGCAGAGTGGTAAATGTAGTCTAGGGGCCTCAGAGTGGAGGCAGCAGTATGTCGATATATGACATCCCCATAATCCAGAATTGACACTAATGCTGCAGTATGTGATTGTATCTTTAAACAGAGCCATCCTACAAAATACAGTATTGACAAGTGTAATGGTGCACACAGGTACTGTATGTCATTTTGTGGCAAATGAGGTTGCAAATCTCAAAAAAAAAAAAAAGAAGGTGCTACTCACCGCTGGCCATATCATGCCTGCATAGGAGTCAAGACCCTCTTCGATGGTGATCTCCTGCCCGACATAATGATACACCTCTTTAAACGCTCTGTAGTAGAAAAACGGAGCCCAGACTGGATTTCGTTGCTTCTGGACGGCTGATTCATCTGAAAGATACAAAAGTCAGACGCTCATATCTCTGCGGTCTGAATCAACATGAAACCCATCTCTGCTCAGTGTGAGTTTGGAAAATTTTACTTCCTGCTTTTTATTGCATAGTTCGTCTTACCTTTTTCCTCCTTTTTATTTTCTTCATTCCCATCTTCCTCCTCCTCCTCCTCCTCCTCCTCCTCCTCCTCCTCCTCCTCTTCCTCTCCGCTTCTCAT
The DNA here is from genome assembly GCA_008360985.2 of Macquaria ambigua. Taxonomy (NCBI): domain Eukaryota; kingdom Metazoa; phylum Chordata; class Actinopteri; order Centrarchiformes; family Percichthyidae; genus Macquaria; species Macquaria ambigua. The sequence goes on from VMKM01000131.1 coordinate 226,974, forward strand.
ATAATTGGTTTCCTCCACAAAGTGTGTGGACAAAGTATCCATATAAAATCCTGTGTACTGTTGGACAGTTATGATCAGTTATCCTTCTTTTGTGTCTTTCATGTTTTTGATACTATTGCGAAATCATTATTATTAAAACAAGAATAAAAGAGAATAGACAAGGGGGTGTACAAGATTGTTTACAGGATTTTCTGATGTTTTTTATATTTTGCTTACTTTTTGCCACTGTGATTTCAGCCTTTCTCTCCATAATTTTGCTGTGTTTATATAATTATTTCTTTTCTCTTAACTCTAATTGCAGTCCTACAGTCTAGCCAGCAAAATAGGCAAAACAATCTGGGAGAACACACCCCTCCAATGTGCCCATCACATATTTGTCCGTAAACAGAGCACAAAAAATATTTTTTAAAGATTATTTTCATGGGAGACACTTTTCCAAATCCTAACATATTATCCAAATTCTTTTTTAAAAGTTTTCTCCACAAGTACAAGTAATACAGCGAAACCCTTCCTGAGACCTTTGACCTACCTGCTGCTGCTTTATTTTCCAGTGAAAGATCTCAGGAGCAATCTGAGTGCATCTGGAGACCTCTGAGTGCAAGATTATAGAGACTCAGCATCCTTCTGGACACACCCATCATCATCACAAGGGCATGAGGGTATTTTTAGAGCCGTGCCCAGGAGAAAAAAAAACACAAGCAAGACACAGGAGCAGAGCGCACGTAGATACGAACACACCCACACACACACACACACAGACGCACCAGCGAAGATGACCTGGCGAAGGAGCTAAAAGGAGAGAGCAAATAGCAGGAATGTCAGACAGCCACGGATCTTTGATTCCAGTGGACTTCTCTGCTGGTGCTTCCTGGAAGCCTCCACAGTCTGTAACCTCATACTGGATATAATATATGAATAGGAACACTAGACCTGTAAGATCTGGCTTTTGTACTAACTCTACTGACTGATTTCAAGCTGTAATGATCAAATACCTTTTTATGATTTGGATTGTGGGTTCAAATCAGTCCAGATATTGCATGTTACACTGGTAATGCATCAGTAGTCCACAAATAGTTGCAGAGACACATAGTGGGATAAGCCCCCCTGAAAACCAGGCCACTATGTGATTTGTGTTTGGTTTGAAAGCATCTTTACAGAGAGCCCTTGAATGGCCTCATAAACTCATTTTAACCACTGTTAATTTGGTGTCACTTCCTCTGCACTACTTTTATCAGGCGATAAAGATAGCTGAAGATGAAAGAGTTCACACAAAGGTCTATGTAAAAAACAACGATGCACGTAGCCTGGAACGTGTCCATGTTGTCCTTACTTGTTTGCTTTTCCTGCAATGGCCTCAATTGCTTCACCAGAGATGGGAGGTAACAGGATCAGGCTGGCATGCAATCCCTGTGCATCAACCCCCTCCTGAGAAAAGAAGGGGGATCCTGTAATATAAACCTCAATTGGGCCTCTCTCAGTTACATTTGAACGGCGTTTGACCGTGAAGTATCACCTCCCAGTTTCAGGTATCGTCAGTCTAAATCCACTCACATCCCCAAATTTGAAATCCATCCAGGACCTCAGGATGGTTTGACACGTTAATGGTGAGTGCACAGTGGTTAGGTCATTGCCCAACTGTGTTGTAGATGTGAAGCCTTGTTTGGATAAAAGACAAGAGTTTTTAAGCTTGATGACAGGCAGCATCTGTCTCTCAGTGAAAGATTGTTTTATCAAGAGACTGTTGAAAGAGCGATAAAGTTAACCGATATCGCTACAGGGCCGCAGACAGTTTTCAGCTGTTGAGTATTTGTTTGTCTTGACAATGATGCACAGTGCTTCACTGCCACCAGTTTAGAAAAACTCTCTTTAATCCAGCTTCACTGAGCCTGTGCTTCTGCAGCCAAACAACACATATCCATCACATGGGCAGAAAATGCTGGAGGATTTGGAATCATAAATTAGATATCAGATTTTAATAGCAGGCCACATTAATAGCAGGTGGCTCTAACTTACTCTTACTCATGCAGATAATCAAGCTAACTGGTGAGTTTCCAAAACATGCAAAATTTGTGTGTGACTCATTGGTGTTCATGTTACCGAAGCAACACTGCCCAATATGGATGTGATCTTTAATTTGACCTTAAAGTGTTTTGCTGGTGAAATATTACCCAAGGAAGTTTCATCTAGGCGTAAACATAAAAAATGAACAACAACAAGTTTCCTGTATGTTGCAAAGACGTTATGTAATTATTGAATTTGTTGGATTTGACAATTGCTGGTTTGGTTGATGGAAGATGTTTTTACGATGATTTTTAAATGTGCAGTGTGATTATTATGTTCATACAGAGGTGAAATTGAACATAAATATCGATTTTTTGCTGTATAATATATGATATTATGAAAAGGGAAGACCTCATACTATTAGCATTTTTTGGGCTTTACATGCACGACATACCATGCAGAGGTGATGAATATTGTCTAAAAGTCTAAAAATAATAACAAAATATTTTTTAATGTTATTAAGTTTAGCAATAACATTGTTGTGCTTATATTTATGTTACGGTCCTAACTATAAAATGTGATTACCAGTAATAAAGATTAATTGTTTAAAAACCACAGATGTTGGGAAGTTACAGTATGCATACAGTTAATCAAGTCAAAAGATGAACTTTCTGGTATTCTGGTGAATTATTATAAAATAATTTATATTCTTTTAGCTCTGGTTTTGGTCTCCACCAACTCCTGAGGGAAATATCTGGCTCTTTAGCTGCTAAATGCTCCACTGTGTTGACCAGCTTGCCGTTTGGTGCTGAGCAGGTAGTGTACAGCGGGTTTTTGGAGCCTTTCAGCTGAAAAAGACGCTATGAGAGCGATGAGAGTGAACCAAAACAGTAAAGTTGCAGACGGACAGCTAAACAATGAGCTGAAACTCGCTGTAAAGTTCTGTAAAGCTGAGGAGTGCTGCAAATTTGCTGTAGGTTCATCCTTATGCATTATAGATCAGAAAACAAAATCATTGCATAAATGAATGATTGCAAAAGAAAAAATGTTGTAGTGTATCCTCTGTACAGGGTCCCTTTCAGGCTCAGCTCTACATTGTCAGTTGTACTTTAAAGCTCAGCTGCGCTTGCTGCTGACTGTTTTCAACATTATCACGTTCACACTCCAACATTATAGGCAATCCAGTCAATATTAACTGAAATGCAGAAAATAATTATATGCTTCTCCTGTCTTTGTTGAAGCTGGCACTTCTAACGGTGATAAAACCTGATCATATTGTCCATGTGAAGTCACACAGCAACAGGCCTCCTAAATAAAGTCCACAAGGTCATCAGAAATCCACTGAGTCATGTTTGCTTGGAGCGCCAGTGCTGTGAGCTGACTGAACCGAACCGAACCGAACCAAAACAACATAGTCAGCCAAGTCAGCTTTAAGTGTGAGAACGTGCTGCTGATCGATGACAACCAGTGAAAAAGCCTCCGGAGTTGGTTCTTGACCAATGTGACGCCTTGTGACAAATCCAAAATGCCCATTTACTAAACGCCCATATGAAAAAGCCTTGAGTGTATCCAGACATACAGAGTTTCCAGTTTATTAAATGTTTCCCTACATGAAATGTAAAGCAACAGTCCTGCAATAAATCACTGTTCATCTTTTCGTTGACACTGTGTCAGATTGAATTCAATTTTCATTTTGGAGGTTGAGGTGTTGTTTAATAGTATTGCATTATATTGAAATGTCTCAAGTAGACAAAGATATATACTGTAAATAATATAATAAACTGTGTAAAAACATGGATCACAACTTGATATTTTGATATACTGGCATTTCAAACTATGAACATCATAAAGTCCCAATGTAGAAGAGACATTAAGGCATTTGTACATGAGATCCATGAAAACTCTTGACATTACAGAATCAATAAAATATTACCATTCAGGAAGACAATTTACAAATTTGACCTAATTCGTCAGTCACAGACGCACTCACACAATAAATCGTGTGTTCTCTGTCTGTTCAGGCAGCAGCCTCTCCTTGGTCCTTGGTCCGCTTGTCCTTCCTCCAGGCTCGGTACAGTTTGATACTCAGACTGGGGAGGTCATACAGCTCCTCCAGGTGGAAGCGCTGCCGAAAGCGATCCACAAAGCTGTTCTCTGGGTCCAGGCGAAAGCGCATGGCCCACAGGATCTGTGTGTTTTCCTGGCACAGGTGGTCAAAGGTGTCCATCAGCTCCTCCAGGTAAGGATGGGCGTACACCACGTCAGCTGCCAGGACGTAGTCGAAACAATGTGTGGCACGTGGGAAACGCTGCTCCACCTCCTGACCCCAGATGAGCTCCGTGACCTAGAAACAGAGATGATTTAGGGTTGATTTATACAGTATTAAACCTATACAGTCTTCTTAAATCTGAAAGTTTGGTTTTTAGGCCACTTTTGCATACTCTTAGGCTGTTTTATATCATCAATCTTTGGTGTTAGCTGCACTGGAAATATCATGGAATGACAGCAGATTCTACATTTGGTCCTTGACGCAAATATATAACAAGAAAAACATGAAAAACACAATGCAACATGTATTGCTGACGGTTGTTTTATCACCAGTACCTTGGCTGGATTGTATATAATATAGCTGAATATATTTCACACGTTATCAACCCGACAGCATGAAATCTAAATATAAAAACCTACCAGAGGGATGTACTTGCATCGGCCCTTGGTGTTGCGCATAACATTGTACTGGAGATTCCCCAACACATCCGGTAGGTCAGTGGAGGTCACCTTAGCACCTGGAGAGAGACAGTGCAGCTGAGTGTTAAAAGGAATAAGATACAAACAGCAGAGAGAAAAAACAAATGAAAGCTGAAGTCAAAGAGACTGAACACGTTCAAACAAAGTTTCTGTACCTAACAGGCTGGATACGATGGTGACGAGCCCAGTTCCAGCACCCAGTTCAATCACATTTTTGTCTATCAGGTTGTATTTGTCTTGGTTTGTCTCTAAGAAATGACACAACACCATTGCCTGTTGGGGGACACAAGTTTATAGTTCAGTGGCAGGGCTCAAAATAAAAAGGATGTATAGCAGCTAAATATTGGCAAAATGAATTTGGGCGTACCGAGGGCCAGAGTACAGCTCCATAGAGGTCTGTGGACTCTTTGATACGGATCTCCAGATCAGAAAAGACGTATCCCTCCCAGGCCTCCGGGCCAATGATAGAGGGGTGGAAACAACGAGCCATTATGGCTTTGGCAAGTTCTGCATCCACAGCAGCACCTACTTTGGCATCCACAGGAAACACACGTATTGTATTAAAAAAAACAACATATTTATACATAGCTTATCAAAGTGCGATACTGTATAGTGAGTGAGGAAAATGCAGAACCTAGATAGACAAATAGACCTTTTTCACAGCAGACATTTGGACGTCATAGCAGGAGATGCACAGGTTCGATTAATCACATTAACAATGGCTACATTCCATTTAGGTGAGCCAGTTACAAGACCTGATGTTGTGTATTCTGGCTCACTGGCATCATTTACTCATGCACTTAAATGGTATGGAGCTGTTATTAATATTATTAGTTGGGCCTGTGCTTTTCCTGCTATGACAAGTCACAATTCCTGCTGTGAAAAAGGTTGTTTTTCTCCGTTCCACATGATATAATTCTGAAGTGTTTGTGATTGATGCTCCAACAACTCCAGCAGCAACAACAGTACATGTGACTCTAAATTCTCATTTTACCTCGAAAACTTGCCAGACCGAAATTTAAGTTGAAACACACTGCTAATTAGTTTTTAAGCTTAATATGACTCACCTGTGCACCTGCCTTGGTATTTGTAATTTGCAGAAGTTGCTGCCCTGAATTTCTAGTGCATCAAAATTATGAGACATAACAATGGGAAAGGACTGCTAAAACAATATGACAAACACATTAAAACTGTATTTGCAAAGGGAACAAATAGGCCCAGTCCAACACAGACCAACTGACTGAATGACACTTAATTTGCTTATGAATTTGATGAGGAACTACATTAGTTCATATGAAAATTGTTCACAGTGAGGGCTGTGGATTATCCAGACTAACAGGGACATTGTATCTGGAAAGACATGTTGATATTTTAAAGGCATTCTTTCAATGTGAGCATGAAACAAAATGTAATTATCCTCCATTGTAGGAAAGGGGAAGCAGAAATCTCATAGACATATATCTTAAAACGTGGCCAAATTAAACTAATTGAATGGCTAGATACCACCAAGTAAGAAAGAAAGCACCGTACGTTTTTTTGTAATTTGGGTTAACCAATCTTTTAACTATTCTACCAGCTACGGCCTCACAATGACTTGAAAGAAAATCTCAGAATGTCAGAATAAACCTGTCAACAGCAGCATGATAAGACTGCAGGGATACTGTCCAATATTGATAGGTTTTTCTTTTTGTTTGTCCACCACTGATCATCTAAAAGTGACACCAAAGTACTCCAGCCTTAAATTAAGCAGATGAGTAATCATCTTATTATTCTTTCATATCCCATTACAGGTAACATTTGATTCTCTGCTCTATAAATGAATCACATTTAGGCTCATAATGCCCTTCTGATCCTGTGGTGTTTGTTTGTAACTTCATGCCAGTGTGTGGGACTCCAGCTATGTGTCTGACACACAATTTCAGTTATGCAATACAGGTTCAGGGAAAAGGTCAGGGGAACCCAGAGTGAAAATGCAACGGGTGAGTAATTTCTCAGGAGCTGAATTTATAGCTTTTGTGTGTCTATAAATATCTTGTTATATTTGTCATAAACAAGCAGAGATGCAAATGTTTGCAGGCCATAAATATTTCAACACAACCACGTCTTGCAAGCTCTCACATTAGATTCATACTCAGCTGTTTTATGGGGATTTAAATGTAACTGCATGCAGACTACCTCTGAACTGCTTAAGAGTGTGATCTTGTTCCAAAAAAACAACTAAGAACTGTGCCATACTGCCAGCACTAATTCATGTCACTGAAATTAAAAAGAAAAATCTTTAGTCTGTTGTGTATTACTCCAAATTCTCACCTTCTTCTTTGGTGTTGGAGTCCTCCATGGCCTTGGGCTGTTGAGTCTCCATGTCTGAAGGAGTCCAAGCACGAGGGCAAGAACGCCCAGAACAGAAAATCTATCGCAGCCAACTGCCCTTTTTGGTTTGTGGTTCCAGATGAAGATCCTTTTGGATTTGGGTCAATCTGGATCCAGATCTCTAGCAGGCTGTTAGCTGCCACCTTCTATGGTTTTAAGTTACACACAAATACAGCGTTTCCCAACTTCTTGTCCAACCACCCTACCCCAACCCTCAACTCAAGCCCACATTTCTAGCCCTCTCCGAGCATGCTTACTGACGGACAGCAGCAGCTGCCCTGTCCAACCGCTGAGCTGGAGCTGGGGAGTGAAGGAGAGGAGTAATGTTTCCTCAATTTGACTAACAAGTTAAAATAGAACTTGGTGCAAGTGATAGAAACCTCCGCAACACCAGACTTTTTTCCACATGTGCTAAAACCTCAATATGTCTGTGTGTGCGAGGCAGAGGGACGAGGAGGGGGAGTGTGTGCAGAAGCAGAAGGCGACTGAAATACAGCCTGAAAGAAATTTAAGGGATGTGTGGCGCCGAAGAGTGGGACCTGTCTCAGTCGCACTGTTGAGCCAAACTGACAACTACTGTTGAAATACTTCAAAACTTCGAAAAATAATTTACCTCAAAAATTTAATGCAAAACATTGTCATTCCTCTCACAGACCTCTAAACAGGTAAAACATATTTTCAGCCACATCAATAGTACAAAATACATATTCTATAATACAGAAAAAGCTCAATTAATCACTGTTAATGACCTCATGATTCATTTACCTTACAAATATCATTATTTTGGAGTGTGCGACATGTTTCCTGCTTTATATTACAATTGCTTTGACAATTCATGTTTATGTTATGTTTGAAGTTCAGGTTTTTCATCCCACCTTCTTCCCCCTTCCCTTTCCCCTCATGCTTCCTCTCCCTCTTGTGGTTTTTGCTCCACGGCCTCGCCGGCTGCCTTCGAACACAGATCGGGCTGTAACCATGGCAACTTCACCACCACCATCGCTGTCCTCACCAGAGCTGCTGCTGCTGCTGCTGCTCCTCCTCCTGGCCCTCTGAGGTAGAGTCTCAGCAGATTGAGGGGCGACCTTTACTGAGAGGGACTGCTGGCTGGTGCTGCTCACATCCTTCAGACATGTAAGAGGAGGTTCAACAATAACCTGCGACCCCAGAAACCCTCCTGCCGCAGACCTCTCCTCTTCTCTCTCTCCTCCTCCTCCTTTCTTCGGACTCTTGCTTGCTACCTTCCCTTTCTTAGATTTGGATGGGGATGGCATTTCCTCCTCACTGTCCTCCTCTTCCTCCTCTCCTCCTTCTCGCTCCTTTCTCTTCATGCAGGTGACTGCTCGGCGGAGTCGCTGGCTGCGGATTGCCTGCTTTTCCTGCTGCTCCATACGGAAGAACGAGTCGATCCGCAGCTGAGTCTAAACCAAAACAGTGAGAGATTAGGTATAAACGATTTAAGACTACAAAGTGGTTTTATTTCCTGCATTACATCAAATCTACACAATCAAACTGGAGACATTCAAGAGAGTGCAACTAAGAATAAGATTCAGGGATGCTAGTTATGTATGCTTACTGGACACTGGACTGAAGATGTGACAGTGTTGAAGCCATCTACTGTAACTTACAGCTCTATCAGATGAGCTCATGTATCCTGTTACTGGCACCACCCGTTATCTTCCAAATATGTTCTTATGAATAGATTATTAATTGTCATTCAACACTATTAACTACAGTATATAAAAGTGGATATTGTTTTTTTGTAATTGTTTTAAAATTGGTTTTTGAAGACAGAAAAAAGACAACAACAAATAATGACAATAATGACATGACATTGAAAAGAAAGTGGATATTATTACAATATCTTTTTCATACAATTGAACTGTCAATGTTTAGGTAGCTTTGCTCAAGTTTGTATTTGTACTACTACCACTTACAATGGCAGAAGCTGGACATTTAAACCATTTATCCATTACTTTTAGCTAACTAATTCAACTAATAATTCATTACTTTTAGCCTACAATTTCACCTATTAATAGTACTATTACCTAACTATTTTAACTGTTTACCCTTTCAGTTATCAATTTAAACTGCTTATCCATTACATTTATCTAACAGTTTCAACTGTTTATTCATACTTTTAGCTAACAATTTCAACTGTTTATTCATACTTTTAGCTAACAATTTCAACTGTTTATTCATACTTTTAGCTAACAATGTCAACTGTTTATTCATACTTTTAGCTAACAATTTCATTCATACTTTTAGCTAACAATTTCAACTGTTTATTCATACTTTTGGCTAACAATTACATTCATATGTTTAGCTAACAATGTCAACTGTTTATTCAAACTTTTAGTTAACAATGTCAACTGTTTATTCATACTTCTAGCTAACAGTTTAATTCATACTTTTAGCTAACAATTTCAACAGTTTCATTCATACTTTTAGCTAACAATTTTAACTGTTTATTCATACTTTTAGCTAATAATTTAAAAACGGGTTATCCATTACTTTTAGCTAACTACCGGTATTACAACTTCTCTGCTCACTTGCTAACTCAATTGCAACATGTGATATTGTGTTGATGGGCAGCTTAACATTACTGGTCACTGTAAATATAATAAAAATCAGCATCACACCAATTTCTTATTCTAAACATTTTCTGTTGAGTTTAGTTGAGTTAATTAGTTGAGCTTTCCACATACACCCTGGCAGTTAACTGCACAAGTACCCCTGGTTGGGAATCACTGGTTGGGAATTCTCTCAGTTACCTGCTGGGTGTTAAGCTGCTTAATCACAGGCTGAAGGGTCTCCTCTGTCTTCCGACTGCTCCAGCCAAAACGACTCAGACAGAATGTAAAAGACTGGTTTAGGAAACTTCATACATTCATGAACACGCTCGCACAAACACACACAGAGAGAAAGGATATTCTTTGATCATGTCGAGTTGTGGGCGCCCCCAGCTGAAGAAGCTGTCCGACTGGTCCACAGCAGGTTGCAGGTAAGCCTGAGCCACGACAGGGTTGGGGAACCCAGGGTGCAGCTTTAGGTCCCTCAGTTTCTTCTTAACCTTTGTGTCCCGAGGATCAGACACCAGACGCTTTTTCTCCTGAGCCTCTGACCACCATTTACTAGAGGGCAGAAACAATAACCAGGCAAACACGAATAAGCCTTTAGAAACAGAAACCATCAACATTAAAAAGTGCAATATTATGTTAAAACTAGTTATTGTGTAATGTATTATGTCCAAAACACATGTTTTGAGATATAATACATTTACTGTAAATGTTGAAGCCACAAGTACTGTATATTTTTAAAATTAAGGAAATAATTAAGATAATATTTTATTAAGTAAGGATTTTGTCCAGGGTCATTACTTTCTAATATTTGAATACTGGCACATGCATAAGTTGTTGACATTTATTCAGTTCAGTTAAAACACAGAGGCAAATATAAACCCTTAATTAATTTAGAATTTATCAAATTATTAATAAATTAGGTTATTATTATTATTATTATTTTACACATTTGTCCTGTATTTAACATGGAGGAGAGAGACTGGAGGGATTAAGCGTGAAAGACGTGAAAGTTTTGAAAATTAGTGAAAAGAGAAAAAAGATTGTAGCAACTGCGGTCAGAAAAAATAAACGTCTCACAAAAGTGTGTGTGGTAGTGACTGCACACTCATCCCATAAAAATATACGATCAAGGACCTTTATTAACACTTTTTAAAATTATTTTGAAATTCCACTAACTTTTGAATCTCCTGGACTAATTAACCCAAACACTGAAACACACACACACACACACACACACACACACACACACACACACACACACACTGAACTGTGTGAGTGGCTCCATGCCTGGCCCTGGGAACTCATTCAGTATCTCCATGCCAGTCACATATCCGACCCCCGGCACGCCCTCTGTGTAGTCACTTCCGAGCAGGTAAGCCAGGTTGATCAGTTTAGCCCTGTCCAGACCTGAGAGAGAGAGAAGAGATGGACAGAGAAGAGAAAATGAAAAAAAGAGGGGTGGGAAGACAGAGTGAAGTGAAGCTTTTTGTCTGGTCAGTCTGTTGACAGCCCATCAGTCATCACCAAAACAAACACCTGTCTCTGATATGTGCAATATGAACTCATCAGATTAGCACGGTAATATGTTATCCTAGCACAATTTCAACACCTCACTCTTCCATTTCAGCAGGCCACAAAACAGCAAAATAACATCAGCTGCAGTTCCATAAGAATGCAAATAAAACTGAATAAATATGTAACTCGGCAGCTGCAAATGATAAGAGTCGTCAAAGTTAACTGTTAATAAACAGGACACAAGGAAATTAATACTTTATAATGACCAAACATTAAACACTACAAAACCTTTTCTGGACCTGCTGACACAGACATATGTACAAGCATGTAAACACACACACACACACACACGCACAGACAGACAGACAGACAGAGAGACAGACAGACACGATGGCGAGCACTGACCCAGCTGGTTCTGCAGGTCACTGTACTGGTAGTGTTCAACATATTTGTTCTGGCTGAAGAAGTTCTTGTAGACGTGTCGCCCTCCAAACAGCCACACATCCGAGTCGTCTGTGATGGTGCCGTGTGTCTGGTCAGCGCGGTCGAGTACTGCACACTGAGCCTCAGCCTCCATCGGCGCCACCAGGAACGGCACGCCAAACAGCCGCAGCAGCTCCTGGTATCAAAGAGGAAAACGTTTTATCATTACTCCCAAAAAAACATGTCAATATCCAAAGTACGAAAGCTGATGGTTTGTGTCTTGATCTGCACACATCAGGGTTATACTCTCATTATGTCACGTTGTTTCTTTTTTTAAACTTTCTTCTTGTTTCTTGATGACACTGACGCTATTTGCCAGGATTTTAAATACGTTTTGGACTGTGATCTTATAACCCTTTTACCTCAACAGGCATCTGGGATTACTTGCGTGTTTCTGTAGTCATCTGAGAAATACCTTCGCTCTTAGCAGCCTTATCAAAACAGCCAAAGGGATTAATGAAGATCAGGCCCTCTAGAGGTTTTACAATAAGTGGTGATTTTATGACGGAGAAAATACTGACAGCCTGTGACATTTAAGAGTGTGAGTGACTTGATACAGACTGCAGGGCTCTGGGAATGTTTGGCAGAGGCACTACAAAGAAATGTATCCTCCAGTCGGTTTTACACCTTCTCCGGGTTGTCACATCTCGGTCCAGTGGCAGAGTGTATGCATGTGTATTTACATTTTTATTTGCTTCTTACAGTCATAATTCTTTATATAGACGCTCATAAGTCAACTATTTTCTTATGGATAAATATGAGGGTGGAATGCCTGTGTGGTTTGTGTGTTGATGTGATTTTAGAGTGTCTTTGGTTCACCTGGCTCTCCAGGTACATCTGTCCTGTGACTGTGTTCGCCATCCTCTCCTGCTGCTGTTTCAGCTCCCTCAGGCTGCTCTGCTCCACCTGCAGAGAGCTCTCCAGAGCCTCCAGCTCATTCTGCAGGACAACACACACACCCCCACACATCAGCCCTGCCTCATACACATTAAACAGCTGACCAGCTCAAACACGTCATTCACAAAAACACCTGTATTTCTGCTTTGCCATGCCATTAATTCCAGAGGGTAGCGCCTGTATATGTAGCGTCTATTTTAGCTAAGAAAGACACCTGAGTGACATAACAACTAGAGCTAGACTGGCTCAAAGCAGATGTATCTACTGTATAGCTGTGTATATGTCAACCGATAAGTACCAAGGAATTGCAGTTCACAAATGGCAGAGAGCACTGATACGTTTATTTTTCAACTGTAAAATGTCCTTTTGAGTAAACATTTCAGTCACAAGTATTTAAATCAGATTTCTGCATCCATCACTATGCAATGGAAGTGAATTTGGTTTGTGGTGCTCACAGCACTGAAAAGTTAAATAATATGCATGACTAGATACCACTACAAGTCATTTCACAAAGTATATTTTGTGTACTTTGGGAGAACTGACCCTTTAAAACAGTTATTAGCATTGAAGTCAAAATCTTGCGTGTCTTACCACATTAAAGTGTTCCCATTCATTGATCGGTGGAGTTGAGCTGGATTCCGTCTCCGTTCCCTCCTTCAGCTCTTTCTCTTCAGTCTGTCTCTTTTTTCCTGCCTCTTCTTCCTCTAAAGTCCAACCAGCAGCTGGTTCGCTGGGAGCCTCTGTCAAACTTTCCTCTGGTTTCTCTCCCTGCTTGGTCCCATCTTTACGGACCTCATCTGGAGATCCTTTCTCTCTAATCAACACAAGTGAGTCATCTGCATCCTCCTCTTCAAATTCATCTTCTGACACCTCGATGAAGCTCTCTGGAAAAACACAAAAAAACACTTTTGTTAATATCTACTGGTTTAAGAAATTATGACTAAGTGTGATCTTAAACCGACTGTAACTGTACCTTCTGACTCGCTCTCCTCACGGCCCTCAGACTTCACATTATCAGGATGAATTTCAGTCTCTGCACTGAGAGGTTCTGCACATATCTGAGCAGAGACATTGATGGATAATGTGTTTCCATTGGAAGCGGCAGCACCCTGTGACTGAACCACATCCATGTTCTTTGCGTTCAATCCCTGCTCTGATTCTCTTCTCTCCAACTCTTCTTGTTTCTCTGTCTGTCCTCTGCTTCCTGTCCTTATTTCCTCCGTCAACTGTCCTTTCTTTGTCTCCTCTCCTGACTTCATCCCTCTCTTGTGAGCTTGTTGCACCGCCGCAAAGCGAAGTGCTTTATTTCTCTGACCGATCACTTCCTCCATCTCATCTTCAGAACTAACAAACAAACTATCTTTCACATGTAAACCTTGGCCTGTCGGGTTCCCCTTAAAATGTGATTTTTCATCAGGTAAAGAGTTCACGTCATCCTCTTCCTCTGAGCTGTTGATGACCACTTGTGGCACAGGATGATGAATATTCGCCTGCAGTTTGGTGGGTGAGCTGCTGATTAGACTCCTATGTTCAGCAGCACCGTCTTCCTCCTCAGCGATGGCTTGTTGGATTGCCAGCAGGGTATGCGGGGACAAACTACCACCCTTCTTATCCCGGTCCATCTTCTCCTCATCCGAGCTGTCATTCATTGCAGCCTGGATTGCCTTGAGTGTGCGAGGCGAGGGTGGTGATGTGTCTCCTTGAGGCGGCTTTGAGACAGAGGGTTTGGAATCTTCTGAGGAGGGAGCCTGCACTTTCTCCTCTTCCTCACAAGCAGGGTGCCACAGGGGCTCAGGTCTGCCCGCTGCTCGTCTTTTGCAGCCTGTCAGGGAGCTCCCAGACCAGGGTGCAGCTGCAGGTTGGCTCTCGGGGGCATTTTCACTCTTTTTGGAGCCTACGTAGGAAAAGTGGAGCGGCGTTTAAAAAATGAAAACAAAGGCAAGTTTGCATTTTTAGATTTGTATCTTTTACCAATGAAACCCTGTTAAAGCACCATTTGACAAGTCATGCAACCTTTACTTTACAACAACCACTGTCTAAAACACACCATGAAATTACAGATTCATTTCCTACCTCTAAGGCAACCATTGGTTTCTATGGTTCTATTTAATATGGCACCAAATCTTCTTGCAGAGATTTAAAATATCACACTGAAAAATTAGTGTGCTTTATTTTATATTATATATATATTAAGTGACACTGTGTAATCATACAGTTGTGATAAGTGACTACTTTTGAAACTCTTTCTTCTTGATGCGTTCAAGAAATATGACAACTGATAATAGACAATTGTCCTGTAAAATACTAAAAAACATATCATCATAGCTGCCCTCACCTTTAATAAGGATATAGTGGGAATGGTCTTCTGAAACCAGTCGGTGTGACTCTACGCTGTGACTCTGCTGGTCCCCGTCCTGTTGGTAGAGCTGTGGAGCGCTGCCGGCGCTCCGCTGGCTCATCTCTTTCTCCACACCCTCCAGACGCTGGTTCAGCTGGTTCCTCTGCAGCAGCCCGGCCAACTGGTACTGGGAAAAGTCTCCTGAACGCTACGAGGGAGTGAATAGGAGTCCGTGTTGAAGAGGAGGAGATGGGTGAATGTGTGTGTGTGTGTGTGTGTGTGTGTGTGTGTGTGTGTGTGTGTGTGTGTGAATGAGAATGAACAGTACCTCTGGAGGTTTGTGGTACATGGTCCGGCGTCTTTTGGAAAACTCTTTCATGTCTTTGAGTATCTCATGTTTCATTTCAGGAGGCAGGATGGCAAACTCCTCTGAGTTGATGTCCACTGAGTTGGGGTTTTCATACAATTCTCCCTGAGACACAGCGAGCAATCTGGCTTCAAATGTCAATTATCAAAACAGGGCATTCATATAAACAAAGGCTGAGCGATAAATAAGAACACAGTAATAATGTGATAATTCTTCGGACTGGACTCTAAATACCTTCAGAAGATACTGACACATAGTCGAGTTTTATGAAACAATAATTTGTAAAAGAAGATAGGATAGCCAAACAGAGGTCTTCACTGTTGAGTTCACTCAGCAAAAACGGTTTAATAAGTTTAGAAGAAAATTGTATCACTTTATTGTAATACAGCCAGGACCAGACCAGGGTCCAACAACAACCAAGCAATATTACAATATTATTAAAACCAAAAATATCAGATAATATCTTGTCTTGCTCGAACACAAACTATGTGAAGCTATATTACTTGATGCTCTTGTGCATGCGATAATTTTACCTGATACATGTGATAACTGTCAACCATCTCCTCCCTCTCTTTCTCTTCTTCCTCTTCTGAACTGCAATAACGAAACACATTTAAATGATTACAGTACCAGTGTTATAGGTAAAATAACCATGTAATGGACATAATCGATGAACATTTCGAATTAACCATATACACTTACCTGTACAGTATATATTTTGGATTTGCACCTTACTGGACTGTAGATATACTGACTGAATTACTTGACATTTTATCTATAATAACAGGTGAATAGTAATCATTCCCAGGCCTCTGACCTGCTTTTGTCCTTCTCCTCTGCAGCTGGCAGGGCTGGTAGAACATACATGTCGTCCACCTCATCTCTCCTCACACTGGAGAGGCTGGGTAGAGGATCCTTACTGTGGCAGGAAAAAAGAGGGACACTTCAGATAAAACCACTGAGTACACTCAGTAGACAGTTCGTCTTGGAGTGTTTTAAATAAATGATTTATTTAGACAGTAGGTATGTAGAGAGGGAGACAGAGGAGAAACATAGGAGAAAGCTCTAGCAGAATTTGTTTCTGTTGGGATGTCATGTGGTTCCAGAGACAGGGGTGCCATGCCTCCACCTGTGCATTGCCCCTGTCCCTTACCTGCGGTCTCCGAGTGCAGCTTTGATAGCTTGTCTCTTCAAGAATGTCTTGAGGAGTTTCTCATTGGTCTGTTTGGACTCCCGGCTCAACTCCTCTTTCCTCTGCCTCCTCAGAGCCTGCAGGAGAGCAACAGCCATGCTGAACGACAGAATAGGTGGGGAATCACATACATTTGGAAGAAATATCACAAGACATTTAAACAGACTGGTTATGTGGTTCCTCAGGAAGCACCACACGTACCAGAGTCTGTTTCTTCAGCAGTGGTGCGTCCCCATCAAACACAAAGACCGGCCTGATGCGGAAGAAGAGCAGTTTACAGATGCGGTGGAAGAGAGTGAGCAGGTGGGCGTTCTGGACACCGTTGCCTTCACGGTCCCTCACCCCCTTCACTGCCTGGTTCAGCCATATACTGATGTCTGGAGGTGTCTGGTTAAGGTTAACGCTATGGCTTAACAGAAGACAATTACATCAATACATACAATGACAGACAGATAGAAAGATAGATAAATAGATCACCACCAAGTCAGGATACCAACAGCAAGGATCTTCCCCTCCAGAGTCTCAGGGTTGATGGGTTTCCCTGTACTCTCCAGCAGCCTCCAGAGTCCGTGCACTCCCATGATAACTGTAGTCCAAAACTCATCCGAAATATAGTGAATATCAAAAACTAAAACACACGACAACAAGTTAATTGTGCTTGACTAATTTTAACATATTCTCGTATCAACTCCGAAACCACTTGAGTGGAAGAACAAGAAGCGGCATCATAGCAGCACTTTTCAACGTTTGTTGTAACATTATTTTTGTCCGTAGAGCACATTTTGACTACGTATGAAGGTTCCGCGTCATTCAGGTCGGGTCACATTTAATTGTGACACCACCGGCTTGAGGCGGCATCGATTTTCTGATCTTAATTCAGTTTCACATTTAGTTGCTGTTACAACAACTCGGGTAAAATAACACAGCAACCGATCGGAGATCAGTTTTGTGGGGGAGTGGACGGGACGGACAGTTCTTACACCTTGCTTTTTTCCCCTGGACAGCGCCTGTAAGGCTTTCTTGTATAACGCTGCCTCTGACAAAATGGACACGTATGTTATAAATGTAAGAAAGTTTCTGGGTAAAGGTTAAAATCACAATTTGGGGGGTTTATCTGTCCACAGTCCCAACAGCGAACTCCCTGCGGCTTTAGTTTGCAAGAGGGGAGCAATTTGTTGACAGGAAGTTTTGCCTGAGAGGCCTAGCTCAGGACAAAAAAGTCGATAAGCCATCAGTCAGAGGCCAACTGTGTCCGGTGACAAAATAAACAGCTTGCGGCGGCTTACAGCGAATTAATAGAGGAGGTTGGACCTATTGTTACCCGGTATGTTATCTAACAATTTGTCTGAATCCCAAAATAAAAAAATATATATTCCAGATATACTAGAACGTGTCTTTCCGTGTAGCTAACAGCTATCCCGATAACGTTAACATTACAATAACTTAAACTCCCCGTTAACTGCTACTTTCTATCAATGCTGCTCGACAAACAGCTAACGTTAGCAAGTTAGCTTACCAGCTAGCTACCGTTATCGCGTAACTTAGCGCTATCAGTAACGTTACCTGACCTTTGACAAGCGGCCTTCTTTGATCGCTGTCACAAACACTGACTGCTACCAATGTTGACAACAAAGTACTTTTCCCATTGTTAATTGTCACAGGACGAAGAGTCACCTGGGTTTCACCTAAACTACAGACTTCCTTCTCAACTAACACCACATCCACCATGACTGCTGCTGTGAGAGGTACGTGTTGTTTTCGTTAAATCTCCATTTGCAACTGTGATAAAACGTCTGCCTTGTCTGAGTGGTTAAAGACCGCTTTTTCTTAAGGCATACCCTTAGTAATCACGATGATTTCATTGGGTCTTCTTTTACTGTTTATTGCAGATACAATTTTACTTATATAAAGGCTGATAAGCAGATAACTGATTTCTTCTTACCCAGCTTCAGACCGATCCAGATTGTGTTTCATTACAACTGCAAAATCATACCTTAAAAAAATAAAGCATCTTCACTTGATTTTTAGATTGTGTGCTGCTGCTAAACATAAGTGTAAATTGTAAACTTAGCCTTATTTATTTCTTCCAGATTCTGCCAAAGTGCCTATCCGAGGTGCTGGCGATGGCATGGAAACTGAAAAACCGCCGGCCATTCTGGAGGTAATCACAGATGCATTGGCACCAGGTCCGTCTGCAGTTCCCCTCCTGAAGGTGGCTAGCCCAAAACACAGCCCCAAATCTACCCATCCTGCTGCCCCCCAGCCTCTCGGGGTGCTCCACCTGGGCAAGGTGAGCCGAGAGGCCTGCACAGAGGTGGAGGCTGTGAGAATCATCGTCCCCCGTGCCGCTATTAGCCGGAGCAGTCGTACAGGGCCTGCTGAGGGGAAAGGGGAGGCTGGGCAACAGGCTGAGGAGCAGGGCTCACACCCGCTGCCTCTGGTGGAGGACTGGAGAGGACAGATGGAGAAGCTGCAGAACTCTGAACGCAGGCTGCTGCAGGACAAGGAAGGCCTTTCCAATCAGCTCCGTGTGCAGACAGAGGTAAGACCCAATGAAGCAGATACATTTTATTTATATATTAGACATGCTAGGCTTTGCACAGTCAGGTTTATTGCTTTTTCATGTATCAAAACATGCAGAAAGTATGGATAACGGTACAGCAGTACATCTGTAACATTATGAATGAACAAAATTTCTTGAATTTGTTATTCTGTCCAAAATCGTGCTCCTTATTGTTTCTTTGAGTGGACTTAGCAATGAGACCACTGTATTTTGGTTGATCTTTTCAGTGATGAAGTGATTTTAAGTGAATATAAAGGAAACAGCTCTAAAAGGAATTTGGTAACTTTTATTCATTCCGTGTGCCAGGTGAACCGTGAGCTGAAGAAACTGCTGGTGGCGTCGGTGGGTGATGACCTTCAGTACCACTTTGAGCGTATGGCACGGGAGAAGAACCAGCTGATTCTGGAGAATGAGGCTCTAGGCCGGAGTCTGGCACACACCGCAGAGCAGCTGGAGCGAATGAGTATCCAGTGTGACGTTTGGAGGAGCAAGTTCCTGGCCAGCAGGTATGAAATAGACAAAGTAAATGGTTGGAAATGACAAGTAAAAGAATGGAAAGGGGTGGGACATTTTATTTCAGGGCACCGTCAGCTGCTGTCCTCTCTCATCCTCGGTTTTAAAAGAAGCTTTATGTGGGCAAGCATCTGTCAAGGACATTTCAGCATAGCTGGAGGAAGACAAATGAAATAAAAAAGATTATTCTTCTATAAGGATCAATTAGAGATGTCGTAATTACTGTTAATAAACACGTGCATCGATGTTGTCTCTACAGAGTCATGGCAGAGGAGCTGACAAATGCCAGAGCCGCTCTGCAGAGACAGACCAGAGAGGCACAAGGAGCGATTCAGGACCTGCTGTTAGAGAGAGAAGAGTTCTCCAGGGACATGGTGCTCACTCACAGGTAACACAACCCCTGAACCATAAGTACTAAATTAACTAAATTGTTTATTGAAATAGCTCACAAATTTAAAAATGAGGCCAAGAAAGGACACTCGCACTCGGTTAAATTCAATGCGCCAGGACTACCTGCAGGCTAACATTGCCCCATTATAACCTTTGATCCTGCCACCGTAAATAATAAATGTCGTAGCTCCACTTACTACTCCATTTTAAGAAAGTAAGCATTCTCCTCTAGGTGTCCACTGTGCAGTGCATTTGTTAAAGACTATTGAAATATGTGTAAAATACATACAAGATGTATATCTACTAGCTGTATACAGGCTCATATGTTTTTAATGGATTACCATCAATTGAAGCAATCAAGTAGACTCGAATTGGCATAGCTTTGTAGTGGGAACACGTGACCAACACCTTCATGTTCATGTGGAATGAAATATATTTGCACTTAAGTTTCTTATCACTTGTTGAGCTTGGAAAAGTAAACATTTTGCTTTCAGTAACATCTCTTCCATCAGCTCATTATTATTTGACAGTACGTGGGTATAGTGTTTTTGGTTTATCCATGTAGGCAAAATATACTTTATTTTGAAACATTTGTCACATGAACTAGGACCCTTCATTTTGCACCTTAAGACATTATAGTTCACTTAGAGACACCTATGTTAAGACATTGACATTTATAGCAAATTAATGTAAAGGGTCTTCTTCTACATAACCATAGATGAGCTATAGTACAAAGCTGTATTACATCTTAGCCAAGTCAAAAATAACAAAAATCTTGTAAACATATGGCTCAAGGTTCACAGCTGAGCCACCGATACTAAAGTATGAATGAAACAGTGACGACCAACTTCAATGCTCCATTTCAAAATAATACAGTGTGTGTGCCAGTGGGCATTGGCTGACAATCAGGCACAATTGAAGGGCCAAAGTCCCTTCAAGAGTTTGTGCAGCTCTGCAATATTTTGTTAGCATACATGTTGACGACAGTGTGTGTGCTGACTTTGCTTGCTTTTCTGTCGTCAGATCTCTGGAGCAGCTCCTGGTGTCTCTGCAGTGGGGCAGACAGCAGACGTACTACCCCAGCGCACAGCCCCTCAGCACAGGAGACCTGGCAGCAGCCAATCACAAGCTAGCAGACGCCATAAACTCCCACCTGCTGGGCAACACCAGCAGCAGCAGTGTGGTGAAGAGCAGTAGTGCAACAGCTGAGCAGCTCTGCAGCACACCTGCAGAGAAGATGGCTGAGAAGGTACGAACTCTATACTCATACAAATCTGTCCGTTTTCTAATATTTGCCATAAAATCCAGAGGTTCACAAATGTGTCATCTGTTTTCTGTCTTAGGTGCTGAAGATTTTAGATCCAATTTCCTGTTCAGAAAACAAGGCAGACCCTCCACTCGTCGACTCCACACCCCCAAACTTCCTCAGCAATAAGAAGAGCATCGGCAGATTTCACCCATATACCCGCTATGAGAACATTACTTTTAACTGCTGTGAGCGCTGCACTGGAGACATCCTGGTGCTGTAGAGCGGCAAGAGTGGCAACAGGAGTGTACTCTGGAGGATATTGCTGCTCTGTGTTAAGTGACTTCTTCAGTCAACACCAAAAGTTAGCGGCTAAAGCAGACAATTTTTTTAAATCAACCTGTTCATTGTGCTCTCTTTAACTTGGAAAAAAAAAGCTAAATAATAAAATGGAGTTGTTTGTTCAGGAATCATGATGTGAGAATGATGAAAACAGAATGCATTTCAGAGCCTGGTTTAAACAATGGATGTGCTATTTATTTGTTGCTGGGATGTGAGGTCAAGATGAGTCAGTGTTACACGGTGGCCACTGTTAGGGTGTCTGCTTACTTGAACATTAGGCTGGCATGTTTTATGTTTTATTTACATATTCCTATAATAAGTAAATGTGCAAACAATGGAGCAAACAGGGTGTAATGCATACGTTGTGCATTAATGTTTCCTGTTGTGGAAAATTCCCTCCATGAAGTTAACAAACAACAGATAATGAGCTAATAGCACAGTTACACATGCACTGTGACTGTGCAATAACAAAAATAAGTGCGGATGCCTCTGCAGGTCTCCCTTATTTCTCGGTATGATGGTGCTATATTTAAAAAAATATTGTATTAATATATTTTGTATATTGCATGCTGCAAAAACATAATATAAAGTCAATATTTTGGAAGTGATTTGACGGTACTACAGTGGACTTTTATTGTGCAGCAGTACTGTTCAAAGAAAGCCCTGATATTGTTTTCATTGAATCATGTCATTAATTTGGGTAATGTTTTTTGTAATTCCTTATTTTAAAAGAAATACTATGAAATACTATGACATGACTAGTAATATATGACACATGCCTTTTTTGCAATTTTCTAAAACCAAGCTGTATAATATTTTGGTTTATTTCATCTGTATGGAAACGTTTGCTCTTCGCAGTGATGGTGACGGTATAACTTACAGTGAAAACACATCAAAATATTTATATATCTTTTGTTTTTCATTTCAGACCAAAATAAAGACCAAACTAGTTTCTATCTTTTTAAAATGTCTCGTTCTTGTCTTGCTTATAACCCTGCATTGGAACAAAAAAGCAATATGTAAGCGCCAAAGACCGAGTATTACAACATTTTATTCACCACTTCCCTCAGACAGTGCTTTTACACAGACATGTCCTCATTAACCCAAGTTACAATTTTTGTTGATTTCACTTATCCTTCCACCACATCTTGCTTTTGCCGGCACCTTTTCTTCCCTCCATGTTGCTCTGAAATGATGTCCGTACTCTGGTTGCAGCTGGTTTGTTTTCTCTGTGACTGGGCAGTCCAGCCATTCTGTCTCTACCAGTGAACCCAGATTGTTTATCAGACCTGTAAAGACTTTGGCCCTCATTTTTAAATGTCTTTTCTCCAGATCTTAACCACCTGTCACCATCCTCTCTTGGTCCATGGTTTGTGACTCCCCTGACTCTGTTATTGGTCATCTCTTTCTGTGTCTGTTGTTGGTGGAAGCCATCATGCTTCCTCTTAGGCACGAACTTCAACGCCTCGTCCCATTTCCCCGTGTCCTTGAGAGTTAGCATGATGCGGATCATCTGGTCCAGAGTCAGATTTTTGGCTCCCATCTCCCAGTTGAGGAAATCATCCAGCGGTAAGCGGGCTGTGGCCAGCTTCAGACGCTTGGCATTGGCCAACGATAATCCTGACTGGATCGACCGGTCCACTAGAGCTCCAATGATGTACACCTTGGAGTGGTCAAACGTGCGGAGAACATTGGGGGAGTCTGCAGTGAGGTATACGAGCCGTTCATGGGGGAACAGGTCGACATGCTGGCGGTCTGTGGTGGTGATGAGCAGGCGGCCCCAGGTCTCCGGACCGTATCGTTTGAGCAGCTCCCGCTTGTAGGCCCCATCTGGCTGCAGATTGCAGAAGTGGAGGTGGTAGGGCTCGGTGGCACGCCGGTTCCACCCTTCCGCCTCCATCAGCTGGGACACTGTGTTCTCTACCTCCCGCCTGGCCATGTTGGACTCATAGCTCATGTCAAACACCAGCGGCTGACCGAACAGCATGGCCTGGGCGCTGCTCCAGGCCAGCAGCTTGTCCAGGGAGCGGCTCCAGAACTTGAGGAGGAATGTGTTTTTAAGCTCCTTTCCTCTGTGATCATCCCCTTCCTCTGCATCGCTGTCCTGGTCTCTTTTCTGCTCCACTGAGGCTTCCCTTTCTGCCTTCCTTTGCTGCTGCTTCTTCTTATGGGCCATTTTGTGGCCCTCCTTGATGGCCAGGTGCTTCAGGTACTTCTTCTTGGAAGACTTGGTGGTGAGCTCTGCCAGCATCTGAACCTCTTCATCAGTCATCTCTTGAGGTACAAGCTTCCCAGCTTGCCGCCACATTGCAACCATATCCCGGGTTGCCTCCAGTGAAGAACTGTCCTTTAAATCACCTCCTGGTTCTTTGAGGTTTTCATCAACACTTGCTTCCTCCTCATCAATGACTTGTTGTTTCTCTTCTGATGCAGCTTGGGATCTCATTACAGATTTCCATTTGTCCAGATCTATTGTCTGTATTTCCTCGGATTTATCTCTTTTTGGCTGGAGGGTATCTTTCCATGCTGGGCTACCAATATCGATGTGGCGAGCAAGGGTATGTAGTCGGTGATGACAGGCCCTGCTGACTGGGAGAAAACTTATGGCTCTCCTTTTGGTACCACAGGATGCCACAAAATGACTGCATTTCCAGAGTTCATAAAGACCCTGGGTTGTAAAGCACCGTAACATCGCGATAAATTATTTTAAACTGGCAAACTAGCAAATATAGACTACCACTGCTGGACTGTCCCCACGTCTTGAAGAATTTAAACGGAACAAACTGTGTTATCAACGCGGTTCTCTCCGTCATCCGCTATCATGAAAATGTTGTAATTAACATCTGCATCTTGTTAAATATTCCCGAAGTTGTGTTCACATGTCACAGCGTGGTTGTCAAATACTTGTGGAAGGTCACGTTGTTAAATGGTGTCACACTATAATGTGTCGGAGTGGAATGCCACTAAGCTACATGGCATGACACAGCCTGTCTGGTCTTAAATGTGTATCTAGTTGATCATAACAAAATATTTCAACCAATACATTTTTACTATAGCTTTCATTCTCTCTGACACGTAGTTATAATAATCATTTTACACTGACGTTAATTTCATATAGTTTCCAGCCGGAATTTTTCACAGCGTCGAACAGCAATAATGACGTAACTTCCTCCTGCTAGCAAAACAAGCAAAGATAATTTGTTAGCCACGAAAATGAGTTTGTTTTTACCTAAATTAACTTGCAAAAAAGACATAGATGAAGTTATCAAAGGCGTAGCAGAAAAAGTCTTAGTTTTGAGGTTTGGGAGAGACGAAGACTCGGTTTGTCTCCAGCTCGATGAGATTGTAAGCAGGACCGTTAATGCAAATAACCGGCTGCTCAATGTTCGTATTACGACTATTTTGCCTTTTGCTAATTTGTCATTTCTGTCCATTCTAGCTGTCAAAAACTGCCCATGACCTGAGTAACATGGCATCCATCTACATCGTTGATGTGGATAAAGCTCCCATCTACACAAGATACTTTGACATCAGTTACATCCCGTCCACTGTTTTCTTTTTCAACGGACAACACATGAAAGTGGATTATGGGTGAGTGAATGTTAACAGTAAAGGTTACAGAGGGTTTTTTTCCTGCATGTGTAATTATCTGATAAGTATATGTACAATCACTCATGTCAAACTGCTTAAAAAATAGGGCTGAAACTAACTAGTTTGTGAATCTATTTTCATTATCCATTAATCTGCATCTCCAACACAATTTACAGAGCCCGTTGACATCTTCAGACTTCTTGTTTTGCCCAACCAACAGTTCAAACCCCCCAAATATTCAATTTACTACTATAGAGAAGGTAGCATTTTTGCTTAGAAAATTACTTAAATGAATAATTGATTATCAAAATAGTAGCCAATTAATTTTCTGTTGATGGACAAATCGATTAACAAGTAATTGTCTCAGCTCTACAGTCCATTTGACCTTATTTGGTTGATAATGGTTTTACTGTTTCTCTCTCAGCTCCCCAGATCACACCAAGTTTGTCGGCAGCTTCAAGACCAAGCAAGATTTCAAGGATCTGATTGAGGTCATATACAGAGGAGCCATGCGTGGGAAGATGATTGTCCAGAGTCCCATAGATCCTCAAAATATTCCCAAATTTGACCTCCTCTATCATGGAATTTAGAATCAACACCTCATTTTAAATTCATAAATGAGGTTCTGCAACTTTATTCTGAATTTATTTATTTGTTGTGAAAATGCAGCATCATCATGATGTTTCCCATGGAAAAGAGCTGCATATCAGCACAGAGATATGATTAATTTATCCAGTGTACATGTGCCATTTTTATAATAAACTTTTATATTTAATCTTGCACCATAATTCCCCCTCTTAAAACTGTTTTATTTTTGGAGTTAATGTAAACTGAAACTTTTTGTATGTAAAGAGTAGCAGGCCATGTCTGGTTTGTGTTTACAATTATAAACTTGCCTTGTCATACAAGCATGTAGCAATATGTATTTCATAGAGTTTTAAGGAATCGCACTAAATATTAGAAACACCTTTTGGTATAACAAATTAAGATTCAACTGCAGCCTCCAAAATGACCATGAAGTTGAATCAACACTTCTCTAAAAAGCCGGAACAAAAACGGAACATTATAACCGTCATGATTGTAGGATTTATTTCAGGAATTCACAAAATAACTTAAAAAAATTAAGAAATCAATAGGTGAACCAATAGTGAAAGATTGTATAGATGATATAACACCAAGTCCCATCTAAGTCTGATGCTGTGCTGACATAAAATAGCTGTCATTGATCTGTGCTCTGCAACTCCATCCCTTTGAATCTAAAGGTGTATTTCAACCTTTACAGTTGATTCCACGCTGTCTCTTCTCTCCTCTGATGGAGGCCTGGTTGCTGCATCTCGTGAATGAGCCCCACTAGGGGCAACATCAGCTTCTGATGATCTGTCAGTGTTCCCATTCCTCTCTTTAATCCAGACTGCATACAGAGAGTTGGACCTGTAATCAAACTGTATTCAAAGACATGGGAGTAAGTCAGAAGTAATATGATGTAATACGTTTTCCAGTTTGGTTTAGTCTCCACCTCTGTGAGAAATCAAAAATAGGTATAATGTTAAAAAGTGATGGCTCACCTCTGTCTGTTTCTCCTCTGTCTCTGTGTCTTGTGTTCGCCGTATTTTGTCTTAATAGAGATAATGTGATTAGGCAAATGTATACCTCTCCATAATGGATACAGTCATCACACATCATCTTTCTCAAATAACTTCAAATCTATTAACTCATAATTAATAATAATTCTTACCTTTGTATTTAATAGCAGCTCCAACACTAACACAGAGAAATACAATACTGAATACTCCCAGAACAGGCCACTGCCACTGGACCCCACTGGCTGTAGAGTCCTCTAGAAGGCCTAATAATGAGGGATATGTTTTTCATGTCCAGCACCATGGTACACACAGGCATGAGTTATCAATAATTCTTACATTGGTTTTACAATCATCCCTACCTGCAGCCTGTCTTGCTACGCTGTTCCCGGCTCCAGAGCGATGGAGGCTGTGCTCCTTGTAGCTGTAACCCAGGCTCTGGGTGTCCCTGGCCCAGTAGTAGTTGTAGGTGCGTAGGGGAAAGAAGGGGGCCATGTAGTCCTGCGCTCTCTGGGCTGGATGGACCTGAACACTGTCAGGGTAGGTCGCTTCACTGTGGCCCTGCAGCCACCTCTCGAGAAGCCTGACACCCATTAACACAGCACTGAGATTGCTATGAAAATCCTTAATAAATCATTGGTGTGAACTCAAATGCACTGCACTGTTCTCAAACAGACTTCAAAAAAATGTGTGTGTGAACCTATCCTTTAATAGGAATTTTATTAAGAATTAAAACGACATGACCTACTTGTCAATGAAGCTGTGATGCAGCATGAATATGGGGTCATTGGCTGCAGTGGGTACCAGAGACACCTTCCACTTTGAAAAAGGGGAAGCAGTGTCTATACGACCATCTTGGCCAACTCCCCCAAAGTACTGGTTGGTGCAGATGTTGCAGTGGTTGGTTCTTGTCCAGTCCCAATATGGGATGTAGAAATCTTGGTTCCCAGTGAGCTCCCTGATCTCTCTCTCAATAAAGAGTAGAAACACTCGATGCCAGAAGATAAAAGCAGGGCCTCGGTGTGCAGCATTATTTTCAGAACCAGCGTAGCTCTTTGCTGAGTAGTAGTGCATCCATATGTACAGATCATAGACACTTGTGCTGTGAAATGCATAGTTCCCCTCCACTGTAGTGGCATTGCTTATAAGGATCATATACTGGCTGCTGGGGCTCTGTTTTGCCTGGTGCAGGCTTGAGAGGAAGGTCTCCCTCTCAGAATCAGTCAGATCTGTTATCTCTTTCCTCTCCACATGGTGCCGTTGCAGACATTGGGGTCCTCTCCAGCCCGGGAGGCACTGACCACAGTCAAATCCATCATAGTTTCCCCAGCATGTACACACTAAATCATAGAAGGCACGAGGCCAGTTCACCCACTGGTTTTGGGAGGTCTCTTGCAGGATGTGGTGCACAGACTCCCCTCCCCGAGCTAAACCCACAAGGAGAGCCATTCCAGAGGGGGCAACACATCCGGGTCTGCAGAGCCTCTGGTGTTGTACAGGGACGTGGAAACTGAGCCTCCACCCCTCTGAGGCTAGTCAGATATAGCAAAAGGACCAGCCAAAACCACTGGAGCGACAGCAGCATGTTGGAGGAGATGGAGACAGATCACCGCTCCAATTAAATCCCCAATAAAACACCAGGAGGATACAGCAAACTCACCAGCTTGTCACTGGCAGCTTCTTTTTAATGGGTAAATGTCGTAAGCCTTTTATACTTTTACATTTATGCTGCAATATTTGAACAAGTGGTACGTAGGCATTTCTGTGAAGTCTCCAGACAGCTGTACAACTACACTGCTCTGTCTCTTACACAAGACTGTGTGTTACATCACTGGACCAGCCAAAGAGGTTAATCACACTCTTTCTAACCTACTATATATTCAGTATTTATGGTTAATTTTTAAATAGAATTAAAAGTGAATAACACAGTGTGTGTTGTATCAGCTGTATCAACATAAGACCCAAAAGTTCATCTGGTTTGGTCAGTGTCCTGTGAGTGTGTGTGTGTGTGTGTATGTGTGTGTGTTTAGATGTGTGACAAAGGGAGAGAGAGAGAGACTGTGACTTTTTGCTTTGGCAACATGTTGGACCGCCAATCAAGCCAATTCAATTGAAAATTGAAATTGAGAGAGAGAGAGAGAGAGAGAGAGAGATCACTTGTGGCACTGTACAGCAGTCCTTTTCATGAGCAGCTCCCTGTATTGTTTGTATCTCGTGTTGTATCCATCACTCAACAGAGGAGGCCCATTAACATGTCATGGAGTGACATGATGCAAATGGCAGTAATGCAAATGCCTATGTTTTTAGGACATTTTTTAGGACAGGAAACATCTTATCAGTTGTTTACTAGGCCTACACGTTGAATCACCTAACATGCTGGTAAATAAAAACACTTTTCTCATAAAGACTGGATAGGTCTATCGGATGAAAGGTGGGAGAACACCTGATGTCCCTCATTTTCATGCATTTCTACATATAGACATTTGTTGATGGTAATGTACCATAAAATGTAGCAATGTGCCAATAAAAGAAAAGAAGAAAACTGCAAGCGGATAAACAATGCAAGTTTCAAAAGATTTAAAAAAAAGGTTTTACAAATTATATTAATTATTGAAGATTTTAAAGAGCCAAAGTCTTGTTCCACTTCCGGGTTAGCCTCTGTCCCATGTGCTTTCAGTTTAATATAACTGCCATTTAGGGTATTGTTGTCTTTCTGAAAAACATATACTGGGATTGTATATGCTATGGTATTACTGTTCTTGACATTACCATTTGAGCATCTAACATCTACAAATTAGGTGAGGTTTTTATCGTGCTTATACAGCTAAGACTAATTTAACTTCTATGGACAGAAAGCTTTTTAGAAATACCAATAAAAGAAACCCTTTATGGAAAGTAATGTCTGGCTGACATTAGTGCAGTTGTGGCTACCTTGAACCAGGCGAGTCACTTGCCTCTGTTGAGTAGAATATGGACAGA
Organism: Macquaria ambigua; assembly: GCA_008360985.2. Classification (NCBI taxonomy): domain Eukaryota; kingdom Metazoa; phylum Chordata; class Actinopteri; order Centrarchiformes; family Percichthyidae; genus Macquaria; species Macquaria ambigua. Next base: position 256,668 of record VMKM01000131.1, read on the forward strand.
AGACGCCATATTTCAGCTTAGAAAGAATGATTAAAGCCCCCTACGAGAAATTATACCTCAGCTCTCTGTGCAAACAAAACCACTTGTTTACAATGAAAACACCCTCAAAACACCATGCATCATAACAGCAAATAGGAAACCCCCTTTATTCAAAAAAAGTTATATAAATATAAAGTTATATAAATTGTCTCATATACACATCAGACATAGGGGATTTTGACCACAATGAGATCTGCGGGAAGAACTAGCTGACATTTGATCTGACACTCCAATCAATTATTAAATAGAAGAGGTTTCTGTGTCATTTTATAGATTTGTAGATATTACGCTTTTATTATGAAAAACACCCTGTACAGGAAGTGTCTCTTCTTCTGGCGGAAGTAATTCAAGGAAGCGGCACAGCAATGGCAGCGACCTTGTCCGGAGCATGGTGTTCCTTACAGTTTAATTAGTTAACCCCCTAAAATGCTCGTATATTCACCACATGAAGTGACAGTTTGGTGTTTATAGTGTCCGTTTCAAGGTGAACATCATGATTTCTATCATCAAGGCTGCTGTCGGCGGATTGACCGGTATCTGTAGAGCCCACGGTCACCAAGGTAACACAAGTTTAGCTAACGTTAACGTTATAGTGACATTTACGTTAACAGTAGGTAACAAAAACTAGCCCCCTTTTGGGACTGTCTTTATTGCGTGTTGTATATATTTATTTTTTGGTTAAGAGTTAACCAAAATTATATTTTCTATCAACGTAAACAACGTTTATGAAGTAGGATATTGAAGTAGAATATAAGTATGCAGAACAATAATATTAAGGAAATAGATAACATGAACTATATCGAACATCATTATGCTACATTGTCAGGTACCAACCACTAACATGTAGCACATAAGCAAATAATACACAGAGCAAGCAACACAAATATAAAGTAAAAACATAATTGTGGCACAATAATAATTAAGTCAAAATGACATACATGTAAGAACTGTGGTTTAAAACTGTTAACGTTACAGTACATAGAGACATACTGGTGATAACAAGATGACAGCAAGACAAGTGCACAGAGAGACTGAAGACAGCAAGGAGCAACTGTTAATGCTGACAAAGCTGACCACCAATTAACCATTTTTCTATGTGGAGACATAATTACAACAGTCAGGACAAGTAACACTAAGGCTTAAATTCTAACAACTGTCTCCTTAAGCTTAAAAACACACACAATTAAGACATATTCAAGACAGTGTTTGTTTACAATACCACTGTACATCCAAATGGGTTTTATTTTATTTTAGTGGCAGTTTTAGGCTGAATTTTGCCAAACATCATGCCAAGATGTGTCAACTCATTTACTCTACAGGTCCTTTGCACAGCCACTTGAAAGTCCTCGCCGCTGGGCTGAAGACGTATGAAATCCCTCCAGACTACAGTGGTAATCATTCGTCTTCTTGTCATTTATTTGTTATGATTTTTTAACCAATTTCTAATATGTTTGTTTATATGTTATTTGCTTTAACACATACCATTGTTATATGTATGTATACAGTAGAGGGGAAGATGTGGGGAAAAAAACACCGTAGATAGTTCCACAGGCCTCTGTCCTTAGTCCAGTCTTTGGATTTTTTGAATCTTTTTTCAAGTAGGTATGTTTGCCTGATGCTGTATGTTCATGATTCATCACTCTTGTTTTTACCTCTGAAGATGTGATGTTGCCGGAGAAACCAAAATTGAAGTTTGTGAACAAGGTGCCTAACTTAATAAAGGCCAAGAAAGAGATGAAGAACCTACGGGATATCCAAGGCCCAGCTAAGACGGCAAATACCTTCACTAAAGGACAGTACGGTATTGTGGTGAGTGCATTTATTTTCTGTAAACACTGCTGTTTAGTGATATCTGACAGCTGCTTCAAGCATTGGTGTCTATGAAGATTATATTACCTGCAGTATTTTATAACTTGTCTTTGATATTAAATCTCCATTAACTGTATATTAGCAGACTTGTAATGCCAACTGTTACATCATTCACAGTCCTTACAGGATACTTTTCACTTCAGTTTTACGAATTTAAAATAAATAATATAAAATAAATAAGGAAACTCAATCTGTTTGAGAAGTGAGATTCAACATATATAACTTCAAATATTATCAAAGTGGTTAATCAGAGCATGACATTTAAAAGTGACTTCCCTCTTTCTCTGTCCCTCTCTCTCAGGCGTTGGGAGGGGGCTACCTTCATTGGGGTCACATAGAGATGATCCGTCTAACCATCAACCGCAAGATGGATTCCCGGACTACATTTGCCTGTTGGCGCATCAATGACCCATATAAGCCCATCACACGTAAAGGTCTGGGTCAGCGCATGGGTGGGGGCAAAGGAGCCATTGACCACTATGTGACACCTGTCCGCTACGGTCAATTAATCGTGGAGTTGGGAGGAAAGGTGGAGCTAGGGGAGATTGAGCATATCTTGATTGAAGTGGCAAAGAAGCTACCCTTCCCTGCCAAGGTGAGATGACAGATGCTTTGCCAGTTGCTGTCTTAATAAATGTAATATATTCTGAAGGAGTTTCAATTCATGTAATTTGAATACTGAGGTCTAAAAGTGATGACTACATAATGGAACATTTTGGTAAATCATTTACACTCAGCTGTCACATCAACACCTCTGTAAAACAGTTTAATCAAAAATTGAACACTTTAACCTTCATGAAGATAGGATTTTGCTGTTGCATTTGTTTTAGCTAGGTGTACTCCATAAATCTGAGAGCTGATTATAGGGCCAGAGCCCTGTGGAACTCCAGTTATTTTATAAGAAAGATGACTTCTCATAGTTATCTAGAAAGCTCTGATGAAGCCTCTTGTCAAAATGTCTGCAACTCACTGCAGTGAATATTTTACCTAGATGAATGTACACAAACATGTAACAACAATGTAACTAGTAAATATATGCTACACATTGAATTTTGCCTTTGTTTACCACCTAATAAATGTTTAAACCCCTAATCAATTATAACAATTTCTCTGCACAAAGTACCTATACGTCTGGCTCATTCCCTCTGCACAAAACCTTTGCTGCAAGTCACAAAAATAAAACTATAGCAAAATCTTTAAACATTTTTTCTTGTTGGAATTCAAATGTTATGCGCAACACTTTCTATCACTTTAATTGCTATTGATTTGAAATTACTGCACTTCTGGCAGTTTTTTCCCCCCTTGGCATCTATGCTTTACAACATGTTATTCCTACTTATTTATTTCAGGTAATGAGCAGAGAGAGCCTCGCTGCCCTGCACAAGAAGCGGGCTGAAATGCAGCAGAACAACCAGAATCCCTGGACCTTCAAGCAGATAGCGCAAGGCAACATGCTGGGTATCAGGAAGGTGCTCAGCCCCTTTGACCTGCGTAACCATGGACGCTTCACAGGCAAATTTCACCTCCCAGGGAGGGTGTGACAGGCCTGAAGGACAGAAATCAATACAGTGTCATATTGTGACACCATCCAGACCACACCATTGAAGAAGCCACCAAAAATATGAAAGGCTTTGACTTCATATTTGGAAATCTTCTTTCCTTTTTGTTTTTTTACATAAATGTATTTGTGAATTTGACATTTTGTTAAAGGGATATTTTTTTCCCTTTTCTGCTTAAACTAATAAACTATATTATGTATTTCAGTTTCACATGGTGACTCAAGTATTGTGACAAAATTGAGTTTGAACTGTAACTCTACTTAGAGCAGGTTGCCCTCAGAAATTGAGTCTGTGTTTGTGAGAGGCCTTTTGCAACTGAAAGACTGACAGGTTGACATGGCTGAGATTAGTGATGCTGTGCTTACAGCAACTTGCTAGGGTGCATCCATACCTGTTCTCTCATTTGTTGCAACAAAACATAATTTTTACACTTGTTAATTAATGGGTACATTTTGAATAGTACCCTAATGCCTGTAAAATTCACCAATTACATTTCTCATTAGCTTTTGACAACACCTCTGCATGTTTGAGAAATTTAAGTACAATATCTTGTACTTGTCTTTGTTATAATGACAAGCTGGTCAGTTTTTACCAGTCAATACAGTTGTTTAGAATATGAACAGAGAAACACCACTGTCATGCTTCACATTTCCTGAAAGGCTAATGAAAATAATCGTCTCATAGAAAATACATATCGATATCAATCATGGATGTATTATCAATATCCTGCAAAATCACAATCACATTTTCCAAAATGGCTTCAATCCACTGCAGGAACTACATATAATGTGAGTCTCCTATGCCCTGTGTTTCACCCACAGGTAGCTTTCTCGTGTTAATGTGACTATGCTGGGATTTGTTTTTTCTCCCAATGAAGGCAGCTGTGTTTGCATATACGTTACTAACTTAACACATTTACTTACAGTTATGAATATGCCGCCCCCTACCTGGTGTTTGACCCAGGTAATGTAATTTGAGCCTGAGAATCGCTGCCTGGCAAGAACAACTCCGGGTAAACTATTTAAGATTCAACGCATGCGCGTTGTGCGCGGAACGGTTCGAAAAACAGCAGCGCGAAAAGTAGCTCGGCCGCTGACAATAACTAGTCTGTTTTAGGATTGTATGCGCAAATATGTGTCTTAACGGTATATAACTTGTTTTAGGTCTTAATTTTTACACAAAGAAAGCTCCTGTTTATTGTTGCTTCTACTAGTGTTGGCTTATTTACGTTAGCTTAGCCAGCCGTTATTACATTGCGTTAACTTATATTAACGTTAGCTACATTTGCTATATATTTACTTTATCGTTAACGCTAGCAGATATGAAGCCCGTACGAGGTTCTAACCGGGCCGCATCAAAAACACCTAACTTGAAAAACAAGAAAAAATCAGACCAGACGACGAAACAACAAACAACTGAGCATCAGGTAAGATGAGGTAAACACTCTAGCTGATGTTGACTCCGTGTGTGCATTTTTGTCTCAACCTCTGGTTAATTTAAAAACACAGTTTCAGTTTAGTAATGCTTTTCTAGGACCCGGGGCCCAACGACAACCATCGCAAAAGCACCAACTCAAAACCAGCAAAGAAGAGGAAAGGTTAGAACAGCTCTTTTAACCATGGAGTCCTGCCTCTTTAGATGTGTATATATATGAGATTATGTAGGGATAATTGTGCAGCATACTTTATGTGTTCTTGTGTTGTGTCCTGAATAGCTGAAGGCTCATCTTCAGCCCCTAACAAAGTCAAATGTCAGGAAAACTGGAAGCTTATACCAGGGTCCTCCATCACTGCTCTGGAGAACATAATGGACTTGTCAATACTGTGAGTTTCACTCTGTTAATTTACACTTTTATTACCTGCTCGTCTCTTGTTACTCTGAAAAGCAGTCCTTTTTATTTATGGTATATACACTCAGTGGCCACTTCATTAGGTACACCTGTAAAATCTAATGCAATCCAATATAACAGCTCTGCCATAAATTCTACCATTACAAAGATAATGTTCAGTTTTGATTGACACTGTCAGAGAGGTATTAATTTAACTATATGTTTATTATTCAGATATGTCGGTATTGGTGTATATGTTGACTGATAAGTAACAAGGAGTTGCAGTACAGAAATGCCATCTAGGTTTGAGGTAATTTAGAAAAAATGAAATAAATTACATAGTTCACCAGAGAGCACTTACAGGTTGATTTTTACACTGTAAAACATCCCTCTCAGTAATGTATCTAAGTGTCTAAGTGTCAAGATTGTTTGTGTATTTTACGTGTTTGTGTTTTTAAAAGAAATTACTATTGGCCAATATATCGTTATCTGTTTTTAAAAAAAAATCCCAACTATTCATATCTGTATCTGCCTCAAAAATCCAGTGTGGGTCGGGCTATAATTATACCCAGTTAAGCAAGCCCTCAATTTTCCCCTTGACAAAACTAGAAGGCACTTTAAATACTGACAATGAATAAAAGTCAAAATTAACTTTGTAAGGACATCTTTGTTCTGTTTTTACAGAGCAACTCTTGCTTTGAGGCGGACAGAGAGGAAAGAGAGCCAGGAACATCTGAACATAATGAAAAACAGGTGAGCAATAAGTCAGAAATTAAGATGTAAATAAATGGCATGAATCTGCTCTTTTAATAAGACATTTAACAAATAAGAGCAAGTTAGTTATGTTGCACAGCGCAGCGGGTAGTTTTTTATTCTGGAATTATCCTGCATATATCCTACCATAATAGCATGTTTTTAAGCTAGTCTTGGCTGGTTTGTAGAAAGACTCTACCTTTAAATAATAAAGTAAGGAAGGTGTGTGATATTTGTCTATCCTGCATTTTTTTAATACTGAATTTGATTGAATTTGAACATGAAACACACTTAGAACAGCACATAACAACCACATTTACCCCCCACCCATACAGTCAGAACGCATATCTTAAACAACGCTGGCTTTTAAGGGATAAAACACATCATTACAAGAATAGAGACAAACATAGATAAACAACAACTACAAACAATAATTGAAACAACAATATCATCATGATATGATTCCAGTGAAAATGGATGAATGAACATCAAATCATCACCCAACCCTAATCCTCAATCTGATCCTCTAGTATTGATTCAAATATCATTATTTCAAAGTAGTGAACAGAAAGAAACGTTGATTGTCAAGGATCGTGTCTTAGTTGCACTTTTTTTCCCCCTGCTAAAATATATTTCCCAAACATTTTTAGGTTCCTTGCTCAATGTGCACAGCTCAAAGTTCCAGTGCAGAAACAAAAGAAATTGGAGTGTTCATCTCACCGCCACCATGAGGAGACCAAGAAGTCAGTGGTTGGGAAGAAGACCCTGAGCACCCTGGAGGTGAGAAACACTATAGTCTGAGGAGGCGGGTACAGCTAGACTGTGATACCTTCAGTGGGATATTTTCATAATTTAATCTGTTGGATTATTTTTACATTGCAGTTAGTGCTGAAACAATTAGTTGATTAATTGAATATTCATTTGATGGAAAATGCATTTGCAATATTTTTGATAATCCATTATCATTTAAGAAATTTCTTAAACAAAGAAATGGCAAACGATTGTTGGTTTCAGCATCTCAAAGGTGAAGATTTGCTCAGTGTATTTAATTATCTGTAATATACACAAAGTAAGTGGTGTCTGTAGTTGTGTTACATGAAGTCTTGGTGTGTTGTCTGGGTTTCCAGGAAGACTTGAGGGCTGTGGTCAGTGCTCTGGAGAGGACAGAGGAGCAGACCATCTCTTTACAGCACAGATGCACTGTGCTGAGAGACCAGGTGGAGGAGGAGGAGGAGAAAGCTAAAGAGGTGCAAAACACTCACATGCCAGCATACAGAAATTAAAAGCTTAAACATTACTTGAATTGCTCTCTTTTTCTATCTATTATACTTTCAGTTTTTTTTTTTTTAACTTTTCTCTATTTATCTGCACTTATTTCTGTCCTTGTGGTGCTGCAACACCTGCATTTCCACTCTGGGGGTCAACAAAGGCTTATCTTATCTTTCATTGTTTAACTGATTGTTGATTAGTTAAAACTAGGTAGGAGTTTCTTTGTCTGTTTTCAGGCATGCTTGTAAAGGGCTATTTAAAGGTGGGGTAGGCAGTATTTTTTGCCATCATTGGGCAAAATTTCCATAATAACCGTTCAGCATATTGTAATTCAAGTGGTCTGAGAAAAAACCTCTACTTCTTCTTCTCTTCTTGGCTCTGTTTTCAGGCTTCAGAAAATATAGCCCGTGACGGCAGACTTTGGCCAATCACAGGTCATTTCAGAGAGACGGAGCGTTCCTGTTAGCTGTTCAGATTGTGAAAGCCTGATTTAATGCTGGAAAATCCTGCAACTTGTGATAAATTTCCAATACCTCCTTTGCCTACAGCGGCGTATATTACAAAACACATAGTGAACACGTCCCATCTCCACATGGAGCTTCGGGCTCATTATATTTGATGCCATGGCGCTCGTAACGACGAGTGGCAAAGAGGCATGATGACAAACAGTGGGGAATAACTTTTGAGGGGGGACAGTGGTGTGTGTACGGTGCACTAGCCTCTCATCCCGCTGTTAGATGGCCTTGCAGTTGCCTCTGAAGCCTGGGGCCACTAAGCGCTGGAGGACCGTCTTTGAGAAGACAAGTCGTGGTGAGAGGGACTGGGGGCTCGGTAAGGCTCGCGCGGTGGAGAGCGAGCCCTATGAGGCATGAGGTTTCGCAGGACAGCCGAGTCTTTCTGCTGCCGGTCAAAGTTGTGGGTTTTGTGGGAGGGGCTAAGCGGAGTGATATGAGACAGCAGAGAGAGAGGGGGAAGGTTTTGCATAAGTTGCACAGATTTTGCCTACCCCAGCTTTAACTTAAAGTTTTCCTTTGCAGGCAGGAAACACAAATGTTTTGGTCAAATTATTGGTCTGGCTTTCTCTTTATCCATCCTTCTGCTGGTCTACAGTATTCAACAGATCCTCTTTAAATCTCTCTACACTCAAACATGCAGACATTATGTGTAAAGTTATATGTTTTTGAATCTGTTGAGATGCAAGATGAGAAATTCTTTTGTCAAAAAAAATTACAAAGACAAAATCTGTCTTGGTATAATACTTTCATAACGTAGCCATTGCCAAAACTCCCTGGCAGACATTTGTATTGTCATAAGGTTTTCATAATGTCCAAATATTTATTAACTCTAACTAACTTGAAATTTGACTACATTAAATAGGCTGTTTCAGTACCGTAGACATCAGAATTGTGGTGACCCAGAAACAGAAGGGGTAGACTGCATTTCTCCACACAAATATCAGCCTGTTTGACATAAGTGAGTCTACACACTTCTTGTTGATTCAGTTGAACAGCATGATGAAATGTGGTTATCAGGGACCTGACATAATGGGTGTATTCTTGAGAAAATAGGTCTGAACAGTAAGTACAGGAAATGTCAGTCATCAGTTAGTAAAATATACTTGAATCATATCAAAGCAGAGATTTGATGTGCAAAGCGTTTCATTTATCTCAACTATTAGATGAAGAGATAAAGATATAAAATTATACTCACTACCTTTCAGTTCACACAGATCTTACAGATAACTGAACAAGCAGTTCTCAAGCTCCCTCCTCTCCCTCCCCAAAAAGATGAAACAACATTAGAGGTGAGCATGACTGGTGACAAAACACACTTTCAGATCTAGTATCTGCTTGACTATGGCACAATAGCAGTTTTCACTTTTAAACACATTCATATTGTTCCATCCCTTTTTGTGTGTGAATAAGATGTGGTTAAAATGTCTGAGTTGGCACTTCCTCTACAATGCAACAGGAAAGTCTAAACATGTTCTTGGTTGTGCAACTTCTTTGAAAAAAAGACATTGTGAAAAAATATGAAATCTGTCTTACCAAAGGCACAGAGTGAATGTGACATCTGTGGTTCTGCATTGTCGGGGCTGATCCTATCAGCTATAGGATAAAGCTTTGTTTTTGTTTTTGTTTCTGAGAACATTTTACAAAACTCTGTCATAATACTCCACATTTGCTAGAAACACACAAAATCACACAGAAAGTGCTTGATATTTTTGTTTTCCTCAGGCTCGGATGAGAAAAATTATACCAGACAGTGACTCTGAGACCATGGCCCGGAAACTGGGAGAAATCCTGCAGAAGTCCGAAGGCATCCAGGATGCCCAGGCGCTGCTTCTGCAGGCACACAGACATGCTGATCAGCTCTTCAACCCTGGCTTCGCCACAATCAGTGGTGCACCTTTTTCTGACTGAAACCTTGCCAAATCTCTCCTTCCACAGGTCTGACAAAAATATTTAAAAAGGAAATTTGCAGATGTAAGAGGTTTGCGGGTGTGCACACTTGTTTGGGGCTTTGGTGCATGGGGAAAAATTACTTTGTCTTAATATTACTCAGTTCCACTTTTTGTGGATCACCTGCAATAATCAAATTCAGCCCAAAAAAATTCCAACTTTACAATTAGAACATTTCCAACAATTTAAGTGCAATTGAAGCAGTAATAATTGCTAAAACTTAAACCATGAAGTTTCTTTAAGTTTGGGAAAAGCAATTTGGTAAAATAAAAGGAACATCATATTTTTTACTTAAAATACTCTAAACTGTCATTCACACTTTGCACCATGCTGCTCCTTGCCCCTTCTCCAGTTTTCTTGGTGTTCTTCTGCTTCTTCTTCTTCTCTTGGTGTTTTGCCTATATTGGAAAGCAGATAGTATAGAGGCAGACAGGAAACGAGGTGTATAATATGCAACAAAGGACCCCAGCCAGAATCGAACCACGGACGTTGTGGTTATGTGGTATGCACCTTCACCATTCGACTACCGGGGTGCCTTCAATATTTTACAGCATTCAGTTTTATATGAAAAATAAATTGCCTGCTACACTGTGGATGCATTTATTTTTGTTTTGTTTTTTTGGTAGAGAGAAAGTTCAGATATCCAACTTCTCTGTCATTGTTTGAGCCTAAACACCAGAACACATAAACTTCATTAAAGAAATACTGTACTTGGTTCATAATTGAAATTCTTCCCCGTTGGACCTCGAAGACATGAGTGCATGCTGTAGACAAGTATCAACTGTGACTGCATGAACAGATGTAATTAAATAGATGCAATTTAAAGAAACGGACTTTTGTGTATTCATGTTTTAATGTAGAAAGAAAATAAATGTAAAGTGCTACCATTAATTACAGTTTTATCCCTTTTTTCAACAATGGCAGAATAGGTGTGCTTTTATAAACGAGAAACAAAGCTATTTTTGCAATGAAGTGTGGTACATTCACAATGCGAAAAAATGATCCTGCAACATCTTTACTTCCTGCTCAGCATGTTGTGGTTCATTCCTCTAACAGCCTATAGACATATGTACATTCATTAGGTTGAGGTACAACTAGTGCCAGATATGTAGACTAAGACCTGTTTTAATATGGACATCTTGAGCAAGAGTTAAACAGAGTGATGGATCACTCTTGATACTGATAAGGTGAATTCAGTATCACATTCCTTGCACCATAATGAGTACAGTATGACAGTACATGCAAGCTTAATGGTGTCTTATCTTGGAGGAATCCACATGACAAAGGTTACCCCGGGGCAAGAAAACTGGTACTGAAATGATGCTGTGTTGACTTTGCCTTGTTATTTACCATGAAGGTGTTTCCTGCCCACTAACATACGGACAAGATGATTCATGAATTCATTTTTTACGCCCAATTATGACCCTGCCTTCAGCGTGCCACAACAGAAGCAGCATTTTTGGAGTCTTCAGTCATCTAGTTTTACTGATGAAACTTGTGTCCATATGTCTTCTTGTTTTTAGCTGAGACAGTAGAGAAACCCAGCCTGGCTTGGTCTTTGATGAGACGTGTGTTCTTCCTTCTGCACTTCACTGTTGTGCTGTGATTTTCATGGGCAGTTGAGCTGTCTTTCTCACTGTTTCTGGCACCATCGATCCAAGCCTTTAAATCAAACTGTCATGCCAAGGATCCCCGTTGGAGGGAGCGTCCTGTCAGAAACTTGGATCACTTTAAATTACATTTAGGAAATGTAATAATAATGATATTCTTTCTCCATTTGCTGTTTTTTCAGACCCATTTGGAAAACATTGGCCAAAAGCACATGCTTTGCTTTACAGTAACTCAACCCCTTAAACCTGTCTTTTATTTACACAGCTCACTTTTTGGGGGGTATGAGCAATTTGCACAAATGTAGAAATCAACCAGTTAAAAGTAATATTTAACACATTTTACATTTTAAAGATCAAAGGCCTTTATGATTTTAACAGAAAAACTACTTTTTAAAAAACATTAAAACATTGTTGACCTATCGTCTACATCTGTGAGTTCTTCAGTGAGTTCTTAAGTGACTTCCTTCGTATGGAGTCTATGGAGTCATCATTGAAAAGTCGTTCAATAGTGGAGACAACTGAAGCTCTGATAGCACGGCCTAAGCCTCGGGCAGCAAACACATACAGTACAGGGTTAAGAGCACTCTTGATGTACACCAGGAACAGAGATATGTATGTGCCATAAACTGCTCGTTTATACAGCACGGCCTGTTCAGGATGTCCGTCGGCCAAGGCCCGCAGGAACCGACAAACAAAATAGGGCACCCAGCAGGTGAGGAAGAGGAGCATGGTGAAAAAGAGCACGTGGTACATCCTGGTCATCCTGCGGGCAGTTGAAGGGGACGAGGAGGTGGGTGTTGGAGGCACTGCTTGCTTAACGGTAAGAAAAACAGCCAGGTTACTTCCCAGGAACACCAGCAGGGGCAAGATGAAACCTGCTATCGTTTCTGTGATAAACAGTGCCATGTCAAACTTCCCACTCTCCAGGCACTGGTGTGTCCCATTTATTTCTTTCAGGACGGCACTGTGGAAGTAGGGGGCAGACAAGATGGTGGCTATCAGCCATAAGATGCCACAGGCCAGAGGAACGGCCCAGGAGGGGCGTCGCAGTCGAGCCCACACAGGCCTCAGCAGACACAGGCATCGCTCCAGGGCCACAGCACAGAGCAGGAAAGCGGAGGCGTATAACCCCAGGCCTCGCAGGAACATGATCAGGAGGCAGAAGACACGGCCAAACGGCCAGCTGTAGTTGTGAGCCACGTAGCCCAACATGAGGGGGGTACGCAGGAGCAGCACCAGGTCGGCCAGGGCCAAGTTCAATACATAAATGCGGAAACTGCTGGCAGCACGCGTCTCCTCACTGCTGCCTCTGCGCACCAGGTGACGATTACTCCGCAGTCCAAGTGCCCAAACCACCAGCCCATTCAGAGGTACGCCCACCTTGAGGAACCAAGAGGACCAGCCGTCAATTACATTCAGGATGACAGACTTTTAAAGCAACACTTATTTGCTTTATTGCAGAAAGTTAAATGAGAAGATTGATACCACTCTCATGTCTTTTAAAGAAATATGAAGCTACAGCCAGCAGCCAATTAGCTTAGCTTAGCATAAAGAAAAAAAAAAACAGAAACAGCTAGCCTGGCTCCAAAGGTAAAAACATCCACCTACCAGCACCTCTAAAGCTCACTAATGAACACGTTATATCTCTGTACAAAAACCAAAGTATGACAAGTTGTGGGTTTTTGGAGGTTATGTGCCAGACTGTTTCTTGGTCCAGGAAATCACTGCTCCCGGCCAAGAAATAGTCTCACACATAACCGCCCAAAAACCCACAACTTGCAGATTTTTTACATTTTTTTGCGGATTAAACAAACAAGGTATAACGTCTTAATTAATGAGCTTTAGAGGATTTTGTTACCTTTGGACAAAGACAGGCTAGCATTTTACTGTACAGACACGAGAGTGGTATTGATCTTTTCATCTAACTCTTGAGAAAACTATTCCTTTAAAATATGTTAAGAGTGACATAGTAGTCTATTCTCACCTGTGTACGTCATGTGGAATTTATCTTTTTATTATCTTATCTATTTATTTTTTAGATGTTGCACACACAAGAATTTCCATAAATTCAAGCTGACAGAGTCATTCGCCCTAAACAAGGTTGTGTTTGCGGCCCTAAAACCCCATAACCGACAGATCATCCCAACTATTATTATATACCATTATGAAGCCCCTTTGAGTTTCCAGCCATATATGCAATGGCAGTGTACAATCTCTGGAGCCATAGAGGATTTCTCACCAGGAAGATGAGGAGAGTAGCTGTGATTTGGATTCCCCTGACTACCTCCGCCTGCCAAGAGCTGCTGGAGCTGTTGGGGCTAGTGAGAAGCCGGTTCACCGCATGGACAGGAAACTGTGTTCCATTCATATCGGCCATTGAGGTGATGTCCAACTGGAGATGAGCTGAAACACACAAGAAATTGACTTGATGTCACAGATTTTGTGGCTGTTTTTCTCTTCTGAAATTCTAGAAATATAAAATGAAAATTAAAGCAATCCATTTTGCCATTGACAAAGATGAAAAATGCGCAACATGCATGATTGCATATGAATAGGGATTTCATATGTGTCAATTGCCTAAAACGCAGACATGCTGATGTCCACATCACAAACCAACATGACACCACAGACTTCCTTCCTTATGTTTGGTCAGCTGTGTTTCATTGCTGAGGACTCACATTTAACATTAAAAGATAAAACATACAGTTGGTGTTAGCACTGCGATCTGTGTCGTATCTCTTCAACTTTGCCAAACACACACAAGTTTTGATCACTTAAGAGGACATTGCATTGACTTACATTAATTTACCCTAACCTTAACCCCCAACCTTAACCATTGAAAATCTAATGGTTAACCACTCAAGGACCAGCTTTTTGTCCCCAAATGGTAGTTGAGTCTCCACAATGTGACCATACGATCATGTTTTTGTCGCCACAGCATAATTATTGCAAGCACACACACACACACACACACACACACACACACACACACACACACACACACACACATTACTTGTGTCAGGTGTTGTATTAGCAGTAATGATTACAGAGAAAGGAATCTGTTATTTTTCTTGCAGCCACCGTTGCTCCAGGGCCCTGCCTGAATGTAGACTGGGCCTGTTTGTGTGCAGTTGGAATGGGAACAGCATGCATGCAAACACTCCTGCGTTAATGAACACACCCCCATTGGTCTCCACACAGTAGCAGCGTCCCAAAGTCACTGTAAGAAGTTGTGGTTCCCTGATTAAAAGCTCATAAAGTTCAGATTTCTAGAATCTAGAGTAACCAAGAAGTTTAGGATTTACGACCAGTGTCTTCAAGTCAGTGTTAAAAAGCTGCTTCACATCATTTGGATGTTAATTTAAAGAGTTTTCTTCTTACCTCCTTTATTTGCCTTGTGTGTGGGAGAAATGGAGCAGGAGATAAAGAAAAAAGGAGTGCCTGCTGGCTGTTAAAGAACAATCTCTCTCTCACTCAATCTCTCTCTCTTTCCTGTGTGATTGCAACACACACTCCTTCCTATGAACATATCTGAACATCAGAGTAACAACTGTATTATTTTTCAACCAATGAAATGCCATTTCCTCTGAATCCAAACAGCTTTTATGAACTGCTCTATAAGTATTAAACATTAACTGCAGAGGCATAAAATGGCAAAGTGATACATTACAGTTAGAGATTAAACTGACTAACATTTCTTCTAACTGGGAAACAGTTAAAAAGCTAGAAAGCATTTAAAAGATTTTTTACTTTTAGATTTCTATGATTTTCTACAATTAATCGGTGTGCTCATGTTCTCCAATTTACTTCTTTATTCCTCCACTTGTTATTTTCTGGACAAAACTTTGACACAAACTGTAAATAGTCCCACATATGTTTCAAACTTCATTTAAACTTATCCAAATATTTGTTCCAGGTATTCTTTGGCCACTTTTTGCTTAAATTAAATGACAAATGACGTGACGACAAAGGTCCAAGGTCTAAGACACCATGAAGCACCATATTTGCTTTAGTTTTTGGCATATAGATCCTTTACATTTTTTTCTGTTTATGTTTAGCTCCATTACATATCTATAAAAGCTTAAGGTGGCAGATAGCATCATCATCAGACTGTGGTTTTTAACACCGGAAAAAAATATTGAAACTGTTTTCAGTCTCACAGTTTCAGCTCTTGGCATGAGCACATATAATACATTAAAACCTCCTTTCTCTCAAAACGTAAAATGTAGATGCTGAACCCACAGAGGTTAAAGTTATGGAGGTCTAACCCTTAATTGACGGGGAGAGAACTGAGTAAATGAACTACAGTTTCCATGTTTATGGTAATGAAGGAACATGCCACCCAGTGCAACGGTGTGTGTTTTCAATAGTTTTGGACAACAGCGGAGCACTGTGGCACAGAGGAATAAGTCATATCAGACTTTGGCTACTCAGACAGTACTTGGTAGAATCAATTCATTGTTGGTTTTGTCCTGTTATGGAATTTGTTGACAATAAGAAAAATATAAATATCACCACACTTATCCTTTAATTTGAAATATAAGCTCTCTGTTGCGGACTAAAGCCTCATGAGGTTTTTATAGTGATGTTGACATGATGATGCAATAGCTGACCTTCACCAGTAGATGGCATTGCTGCTCATTTGGTAAACAATGAGGAAATCTAATTAGACATTTCTGTCTTGATATGGATTTTTAGCATTTAGATGTAGGCTGATTTTTTTTTGTGACTGGACTGGAGCACGACTCTAAACACACGAGCAGCTTTAAAGGATTCATGTCTGGACTGATTTAGACAATTGCTTCAGTCATTGTAGGGGATTTTATTGTCACATTTGACACATTTGAAATATATGTTTTTCGGACGTCTGTCTCCTGTGTCCTGAAAAAGGAACTTTTAGAAGAACATTTTTTCAATCAGTCATTTTAAAGCTAATTCAAACTGTATGAATACAAACAGAATCTAGATGATTAGATGATGTGTCATAACTGAGTAGAAATATTTAAACATTACAGTTTATTTGTTATTACTGTAATCAGCTTGTCTGTGTTCAAAAAAAAAAAACCCACATAACTGCAACAGTCAGTACCACCTTCAATCCATGGACATAACTATTAAAGCTGGGGTAGACAAAATCTGTGGCAACCTTTGTAAAACCTTCCCTCTCTCTGGCATCACTCCGCTAAGCCCCTCCCACCAAACACACAACTTGAGGTAATGAGCCCGAAGCTCCTGTGGAGCCGGGACGTGTTGCTGTAGGCAAAGGAGGTATTGGAAATTTATCACAAGTTGTAGGATTTTCGGCAGGATTTTCCGTCATTGAATCAGGCTTACACCGTCTGAAGGGACGTGTATAGGCGTCTGCATTTGTAGAACAGCCAATACGAATGCACCGTCTCTCTGAAATAACCTGTGAGATTTTCTGAAGCCTGAAAACAGAGCCAAGAGGAGGGCCAGAAGTAGAGGTTTGCTCTCAGACCACTTGGATTACAATATGCTGAATGGTTATTATGGATTTTTTTCCCAATGACGCCATAACTATACTGCCTACTAGTATAAGACTGATTCATACAGAAGACATTGACTAAAGATAATCTTTCAGAACTCAAACAGGGTTGGTTACCAATTTCTAGTGACATGTTTTAATGTGGAGCAATTACATTTTTGACTGATATTGCTGCTTGTCACCATACTCGTGTGTGGGAGAAGCCAGACTATCTGAATTGAAGGCTATATGCTCATGTTCATGTTGCTACAGTCAGTTTAATTTTACTGTGTAATTTGTTTATCTTTTTATTTCAATCGTCCTTTAATCATTCCTACATCGGCTCAATGGTTACAGAACACTAGGCTAATGAAAGCAATTCTTACTACAAACACCTATTAGAGACCTATTAACCCCCCCAAAACAACAACAGCAGCAAAAAAAACTTCTATTTTAATTACACATCCATAAAGAAACCGTATTCATAAGCGGCCATTCAACATTTCACATTTATTATGATTACATGTGGATTTTGAAATACATGTGAGGATCTGAAACATGTTATGCTTTTGAATAGATACATTTAAATAGATATATTTTAAATACAGTGTGCAGGTCACTTAATGATGTCCTCTCAATCTTTCTTAGCATTTGGTTTGATTGATAAAAAAAAAAAAAATGCTATGATGGTCGGCGGCCACTAAAAGGAGAAAAACAAAAATAAAAAGAATTAGCTGGCTTTATTTGTTTTGAACTAATGTCCTTCAAACACAGAGAAATGGATCAAATTAAGCCCGAAACAGAAACAGAAGTTTGTAGCTGAAGTGTTGTCATGACAACTAATTTCCACCGAATCAAAGGGACAAAATGTGCAAATATGTTGTCATAAATATTGACTATCATTTATGTTTTTTTACAAAAAAACCCTTAACTACTATACAGTTAACAGATTTCATTTAAAGACTGATCATCTTTTGATCAAAGGCATTTCCAGCTGTAATGACGCTTTCCACACGCTTATAAACCCAGCAAGTTTATCATTCTACCGTTCTGAATCATTAAAAAAAAAGATTACAATGATTATTAGTGTTTTACATAAGTGTGACATCACATGTTGGGTAGACAAAAGACTCCTCTTGTGGAAGTGGTGCTAGTATTTACGTTAACATTATGAACAGTAGATCAAACAATGATTTTCATGGAATCAGTCGATCTACAGTTCCAATAACTGAAAATTTGAGAAGTTTTTGGAATTGAATCATAACCAGCTTTGGTCTTTCCACCTCTGAAGCTCACCCACACTTCCTTTAAACTATAGCTAATTTTAGATGCAGGGGTTTTGATCGGGGAAACCAAGTTCTTGTAGGTTATGTGCTGTGAAAGAGCAGTAATGAAAGAAAACTTGCTCATAGTGTTTACCTATATTAGCTCTATAATATTGTTTTGGAGTAAAACAATAGCTGCTTTCAGTCTGAAGCAGATGTTGGTAATGATATGAAAATAATCTATATGTCTTCTGGAGAATTAAAAAACTCTGCCTGTGGTGCCACACATGTCACACTTTGAGGACATGCAGACAAAGACAAGATGACAGCATAGAGAGCGTGGAAATGCTATCAGATCATATCAGCTGTATGTCTGTCAGGCCTCTGATGAATATTCCACATATGACAGGAAAACGGAGTGAAGTCAGGCCTTAAGGTTGCCCACGTGGAAACACTGAAACAGAGCTCTGCACTATAGAAGCAGAGAGAAAAAGAAAGTATGTTGTACATAATACAACTCATAAAATCCTTTTGCTGTAATGAAGAAGCTTTCAAACTGGCTGTCATTTCTGGTTTTCTCAATAGAAGCTCTTAAAGAAATCGAAAGTAGGTGAGGTTATGAGTGAAGGTGATGGTGGTGAAGGTCTTTATGACAAAATGTTACTTTTTGTCCCTTCAGTTGAAGTTCAAAAGAAGATTGGGATCTGATTTCCCCTCAGCAACCAAATATGATGTCAGTTTCTCTCTATATATGATGTCAGGCGACAGACACACACTGTCTCTCAACACATATATTTTCACATGATGTGAAGTTTCCGGATCACCAACCTTTTGTAAAATGAAAAGGGAAAGTTATGAAGCGACTTCTTTTTTAAATGTGTAATCTGTAAGAGGCGGAGACAAAACGCTAGACA
Organism: Macquaria ambigua; assembly: GCA_008360985.2. Taxonomy (NCBI): domain Eukaryota; kingdom Metazoa; phylum Chordata; class Actinopteri; order Centrarchiformes; family Percichthyidae; genus Macquaria; species Macquaria ambigua. Next base: position 275,721 of record VMKM01000131.1, read on the forward strand.
GAAGAAGGGTTGCGTTTGAAGCCTCAGCTGGCATATTACACATTGTGAATTTCCAGTATGTGAAGAGAAGGGGGGGGGGGGGGTCCCCGCTGCATCTCTGCTTCTTCCCCCGCCTCCTCATGTACTTTCAACCTTTTTCCTTCAACCACTACACGTCTGTTTTTTTCAATGTGTTTCCTCTTTAAAGCACACAGGAATGTAATGTTGATACTAGTCCACTGTCCTATACTAGTCCAGTGTAAGAAAAGCGTTTGCATGAAGCCAAAGTGTGTCAGAAAATACTACTCTCAATGATGGAGAAGGGGAAGGGGTGGGGGGTGTAGGTAGTGAGAAAGGATGGGGAGGCACCTTGTGTCTTCTCAGAAACAGAGCAGTATGACTTGGTTACTGGGTTACCACAAGCAAACACTGCGGGCAGTGAGATTCTGGGCCAGTTTTAGGCGGCATCTGAGCTTTGTAACGAGGATAGCTTGCAGGATCACAGTCATTTAGTGGAAAAGGGTCTCTTTCAAAATCCCCGGTGGTGACACTCCCATAACTGTCAAACAGAAATCCTGTTCATTTCATGCCCCTGCACAGTCATAGTGTTCAGTGATTGTACAGGTGGCTTGATAAGAAGTAAGTAAAGGTGTAAATATGAAAGTAATTTGAGACAGTTTTTAGCATTGCTGTGACTTCAATGAAATTATCCCCAATAGAAAATCAATTCAAATGCCTTTATCCAAATTCAAAATCCTGATCCAAAGACAAACTGTATGTATCCACTACAAACATTACTGACTTTTTCTCTAGCGCCAACGCGAGGTTGTCATTTGTGGTTTTTAGAGATGTATCTCAACAACTACTGGAAAGATTGTCATGAAATTTGGTACATGATATTCATAGTCCCAGACGATGAATCCTAAGGACCTCGATGATTCCCTGATTTTTCAGCCAGCAGGTCAAAGTTTTCACTTATCAAGTGATATTTCTTAACATCTCTTGGATGGATTGGCGCAACATTTTGTACAGACATTCATGGTTCCCAGATGATGTATCCTAATGACTGTGGTGTGAGTTTCCCTCTAGTGCCACCATGAAGTTGACAGTTGTGGTTTTGAGGGAAATTTCGTGACTGTTGGATGGATTGCCATAAAAATTGGTACACGCACATTCATGTTTGCCTCAGGATGAATTGTTATCCCTTAACTTTTCCTCCACTTTATGGTGAAATAGTTGTAAAACTAATGACATCCCCTCAGCCTCAGCTATACTTTGTGTTTAGTGTTAATTAGCAAATGTTGGCATGCTAACATGCTAAACTAAGATGGTGAACATCGTAAACATTATACCTACTAAACATCAGCATGTTATCATTGTCAATGTGAGTACGTTAGCACGCTGATATTAGCATTTAGCTCATAGCCCTGCTGTGTCTTAAGTTCAGCCTCAAAGAGCTGTTAAGCATGGCTGTAGACTCATACAGCGAGTGTGTCCCAAATCCCCATAAATTCTAAGCAGGTTTTAAAGTATATAGTGTATAAGTAAGTATAAGTATATAGTGAGTTCACACTGGAAAAAATGACTGGTTTGAGTATACAACAGTATACTGCAGACTAACAGCGGCTGATTTTCAAGTGAGCGGTTGATGGACACTATTCGCCCACAATGTAATGCACAAAGGAAATGGAGGAACTGTTCACAGCTGGAAAAAAAATGTAAGAAATTGTAAGTGAAACAGCTACAGAAAGAACAAAAAAAGAAAAGTATTGGGAAAGACATTTTGCTTTCTATTTGTGAAGTTTAACTTGCAGTTTGATGGATGTGTAACGTCAAACATATTGTGTCATTTTCTATAAGTATGTTGATTTCTTTGTATACTAACTGCTAAAACAGTATACTATGACGATTAGTGGCCTATGTGGTGCATCCTGTATAGAAATAGTATGTAGTTTGGATTTGGGAGACATCTTCAGTCTTATTTCTTAAGGGAAAGTGAGGAATCACTTAGTTAGTGTTAGTGTTAGTGTGTTTAAGTCCTCAGTAGAAAATGTGAGGAAGGGAAACATCGTAGAAAAGCTTTTGACAGTTTGATACAAAGCCAACAGGATTTGGTTCCACAGGCAGAGCTCAAACTATCATATATATCAAATTTGGTATTATCATAAGGTTCATTTCATGTGTAACTACAATGGCTGCCTCTGTGGCTCATATCAATTTTGCTTTAATTACCTTTAGCTTTATTAAATCTCTCTGAATATCACTTTAAAAACCCTTTAAAATGAGTTTGAAGAGGAGGAGATCCAGTTTTACCACACGTTGCTCAGCCATGCATTTCAGCTATTTTCCGGTCATATCTTTGGCGTGTTACATATTTGAACATATAATTTAATTTAAATTCATGATGTCAAACTGCCGTCATCTTCATGTCAACCTTTATTGCTGTCAGTGGCAGTAAACAACGTGTTTAAATCCAAGAAATGAATATATTTTCTCTTCCGTAGGCAGCATTTACATAAAAGATCAATGGCATCTTACTGCACATTTGTTGCGTGATTTTCTTTTTCATTTTAATAGTCATTTTGTTAGAAGGGGATTTCACATGACTCACACACAAGTGTATAAAAGACATGCAAACCCACATCTGGTTTACTGTTCAATGGGAGAGAGAGAGAGAGACAAATACAGAGGGTGCAGAGAAGGCAGGAGAGCGAGAGAGAGAGGTGCTCGGAAGAGAAGAAGGAGAGATACACCAGTTGCTGAAAAAGGAAGTGTTGTAGTGTACTCAGGAAACAGGTCAGTACCTAACTACCATTACAACAAACACACACACACACACACACAACACAAACACAGGCTTACTTCCTGACGATGTCTCAATTTAGATTAGCATCTTGATTCTCAACCGGAGTCGACAACAGCACCTGTTACATCCTGTTATAACTCACTGCGTCACTGCGACAGCGATAACAGATGAAAACTCTACTGATAGTTCCAGCTGCACCACACCTGGACTTTTTCAGTCTTTTTAAACTCTGTGAACACTCGCTCAGGTACCTGAGTCTTCACTCTTAAACTTTTCAATCCCACGGACCCTTTAGAGGGTCACAAACATGGTTCAAACACATGGAAATGTATTTCTGATTTCTAATGATACCAGGCTGAATTACAAGAGAATGGTGTATAAAAAGAGCAGCCATAAGAAAATGCCTAAATGATGTCTTAACAAACTTGAAACCTAAGTTGTTTAAGGGAAAGATAGCGAGAGAATTGGGGTTCAAAGTGCTCAGTGTGTATACAGTGCAGTATTTTTTTGTTTTCTGAATAATGGGGCGATTTTCTCAGGAAAGTAAGAGTTTAGATGGAGATGACATTTTAAAATATAGGCTAATCAGGATTTTATTTTTCACAAAAAGTTAAAAATAATGTATTCAATTCAATTAAATGACAGTTTTCTTGTAATCCATTCTCCAAAATCTTTGCAGTTGTAACAGTAATCTAGGTTACCACAACAAGTCACAACAATGTCCACTTGTCGGCTTATGTAGTGAATACTTGTGAATGAAACACTGCAGTTCAAATGTATAAATGGTCTTTCAAAGCCAACCAGTGATCAGTGCGTCTGTCTGTCACCCCCTGCAGGATGTCTTCAACAGGTCTGAACACCAACAGTGAGGTAAGCATGTGGATGATGAAACAGCCCTCAAGTCTAGTCCCAGGTTGAGGTTAATGCTAATCGTGATAGGGGTTGTTCATTACCAGACACCTAACATGTTAGCATTAGCTTCACTCTGGGAGATCTCACAAACAAACAACACTGCCACCTCTGGTGCTGGACCTGGGAGGAAGAAGCCATCATGAGGAATATGATGCATAAACAGGTGAAAGGTGAAACGCGCATGGACTAACATTCACACTGTGTCACTGCTATCAAAGTAGATGTCAAGATGCTGCATTCATGGCGCATTTAAAGTTTAAAGTTCTTAGCACATCTTTGAGTCTTATTTCAGGTGACATACATTTGACCTTTTTAACACAATCCGTGTTAAAGATGATTTACAATTTAAACCCACATAGGTACAGCAGTTACTTTGGCTCATTAGACCTCTTCCTAGGCATGTGTAGATTGACTCCTTTATGATTCAATTAAGTATATATTCAAGTTTACAGAATGGACAAATAGCTGTCTGGCTTTGAAATAATACATCCTTCTGAACATCACCCATATTGTATAATGTATCACATATACCATCACATAAAGGAACGTTTGAGTATTCTGTATGAAAGTAGCACTGGGTACAAAATGCTGCAAATGCTATATTTTGACATTGAAAGCAGCCAGCATGCTGAGACACTGTGTAGCGTACGCCCATGAAGACAGAGAGGATCCAATCGCTGTTGGTGATTTTTAATTTTTCAGAAAAACTGAAAGAGTTTAGGAACTTTTCATTCTCCATAAGCTAAATAATCCATTGACAACCATGTGACAATACGTGCATTGGCACAAGGTTAAAAATACAAACCTGTTTTGTTAACTCTTGAAAAGCTGATGTTTTGGAGATATATGTTCTTCCGCAATATGATATTTAACATGTTGTATTTTGAGTTGAAGGGGGTTTCCATCGCAATATTTAGTCATGGTGATTCAGATTGTGTAATAGATCCTAATCTGTCCTCTGTTGTGCTTAATTTTTCCTATCGTGAATAAACTGGCTCCATCAGAAATTACTGTATCTGAAATTGCAGCAGTTAGAGACAAAAAAGGAAAAGGAAAACAGTTGCACCAAGGACATGCAGAAATTTGTTTTGTGATTAAATTCACTTTGTTTTATATATTTTGTATTGTGTGCCTTTTGCTTTTGGTTAGTTGAGAAATGCTTCAGAAGGTGGATTCACTGTCCCACTGATACCTGACTTTGTGTTATGTTTGGAATCTGCATTGTGAATGTATGTTGGCATCTGAGTGCATGACAAGGAAATAAAATCAATCATAAACATCTGAGGATTGTATATCTGAAGTTTGTTCTAAACCAAAAGTGAGACCTGTATAATTTTGTGTTTACATGAGAAAACACCTGCTTTCTCTGTGTAGTCGACAGGGGTGGAGGAAGTATTCAGATCCTTTACTTAAGTCAAAGTACTAATACCACACTGTAAAAATACTCAGTTACAAGTAAAAGTCCTGCATTGAAAATCTTACTTAAGTAAAAGTGTCTAAGTATAATCAGGAAAATGAACCTAAAGTATTGAAATTAAAAGCACTCAATGCAGAAAAATGTCCCCTGTGACTATTGTACTATTATATATTAAATCATTAGATTATTACTAGCTACTCATGCATTAATGTAAAAGCACTGTAACTAATGATTCTTTTCATTATGGATTAATCTGCTGATTATTTTCTCGATAAATCCATTGATTGTTTGGTTTGTAAAAGTTCTGAAAATAGTGAGAAACGCCGTCACAATTACTCAGAGCCCAAAGTGACACCTTCACAATGCTTGTTTTGTCCAACCAATAGTACAAACCACAAAATTATTCAAATTCATCACAATTATTAAGATAATTAAAAAGAAAAGCAGCAAATCTTCACATTCGAGAAGCTGGAACCATGAATGTCACCAATTTCTGTCAATCGACTAATTGATTAATCGACTGATCGTTTCAGCTGTAGTTTAATTTATAACAAAACTTTGTAAACTAGTAACTAAAGCTGTCAAATAATTGTAGTGGTGTAAAAAGTACAATATTTCCCCCTGGGATGTGGTGGAGTGGAAGTAGAAAGTGGCTAAGTGAGAAGAAAAGACTCAAGTAAAGTACAAGTACCTCAAATTTGTAAGTACAGTACTTGGGTAAATGTCCTTTGTTACATTCCACCGCTGGTTGTCGATGTCAACAAAACTCAAACATATTTTAAACTTGAATTATAAACATGAAAGATGTTGCCAGCACTTTGAACACATACAGTCCAGTCAGTTCCCGCCAGGAACTCTGACATTTTACGTGCACTTCAGCCATCATTTATGGTGCTTTCGTCTTGTGACAGAAGCCCTGTGTAATCTTTTAAACCACTTTGTCATGAGTTCAGATTCCCTGAAAATGAGGGGATTACAGACTTGGCTCCTTAAATGCAGAATACACAGGATTTTAAAGAAAATCCATCCATCCAATGATAATAATTTTAAATATACTGATCCATGTTGAAATAAAAAAATCATAACAATAAAACATCAAGCTCAGTGGAGGATTTCCCAAACTTATCTGGTCACTGTTATTTTTTATTTGAGAACTTTTCTCTAAACTTGTGTTTAGAAGTAGATGGAAATCCTTCTGACCTGATCTCATTAAAGTTAGTGTATCCTGGGTAGAGCAGGTTCATTTAAGGTGATCGCTGAGTCACAGCTTTCACTTGTCTTTTCTGTTCGTCACCACATCAATGTTTCCCCCCAACAGGGGAGACCGCAAACTGCACAATCAGTCAAATCTGTACTCTCTTGTCCTGAATTTCCTCATATAGTTACTTCACTGAGAAGAATGAAAACTTTGAGTTGGGGATAAGTTTTGCTCTTTGAATACGCCTGATAAAATATGCCTAAAATGTCATTGTTTGTCATTGTGTCATTCATGTCATTGTGAGTTTTAAAAAAGAAAATACAGTAGATGTAAGCTGACTTTATAAACAATATCCAAACATATGTTGCTGGTAAAGCCATGTAGCTACAATATATGTATATATATATAAACAATATTGTTTTTCAGTACATTAACACAAACAGAGGCAGATCCAGCAATGCACAGTGTCCACAAGAACTACACATCTGACTTAGATACATTATATATGATGTACATAGCACATAATATACTCGAAGAGATCATTGCACACTCAATATATGTTGAAAAGTATAAATGGGAAAATATCAGAATATATATATATATATATATATATATATATATATATGTATCTATATATATCAGTACCATTACAGTCGACAGTGAATAAACATCTGGAGAGAAAGAAGGGAGAATAAATTATAATTAAAAAAATACAAAAAATAAACAGTGTTTATGTAAGTTGTACACAATACAAAAAGTGCAAAGAAATAACATGAAGTGGATGATTATGTTAATGCAAAGTAGTGTAGATTCACACATACACAAAAACTCATGGTGTACAAAAATCACAGTTTTCCCTCTTATTTTGTAAGCTGTCAGTCAAGACAATTACATACATTTGCCTCAAAGGGCTTACTCTTGACAAAAACTCCTTTTAGCAAGAAAAAAGGCTGTTTACCTTTACATAAAACAGTTGATATGATAAATTATTAGCTCACAGAGGTGCATGTTATATATTAAAACGAAGTGCCTTTGGAAGAAGTGGGGAAAAAACAAGTTTTATATATATATATATATATTTTTTTTTTATTGATTTATTGATAAAACCATATGATGATCTTGATATTCATCTCAGTATATTAATGTGAAGAAATTTACAATGGGGGGGGCAACCAGCCCCGGTCTCCCCTACGCATGAGCCTTTAAATGGGCGGACCGGTCAGTCAGTCAGCTGATGACTAAAATACTCCACACAATCTCTGTCCTCAATACATGGATTTCGTCACACGAATGATTTTCTAGCCAATTACGCACAATGTGGAACATTTCATGCAACTGCAGGAGGAAGAGTCTCAACTTGGTGGGATTTCACTCAGGAATGTGTCCTCTGCGCGCACCTGGAGCCGCCGGAGACATGCAGAGGCAACAGATTTTAGCCTGTTTTCACTCTGTTTTATGATACTGAGCCGCTGTGTACCTGCGATTTTATTCCTGTGATGGGGAGAATCACATGGAGCTGCAGTGCCGTGATCCTGCTGGCCATCATTTGCTCATGTCGTGCCGTCACTCTGGAGTCCATCCACTGGAGTAGCTCCAACTCAAAGTAAGTGGATGAATCAGTTTCACTCTTCCAACAAGATCCAACTTTCTGCTGCTGCTTTGTCCGTCTAGTGTGACCTAATTGATTATAGAGAGAGAGATACAACCAGTTTACTGCAAATCATGGCACTGCAGTTTCAATATTTCATATGAGTAGCATCTGAAACAATCTATAAAGCTAAAATGCCAAACAATGTCTGGTGCCAGCTCCTCCAATGTGAGGTTTTATATAAATTGAAAAGGGCTGCAACTTATTTTCATCATCGATTAATCTGCTGATTATTTTCCCCATTAATTTTTTGATCTGTACAATGTCAGAAAATTGTGAAAATCTCCGATTCTATCACAAGATGTTGTCTTCAAATGACTTATTTTGTTTGACAAACGCTTCAAATATATTCAGTTTACTGTCACATAAGACAAAGAAAAACAAGTCCTCACAAATGAGAAGCTGATTTTGGGGATTTTTCTTTACATTTTTGCATGAAAAATGAAACAAAAGGATTAATGGGGTATCAAAATGCCCAATATCTACGAGTTTTGGCCTGTTCCTCAAACAAGACAAGCAATTTGATGATGTCACCTTGGGCTTTTTTTTAAACTTGATCGGCATTTTTCACTATTTTCTGATTTCTAATTCTTAATTTATCTGTTAATGCCGGGAGGTTTTAGAGCATTCAAAACGCTCATATGCTACTGTTGATTCGACATTTTTTTGTTTGGGAATGAAATAATGGTGCTTTGCTCTGTGTTGTTTTCATCTTTTTCATCTTTTAACCCTCTTGTCTCTCACACACAGATTCAGTCCAGGTCAGGGTCTGGTCCTGTATCCTCAGATCGGGGACAAGATGGACATTGTATGTCCCCGTGCAGATGCTTCCTCGGGGGGAAATGAGGAGTTCTACCGGGTCTACCTGGTCTCCCGAAGTCAGATGGAGAGCTGCGCCATCGACAAGACGGACACACCCCTGCTGAACTGTGACAAGCCTCACCAGGACGTGAAGTTCACGTTCAAGTTCCAGGAGTTCAGCCCCAACCTGTGGGGTTTGGAGTTCCTCAAGGGGAGGGACTATTATATCACCTGTGAGTCACTGTGTGTAACCTCACAGCTCATGTTCAGCTCAGAAATGATATCTGAGTGAAGCCATGGCTGCTGCCCGTGTATGTCTCAGTGCTGTATGAACACGTGCAACGCTTTAAAATCGGTAGAACAAGAAGACACAAGCTGCTGGTTCCTACAGGTGGAGCAACATTTGAACCAATGCTAGCAACTGTTTCTTTTTTTTTTCTTTTTTTTTTTCTCCTGGGAGAAGAGGAGGCCATCATCCTCGGCTCCCTCTCACTTTGTCAGTTTGCGTGAGAATCAAAAAACGTGGCCTCGTTATTGGGCCGCTGTCGGTTAAACCAGCATCTTAGTGGCAAGTGATGCATGAGATAGAGAGCAAGTCTGACCATGTAGCCTCATCCACCTCGCCGCGCTCTGACAGCACACTTCGCTCTGGCAGGCCAGTGTGATTCCAACGGCTTACATGCCCCAAATCACACAAGGCTTTTACAGCATCAGGCAGATTTGATGGGAGCTTTCATGGCAACGTGGCTTGTGGCCTGTGAGATGTTGTTATCTGACCTAAATGCTGCTAACAAGTCTATGTGCAAGTGTGTGTGTGTGGGTGGGAGTGACAGGGGTGAACAAGAGTTCTTGGTGTGTGTGTGTGTGTTTGTATATATAGGCTATATGTGTTTCAGTAACTGCTTTGTTAGTTAAAGTAAAAATGTATTCATTCATTTTGTCCACCACCCATTTTTGCATCTAGAGCTGAAAGTCGATGCAACAAGAAAATGATTATCGATTAATAGAAAAAAGTTATTTATCATGGAAAAATGCTAAACACTCTCTGGATCCAGCTTCTTAAATGTGAGGATTTGCTGCTTGTGTGTTGTCTTATGTGATAGTAAACCAAATATCTTTGGATTTTGGACTGTTGATCAGACAAAATAAGCATCAGGAAGACATCACCTCAGGCTCTGGGAACTTGTGATGGGACATTTTATAGACCAAACAATTAATTAATTATAATTTAATGCAGCCCTGGTTGCATCTTTTGTGTTTTTTATGTGCATTGTGGTGTTTTTACGTGTGTGATTGTCTAAAAACTGTTTGTAACATCATAGTTTGTGCTATGTGTTGCTGCCTTTTCCTGCCTATGTGATGCAACATTCGGCAACCAGCTACACCGTCTGCAAGGAAATCATAATGGAACTATGCATTGCTTGATAATCTTGTATTATGATGATCGCATGAAATTATAAACTCAAAACGTTAAACAATCCTACATTAATGTTTGCCTCCTCTCTTTGTGTATCAGCCACCTCTGCAGGCTCTCTGCGAGGTCTGGATAATACTAAGGGAGGGGTGTGTAGGACCAAATCCATGAAGCTGGTGCTGAGAGTCGGCCAAAGTGAGTACTTTGTGTGTGTGTGTGCCAATATGCGTATGAAGCCGGGTGTGTGAATGAAGGAGAGACGCACAGAGACGCATTTATCTGACAAATGATGCTAAAGGAACAATAACAACAATTGTTTCATTCTGGTTATTATTATACGTGTAATGCAATAATATCACCTCCTCTCTGGAATTACTAAGTGGTCAGATAATCTCGATCATCTATTCATTCTCTTGAGGAGAGATTGCCGTCCTGAATTATCTCAAATCCCTAATTCAAACCGCTGGCAGCTTAAGGCCATCTGTATTATCTTGCATGCGATCATTCGGACTGGCTGTGGCAGTCAGTAATCTTCTTTTTTATCCTTTTTATTTTTTTCCTCCTGTATTAACATAAGAATAGCCAATGGTCCTTTATCTCGTGCTCTTATCACATACATAAAAATTTAATAAAGCAGATTCTGAACATATTCACTGCCATTACTTTAAATGTCCTGAGGATAAATCCCTCTATAATACAATATTCACACAGAAACATATGTTTTTTTATTTCTTTCTTAAACTATCAATACAATATTATGGTGGTGTTATTTGTCATTTTATTAGGCAAGTAACCACATATATGATAAGATATGTTGTATTTTGGTGTGCTATTGAGCTGCATAGAGTCAGATGAATTAAACAGATGCTGTGTTTCTGTGTGTTGCTAAAAACTTTAAAAGCTAAATCTGTTAAAGCCTCCAAAAAGTAATTTTTTGACCTCAGACGTGTGAAGTATTATTCATATTAATTATTCAAGAGTTTGAGTTAGAGATGAAAACTCTGCATCTTGTGTGTTTCTCTACTGATCATAACTGAAAATATGGGGCTGTTTTCCTGCTGTGTTTACAAGCACTGCTGATGTAAACAAACCTTGTAGAAAACATTAATAACTCAGATTTAGTTGTAATCTCATGTTAATCTCTACATATATTAAAAGTCCTTTCAGTCAGTTTGGGAGTCGCTGCAGTTTCCAGTCTTGTGTTTAGATTTTCGGTAGCGTCGTGCCTCTCCTGTTTAGATTTGGATTTTCGGCTTGTGCCTTTTTTAAAACTGAAAATCTAATCATGTGGTTATTTTGTCCATTTAGGCTAAATGTGGTGTGAAATTAAATTCACGCCAATGGTAAATGAATGCTAATGCACTGAAACAAAACTTAAACTTAAAAGAGTGCAGCTGAATATAAGCTGGCTGGCTGTGTAACGCTGGAACATACAGGAATGGCGATTAATGTGTCACAAATCAATGAATGAGTCAAGAGAAAAAGAGAGTCCTGCTTGTGACTCGGAACACAACTTTTTGTGGTCTAATTAGGTTAGAAAACAGTTTTTCAACTTCTTCTGTGATTCATTTTTACCTGAATGACTGTCGGCGCACAATAATCAGTCCAAAATAATAAAACAACAAAAAAACCCCTCTTCTTGCTTTGTTTCTGAGGGACTGACGCCAAATATTAATGATTCAACAGACATCATTATAGCTGCAATAGGAACATTTTGACATGACATAACCCCACCTACACAGGAACGACAAAAATACCACCGTACAGTGAACATGAGGAGATAAGAGGTATGCTGCTAATTGCCATTATGTTGTGATTTTATGTCAACTGTCCTGCTTTATATTCCAGATTCTTCTGATCCACCTTCAACGCTCCAGGAGTCCCCCACCAGATTCCCACCCACACGGCCAAAGTCCAAGGCCAAGGACCCCTCCGTGACAGAAAAGGATATAAAAGGCAAAACTGGTATGAAGACAAAGCAAACATATTGCCTAGAGAATATTTACAGGTGTACTGTTAGCATTGTGACACATATGACTTTATAATCTTTATAATTAAGGGAGCATAATTATATTTTTGCATGTTTTAGCCTCTTAAGTATGTATATTCTTATATTCTTGTTAATAATAGGCGATATTCTATATTTTTATTATTGTCAACGAATTCCATGAAAAAACAAAACCAACATGAACGTGGTAGTTTGTCTCTCAATACCTCCCGACTTCCCTACCTTGTCTGTGGCTCTAAGCCCGAAGCCCATTGGTTCCTACTGAAGATGTAAATCTTTACAAACAGGTAACAAATACATAAAATAATGGGGCACTGTAGTTTGTAGTTTGTAGCAATTTCTCCTCAAACAGGGGTAAAAAGTGTATTTGTTGAACCATGAATGTTTTGCTTGAATGAGTATTTACCGCAGCAGGACGGTGTATGTGGGACTGACTCAGAATAAACGACAGTGCCCACATTCATCATAATGAAGGAACATCACCCAGTGCAATGGTGTGGCTCATTAATGTGTTTTTAATGGTTTTCGAACAACAATGGAGCTCTATGGCAGAAAGGAATAAAGCTTTGGATACACACTCAGTTCATTGTTGTTTTTAGTCTTTTCATGAGATTATGTTGACAATAAGAAAACATTTCAGTATCACCAGACTTATCCTTTAGCTGTACTGATGAATTTTACTGATGATGTTTTATGTAAATTTGTAATTTTCCCTACACTGGAGGGCAGGAATAATACATTAAACAATCTTTTAAAGTATGCTTTGGAAAATGGCTGTCAAATGATTTAAAGTCTGCATAATTTGAGGTAAACAGGCACAAATATGAAAAAATACTAGCAAAGTCCTTCACAGATCTGAATTTCAGCTCGCAGATGTTATTGCATTGCTCAAGAAAGGGAAAGATTTTCACCTGCATTTTACATCTAAGGCATCCTATGAATCTGCGTATGGAAACATTTTAAAAAGAATGATTAATGATGAATCTAAATTGTACCCACGCTGATAGTACCAGAACATAAACTGAGTGTTTGTTAAATATCTGTGTTGTGTGTCCTGATTTACTCTTTCATCTCAGTTTCCCCGTCCTTTTTTTCTGTCTCTCCTCTGTTTCTCATGACAGACTCGGGCTCAGAAACAGGACAAACAGACCCCAGTGGCGGCGGTGACTCTGAGCCAGGACTGTTCATGTGGGTTGTCTCTGGCTGTGCGATCCTCCTTCTGGTCATCATAATTCTGCTGGCCGTGCTGTGGAGGTACCACCGCCACCACTGTGTCCCAGATAGCCAACAGTCTGCCTCCGTGTCCCTCAACACTTTGGCTGTGCCGAAGCGGGACAGCATCAGCAGCGACAACAACGGCTCAGACCGCAGCGATGTTGTCTTTCCTCTGCGGGCTTCCGACAGCATGATCTGTCGTCATTATGAGCGTGTGAGCAGTGACTACGGGCCCCCTGTGTACATAGTTCAGGAGATAACGCCCCAGAGTCCCACCAACATCTACTACAAAGTCTAATGTTTGCCAGTCTTTTGTTGATAATCCTAAATTTCACTCAGGCTGCAGTCAGTGACACTTCCATTGCTTTAGTTTTAGAGTTTGTAGTGGGTGTGAAGAAAAAGGCACATGGAGGGCTTATCTGCGAGCTGTATTGCACTGACCATATACTTTAGACAGACAAATGCCAGTGTTATCGTGTGTCACACTGAACTGAAGTGTTGTTGAACCACTTTGTTTTCTTGATATATGGAAGAGACAATCAGAGAGGAAACTGATGCGTCACAACATCAAGTTGTGTTCAGTTTGTTTGGAGGCGTGCAGCAAATGCCAGTGGTGGACATTTAGATTTCTAATCCTTGAATCAAATAGTGGAGCAAAGCAAACAGGCTTAAAGACGAAGGACAATGTAACTAAGTACATTTAGTCAAGTACTACAGTACTTGGGTACAACTTTGAGGTATCTGTACTTTAAGTATTTCCATTTCATGACACTTTATACCGCCACTGCACTACATTTCAGAGGGAAATATTGTTACTCCACTACATTTATCTGACAGCCATAGTTATTAGTTATAAATCAAGATTTTACACAAACTACTTATGAAGAACTTTAAAAAAAAAAATAGGATGCATTGTAAGAGACTGAACTACCCAGCAGTGTATAAAATTTAATTGAAAAGTTGATTAGTCATCAAAAAATGAACGAGCGACTGTTTTGAGAACTGATTAATTGTTTAAATAATTTTTCAAGAAAAAAGCCTGAAACATGTCACAGTTTCAGCTTCTCAAACGGGACGATTTGCTGCTTTTCTTCGACTTAAATTGCAGTAAACTGAATCATTTTGAGGTTTGAACTATCGGTTGGACAAAAGAAGACATCTGAAGACTTCACGTAGAGCTCTGGGTAATTGTGATGCATTTCTCACTATTTTCTTGCGTTTTACAAACCAAACAATAAACGGATTAATCAAGAAAATGATCAGCAGAGAAAATAATCCTTAGTTGTACACTCATGTACACCTTTTTTCCTCTGTATTGAGTTCTTTTACTTTTTTATTTTTGATACTTTAAGTACATTTTCCTGATGATACTTAAGTAAAAGTAACCTAAGTAAAATTTTCAATGAAGGACAGTATTTTTAGTGTGGTATTGTTCTTTTTACTTAAGTAAAGGATCTGAATACTTCCTCCACCACAGGCAAATGCCAATTTCTTTATGATTTTATTTGTTAAAGAAATGTCACTGCCACACGGCAGTTTCATTTGTACAGTAAATGTGCATTTTATTTAATCTATTGATACATCTGAAAAAAGATTGATAGTGCACTTCAACACATTAACTTTACGAGCACTTAAATATGAATTTATCGCAACTGAATTGTGTAAACTTTGTTTGAAATGCTGTTCAGTGAAATGAAAATCATGATTTTGTGGGTTTTATTAAAGTAAAACCATTTCAAGGGGATTCCACACTTAATATTTTTGTTCCAGGCTGCTTTCATGTATACATTTAATATGGTGTCTCCTGTTTTAAACAGAATTATTTTTAAACAGTGTTCAATATACAACAAGTGGGCTGTGCTTCAAAAAAAAAAAGAAGTAATTACTCAGTATGGGGATGTTTTTGTTACGTGTTAAAAGTGTGAAAGTTTAAAAACAACTTGTCCGTTGTCTCTCTTCTCTCTCTGCTTTCCAAAACCAACAAGAGCAGCAGTGAAAGTGATGGACACACAGGCAGAAAATGAATAGAATAAAATGGTGAAATGAAAGTTAGAGAATAGACTCTCTCTAGACAGAATAGACTGCTGATAAATCACAGCAAACACTCCCTCAGCTTTCCTTGTGGTTACAAAATTACTCAGCAGCGCAGTGCATGATGACTTCAAGCAGCACCACTATTTGCATACAACTATTCTTAAGACCACGGTCCTATTCAGTAATTAAAGCCACTGCGTTAAAGGACATTTTCGTTGGTGCATATTTTAGCTCTGGTTGAGGTGAAACTAACTTTAAACTGGGTTTTGGGTGGGTAGACGCATCGCTGAGGCACTGCTCAGAGAAGCATGACTCTTCATTACTTAATGGTGCTCATGGGATAGCGACTGTCATTCTGCAGTGAACAGCACCATGATTAGTGTTTCAGTATGTCTTATTAGGTTGAACGGACAAAAAAATGCCATAATGCAAAGTACAGTTTGATTTATTTTGTGTGAAAGTGGAAGGCTCTGGGGTATATAATGTAACCTCTTCAAAGAAGAGTCATTACTGTCATAATAGTAATCTTGTACCCATTAGGACACGAGATACAAAAAGGCCTGTCAATGTGTAAAAATGGCTCTTTTACAATTTTCTCTGGACCTCTCACTCATGAAGATGTTTAACAGCTGCAGCGTCATCTTTGCAGGTCATCACATTTGTGTAATCGGCCTATAATCTATTAAACTATATGTGCAGGGAATGAAAATCTTTCTTACATTAAAAATACTCAGCATTTAATCGTCTCACGGTCTCTCCTGTGGCGCTGTGCACAGCATCCATGGGTGAACATGTTTCATGCTCCTTCAGCCACATCATGCCGCACATTTTCAACCTGTCAGCTTCCATGAGCTTCCTCTCCACCAGGGACACTGTTGCCTCTGAAAGCAAGAAGCCAGACTGGAGGATCTTCAGGACATGTGCTCTGTGCATCAAACAAGGAAAGTACTCAGCTAAAGTTAAACCGGTTCTAGTATTGGCTTTTTAAAATGTTATGTTTGCAGGAAAACATTGTAGTGGATCACGGTTATATTTTCCACAATGCACTACTTTTCTTTTTGGCCTGTAGCCCAATATATAAACTTTAATAAAGAGCTGCAGATGACAGGCATGGATGGCCTCATTCTTAACCTGCAGCAAAATGCAATTTCCCCTCTGGCAGGAATATTTAAAATATCTGAAGGAGAATTAGAAAATGTGTCAAAGATAACTTCATTACTACTTTCTATAATTGACTTCTTTAATAGACCAAAACGTGTCAATGCCAATTTAAACCACCCTTAGTGTTTTCAATGGGGAAACACATCCTGACTATACAATGAACTCTAATAAACCACACTGCATTTGATTCATTGAAAGTACATTTTTGATCATTTTGAACTACCTGCACATGGCTCTAGTGTCCTGCTACATTGTGAAAAAACAATATAACACAAATGAGCTTATGACTCTGAAACACTGCAGAACGTTGTGTGTGTGTGTGTGTGTGTGTGTGTGCATGTGTGGATGTGCATGTGTATCTTCCCACCCCCTCGCTTGAAGTGATCCTTGCTCTTGTGAGATGTTTTTGTCCTATGTGAAGCTTCACAGCTGAATGGGCTGTGGTTGGGCGAGGTGAGTTCAGTTGACCTTGGGGTCACGCAGAGACAATGGTGGCCGGGCTTCTATAGGAAGAACAAAACACAGACCCCCAGGCTCATGGCCCCTGCCGTGGGAGGGGCTTGGACGTGGTAGGCCATTTTAGAAAAAATGGGGAAGAAGTGGTACTGCATCAGAGGGGATGTTTTGGATCTCAAGTACAGGCTTGAATATCACAAGTGCTGCCAGCGTGGTGTTTTAAGTTGCCCATTTTAGCTGCAGAGTCTTTTCTCTGCTCAATTTTATAGTGCAGAAATAACAAAATGATTTCATGCCTGTATGTGTCGCTGTATTGTCCACAAGTATGACAGCTTTTCCTTTATCTTTATCCCAAATAATATAAACTATCATATGGAAAGTGTCCTAAAATGCTTTTTGCAATTGACACCTGCTCGGATCCCAGGTCTGATATGTGCACAGAGAGCATAGAGCTTGAAGAGGAAGGGGGAGGTAAGGAGAGCCGTATGCTTTTATCTGACCCCATGGGACGATGTGAAGTCTACAACCTCCCTGCGTCCAACCACCCCCCACCTCACTTCCATATGCAGAGGAACTAGCCCCACCACCGGCTTTGTGTGGGGGGTTGGGGGTCATGACTGAGCACTCCCACTCCCACAGTGTGCCCAGAGAAGTGGAGAGGAGCAGATATTCTGGCATTATATAGGTGAAAAGTTTTCTATTTGCTGGTCAGTTGGAGGAGAGAGCATTGAAGCTCAAATCAAACACACTCTTTCTTAAAGTGGATACCATCCCTGCCTGAGGACTTTCCAACCGAGCGTAATTTACAGCAACATCAGCATGCAGAAAAGAGAGATTTCAAAGTGAAATAATTAAAAATGTTAAACCTATTGGTCAGCTGCTGGGAGTACACACTTCCCATCTGTTCTCTGAAACTCAGTGGATTGCACAAAGCTGATTTTTTTGAAACAACAGACACCAGTGATGGGGAAGTTGTGGTTAGTGCTTCCTCTTACAGTTGAAAAGCAATTGTGTCATTGTACTACAGTATTTAGTTTGCTAGTTCCCTCTGCTGGTCAGCCACCATACTGTATCATATGTTTGGAACAATTTGCAGGATTCAACATATTTCTACAGATGATTAAAAAAACACCGAAGGTCAGCAGCAGATTGTACGCTCTTCAAAATATAAGGGATTTTCAGCATGTGTGACACTGTGTGACTTCTCAACACAACATACTAATAACAATGAGTTTTTATAACTTCAATACTTTGTACTGAAAGGTTAAAACCTTTCTGCATTTCATGAAACCTCCATTATACTCTTAACTACCCAAGGGTTGTGTTTAATGGGGGGAAAGGTGATAATGAAGGGTTGAAGGAATCATCCCTTGTTTCTTTGTTATCAAACTCCAATGAAAATGTACTGGGTGTTCTTGAAATACACTTTTTTTATCATTTATTTAACTGTATTTAAATCTTTGTCAAAAACATCATTGGAAGGATTTTCTTTTACTTGTTCTTAAAGCAAAAACAGGGGGGAACTAATACCAGCAGCTTTCAATGGTGGAAGAAGTACTCAAAACCTTTACTGAAGTAAAAGTACTAATACAACAATGTAAAAAATAATCATATATTGGATCATTTGGGCTTTGAACAATTATTTCAATGAAACCATGTGAGAAGTGTAGAGGGGAAATGTCTCTTTGCTGGAACTGCTAACAACTCATAGACATCTGAAACATGACAAGTTAATGGATTTTGTGTTGTATTTTATAAGCTTATCATCTTTTTTTTAAATGTAAAATCTTTATTTGAACAGTAGCTACAGCTGTCAGATAAATCTAGTGGAATAAAAAGTACAATATTTCCCTCTGAAATGTAGTGGAGTGAAAGTTTCAATTAGCATAAAATGGAAATACTCAAGAAAAGTTCAAGTACCTCAAAAGTGTACTTATAGGTACAGTAGTTGAGTAACTCTTCTTAGTTATTTTCTACCTGAAAATGGTGCAAAAATAAAGGGGTATGCCTTTTCAATTATACATTTTATTCATTAAGGTTAAAGAAATCGACCTAAATCATATCAACTGGTAAAATGATGTTCTCTGGTAATGAATAACTGTAGGCTAACTTTTTTGATCAAAGTGCAAATTCAAAATCCTGGTCATCCCCATCATTAACATATTTGAAAACACAAAATGCAGAAGCGTGCACAAGGCATTGTAATTTCTTCAAAAGCAGAAAAGTCAATTTTGCAGAGTGCAGCAAACATCTGAAACATGTATTGGAGGCTTGTATTGACCTATGCTTTGTATCTCACTGTAAAGTATTTTAACAGTTCTTTGATTTCACACGTTCAAATGAATCTACTTTTTTAACTAGATGCAGAAAAAGTGTGGAAAGTTGAGTCTGGGCCCTACATCCTGTCTGAGGGCCCCGAATTTGTTGCAGTACTTGACTGCGCTTCTGTTGTGGTTTGATCGCTTATGCTTTTGGTTGTAATGTCTCCACGACATCCAGCCGTTTTATTTTAAATCTGAGAAGAAAGCGAGACCAGGGCAAGAGCATATAGTGAGCTCTCTGTGAGCATGAAATATTTTGGTTTATTTTGGCGTCGAACTCTGAATCACAAAATCAGAAAAAGCAGTCACAATTCTAAACATTTTATAGTCCTAATAAGTTTTAATTACTCCAATTTTTCACACTGCACAAACCAAATATCTGTGGTTTTAATCGGGTTATTGCAAGAGAAGTACAGGTGTATTTTGCCTTGAACTATTTTGAAGGCAAAATGCAAAAATATGTCTAACAGACTAATGTTAAAAATTGTTTTACCAACAACTAAACAATTGTTTAAATTAGTTTTAAAAACTTCTTTATCTGTTTCATTTTTATATTTCACTTATTTTGTCCTTAGATTATTATTATTATTTCAGTAACAAATGTTGCTTTGAATCAGTCATTGGAGCTAGTTTTTGTAAAACCGTATTGACAATTTTATTGAATTTCTGTTGCTGTATTACTCAAAACTAATTCAGTAAGTTTAACCTTGCCCAAAACTCATTGTTGTCTCACTATAAATCACTTTTGAATAATAGTAAACAACTTTCCAAAGCCAGAGAATCAACTGCCATCACTGCAAGACTATTTTGATTGAATGAACTGAATAATGTTTCTTTGAACATTTAGGCCTTTTTTTTTCAAAGACTTGAAAAAAAGATGTTTATTATCCCTGAAAAAAACAAAACTTTAGTTCTGTCATTTTATCTTTAAAGGTGGCCTGAATTACAATTTACTAAACTCTGTAAAGGTTGTTTAATTTCAGAATGAGGAAAAAAAACCAATTTTCTTTTTTTTTTGTCTCTCTGTTTTAAATTAAACAAATGTATATATATATATATATGAGCTACAGGTCGATACATGTGAAAATAACACGTTATAGGCAAATTTTAATGTGTTGTGGAGCAGCAACAGGTTAATTAGTCGTTTTATTTTTGTACTTAAACCAACATACAGTGCACCTAAAGAATACAGAATAGTTTACTACTCAGCGCCATTATTTTTGATTAAAAAAAAATGGAGTCCATGGTCCAAGATTATTTATCTTTTCATTACAATGCAAAACTTTAATGGCCATTAAACTGCACGACCAAGCAGGCTGTTTCCCGTTATGCATGCATATATATTTTTTTATATTAAAAGGTGTTGAAACCCGTAGAGATCCTTGCCTGTTTCCCTCTCCTTCCTTGGGAGAGAGGTGGAGGCTGTTTGGTTGGAGATGTGGGTCGGAAGTACCGTAGTTTATGTATGCTAATAGGGAGAGTTGGGGGTTGTAGCTAGATATTTACGTTCAGTGGGAGCCGCCCTTCATTCACCCACATGGTTACCAACTGGTCGCCTTCGCGCCACTTTCCTAACCCTGCAATCATTTTTAACCAGTGTATCTGGGCTATAAATTGACTCACGATCGACTCGGATTTCACTTTATGTTTCGTTTTTGTCCGCCGGTAGAAAAGTTTTCGGATTAGTTGCGTATTTATTTCTCTCTTTTGTCGGCAAGAGACTACACGGCAGCCCAAGCAAGTGAGCGAAGATGGTGGATTTCGGCTGGTGAGTGTCTACCGAGCGCATGTTTATCGGCAAGGAAGTCGGGTTTTGGGTTATTTTTTAATCTCTGTTTAGGTTAGTGAAATCCCTAACGGTGTGTGTTACGCCTGTTTTACGTGTCTTAATATCATGTTGGTGGGGATATCCAAACATTAACACACAAATGATTATGCTGGCGATGAAAACAGTGTAACGTGAGGCGCATGGCAGCCCCCTCTGCTCCACCATTGAGGGAATGAGGGAGATTTGAAAAGCTGTCCGGAGCTTTCTCCGCTGCGCTTTAGCAACTGTTGTAAAAAAAATCTGGCCTCCTGATAACAAACTCCGTTTGTATAAACATGCTAGTCCCGATATTTGAAAAGTAAGTTTATAAATCTGGTTAATTTGTTGCTCGGCTTCGAGTGCAGTGGTGTGTGAGTTAAAGTGCCCCCAGAACAAAGCAGCAGCACATGGGGCAGTTTTAGGCCGCGCGTTTTAGCTTCGCTAGCTTAGCCTAGCCGCATAAACTTAAGAGTTGTTTTGCGTGGCAAGCACAAACATAACATAACATAACATTACTAAGGCGGGCACCACAGTAAGATACAAATAAGGGTAGGCAAATACAACCAATTCATCGGGACAGCTGCGAGTTATCGTTGGTGTATTTTCAAACGTGTGCTCGTTTGTTGTTGGCTAACGGCTAATCAGTGTCGTCAAACTCAATTTCAATTTTATTAGTAGCTTGCAAACCATTCATAAAAATTGAGCCAAACACACTGGCTGCTCCTGTGCCATCCCCAATAGTGGTAGTTTGGGTAACTGTAGTAACATTAACACGGTTTGCCATGTTTTCATCAAGCTAACACCAGCTCGCAGCAGCTAAGCTAACCTGCCCAATCAGCGCACGGGCTGCTGTTTGCTACTAGCCTCTGTTCCTACATGGACGGTAGCCTTGTTTTCTAGGAAGTCCGAAACCGCAAGCCACGGTGTTTCCTTTTTGAATGAACAACACGCAATTGTGAATTTCAGTGTGAAATACTACATTGGCGTTTAGCTTGGTTTGCCTTAAAGTCATTTATGCTAAGGTTGGCGCACTTCGAGGCGCCATGTTAAAGACGGTGGGGGAGGGGTGAACAACACCATACCCTGCGCAGGCGCTGCCGTGTCGCAGGGAACGCGGGCCGCAGGCTGTGCTGCTCATTCATGTTTTCAGTGACCTCGTGCTGCTGTAATAAATCATAACATCTTGTGTCACAACAACTAACTCGTGTAATTATCGACTAATCATTGATGATAATGCAAATTTCTGATGACGGGGAAATGCGAATTCCACGCTTTAGGGTCGATTTAATTACAAGAGATTGGTCACACGTGCGCACACATCAACCTGCGCATGTAACTTGTTGCGGGGCCGAAAAGTCGTATTCATTGTCTTAATAAGCTGTCTTATATGTCGTTTTTTTTTATTTTCAGATCCACCATGAAGTGCAGAACCCCAAACAATTGCAACATGGTGCTGGAGGGCAGCGTGCTGTTACCAGTCTGTGTATTGTCAAAGTGCTTACAGTGCAGGTAGTACTATGTAATACCTACTGCAGTGGAGGCACTTACAGCAATACCCTGACACTGATGTGCAGATCCATTGATATTACATGTCATTTGAAGTACTGTCTTTGTGCTAAGGTGCATCTAGTGCAGATAGTGAAATAGACTAGCACCTACTGCCCTAAGTGCTCCTTCTGGCATAAGGGGCTGTGATATGCGCCACCAGACCATTTTTAATTTCTAATTGGGCTCAAATATCTCGCAGTTCTCTGCTAGTTTTGCATAGTTGCACTACAAGAATAGATGAGTTGTGCAAATCTATGCAAAACTGATGGTGGCCTGCTTGCTCTCCACCTGTTTAGATTTTGGTTTTGGGGGTGTCGCATCAAACACAATCTGATTGCATAATACATCTGTACCAGTGTTTTTAAAAACCAGGAGCATTTGCAAGTTATCATCCAGTGACTCAGTTTCAGCAGTACTAAAGTGCTTATAGTGCAGGTAGTGTTTTCTCCTATCTACTGCAATGTAAGCACTTGAAGTACTTCTAACTGCATCTTTCTGAGGCTCAGATGTCTATAATCACCGAAGACTCATCTGTTAATCATCACTGGGTCAGTTTTGCTGGTTTGCATTCAGCTTTACCTGATGTTTGCTGTGCAAATCCATGCAAAACTGAGTAGGTTGATGAACTATGTTCTGCCAAGTGGGATTCCTTGTATTCAAGATTGGGGTGTGTTTTTATTTTATTTATTTTTTTTTTTACTGCATGGTGGGTATATGCACATACTTGGGTGGGTATCATGACAGTTTGGATATTTGGAGATGTCCCTTCCTGTACAGGTGGGGATTGGTAGCAATGCTGTGTACCTGGAGGTATTGCACTTGTCCCGGCCTGTGTAGGAACGAGGAGATGGAGCCGATCTGTATCCTGACCCGAGTGTTGATTTAGAAAAGTGCTGTCCTGTAATGTTTTAGCCACTTTGGTCTGTGTGAAATGCATGCGATTACTGATAAGGATGTGTTTTAAATTGTTTAAGTGTAATGTTGCTTGAAATATATTAAATCTTTTACACTTGTCCTCTGAATGCTTTATTATGCAAATCTCACCATTAATGGGTTACACCATGTACATGTTTTGAGGTAGAGTTTAAGGTATTTTTGTTGATACATACATCTCAGTTGGATTTTAAGTGGAAGTGTTGGAAAAGGTTTTAACTCGTGGTATTTCATTTTTATAGGAAACTGTTTGGAACAAGTGCAAAAACAACAAAACGTGATGACATGATTTGGTCAACCAGTAACTTTTCTGCAATGTGATTAAGCACTTGGCCAATATTATTTTAAGTGGTGTCACATTGATCACCATAATAAATGAATCATGTTGCCCATCTGGTTTTACATACTGCATCTGATAATCTTGTAACATAGTTTGCAGCAGTGGTGCAGTCTGCAAAGATCCCCAGACATTTTAGATCACATCTAAACAGTGACAGCAGCTTTATCACTGGAGTCCATGTTCAAGAGCAGCACTGGTTATAGGGGGAAAAATGATTGGAGTAGCCAGGGATTCATTTAGCATATTAAGACTTGCATGCCAAACATAGGATGCACTTAATAAAAATGATGAAATAACCTTAAAACACTTAATGCCACCTGAAATTTGTAGTTTAAGTTTGGGCTTGATGCAGTAATTTTTTTTAGAAATCACTGTGTACCACCCATTTTATAACCAAATCCACCATTGACTTACATCTTGATGCAAACATATTAAAACGGGTTGGGATTTAATGAGAGTAAAAAAACAACTACCTAAACTTCACATTATTGAAAACAGCCCTCAAATTTGTCACTTAATTTCATTAAAAATTAAATGATACATGGCCATTAAAACTCCTAACCTCTTAATTTTCAGTTAAACTGGCAGTAGTCATTAAGCAAAGAATGTAATTGAATATCTAACTTTACAAAAAGAAATAGTTTTCAAATTGAGTACTATTTAGTGTTATCAGCCAGATGTCAATTTACTTACTGGCTGAATTATGCATAAAGGACATTAAAAAAATCCTAAATTACTCATTCTTCATGAACCAAGCCATGGATCCCTTTAAAATCCACGTTACTAATGTAATTTTGAGCTAATTTGAATGAAAAAAGATCAATTTTTTTTTTTTCAGATTTGCTTAATCTCTACATTCTGCATAGTATTTAACTCAATAGAAATAAATCAGTAAGTCATAAATTAGTTGCAGCCTGTCCACTAGATGGCGCTGTCAGGCTGCAGCTCAGATGCAGATCCATCCGCGGAGTGCAGGTAACGTTACGGTACCGCCTCTGCTGTCGGTCCAACCAACTTGGACAACATGCCGCTTTCAAACAGAGTAGTCACACCGCAGCAACTTTCAGTGTCTGGATTTAAATGATTATCTGGAGCTTTTCCTCGACACAAACCCAAACGCCACATGGTCGACGCTGAATCCTGAAACCTGACATGTGGACGGGACTCACCTGAGCGGACTATAGGTTCAGAAGAAACCTTAACTTCCAAACAGGCTTCTTTTTTTTTGGGGTGGAGTATTAACCCGGGATTTCATTAAAATGCGTGTGCTGTTGACGAAGTGCATTTTCTTCCTGGCGTGTTGCTCTGGATTAGGGTTTGGAAGCCCAAACAAATGCGACGAAGTGCGCAAAGTTTTCCAACTCAGGCAAATTGGACCAAACCAGTTATTGCCTTTAAGCCCCAGACCAGGTATGTTGGAGTTAAGCTTCCAGACCGAGCAGTAGTGTGTGTTACTGTCTGGTTTATTGGACGGTTTTCCTGCTGTTAAATTCTCACAAACCAGCCAGTAGCCTAATACAAATTGTGTCACATTTCTTATTGATTATTTGTACATTTTCTTGATTTACATCTTCATAGCAACAAAGCATCAACATGCCAAGCGCTGATTGAAAGAAATATGCCTGAGAAGTTATTCAACACAACATTACCTTCCTGTAGAGCTCATTAACTGTACAGTAGCTTTTAACCTGTCATTTTCTGGCTTCTTGAAGTACTCTTTGTAGTTACAAAACACACCTTTTTAAACACATTTTAGAGGCGTGTGTGCAGTTATGATAATAATATAGACAGTAGAAACAGTAGAGCTTTAAGCTATTTAAATGACATCTTGTTGTGGGACTTTAAAATCAAGATATTTAGAGGAGATACTGTATGTGTCTGAAATCATTGCAGGAATAAAACTCACAAAGTCCATTCTTCTTTTAAAGTAATATCTAATCCTTGTATATATATCTACTCTAGTTTATGTTAAGTTATGTTGAAATTTTTCTGAAATACTCTGGATGATGATGATGACCCATTTTCAAGCACTTCATGCTCAACAGGAGTAGGTTTGAAATGAGTTTTCCTGGTGTTTGTACAACACAACAGCCTATAAAAGTTATCACTTGTTGTTTACTTCACTGTATTACCAGCAGTGCATGGGCTAATATAAAATGTGCTGTGAAACTAGGGACTAAAGCTGCTGAGATTACTTCGTGACGAAAAAGAAATCAAACTCTGCTCCTTTTGGCTGTCTAAAGCAGATAAGTGGCTTTGCGGGGATAAACAGGAATTATTCTGTGTAAAGTTAGGTAAACTAGGCTTCACTTAACTTTGTGAGCACCACCCATAATGTAATTCCACATGATACTTCTCTACAAGATTTGGGGGGAATTATTGGTGTGGATATTTCATGTGGGCTGCCTTGACTGGACGGCTTGCTGCTGCTGCTGCTCTGTGTGCTCCTCTTGGAAAAGTAAATCTTAATGGTGTTGACTACCATCCTGCCACAAACTGCTCCCTATAAACTTCACCACCCCTTTCCTCTGTGCCACTGTGAGGAAACGGATTCAATTGACAGAAAACCCTCAAGTGCCCCCTAAACCTCTAAATAACCCTTATAATGCCATCACCACTCCTGCCCCTTAAATGAGCCCGTGTGGCTGTGTGGATTTAAATCTCTGTGCTGTACTTTAAATTGTGTGTACTGTAGTTTAAGTGATGATAAGCTCCTGATTCAGCGGCTAACCCTGTAAAAACACTTGCTACTGTTTATAACTGCACCTCCGCTGACCTTTCTGGGAACCTCACACAGCTAAAACGTCTTCCAAGCCCAAATGCATCACGACATTGGAAAGATGTAAATCGTTTCCTTAATGGCGTCAGATAAATGCAGTGAAATACATCAGAAAGGGTAATGGGAGATAGCGAGAGGTATAGTTGATCCTAGAGCATGATTTTAGAAGTTATCTATAATTGAGCGTGGGCTTGTGAAAAATAACCTCCAGAAATTCCAGGAATCCGAGAGAGAGCTGTTTCCATGCCTGTCTAGTAAGAAGTGCCAAACTGCCTTCAGTTTAGGTCAGAACACAGCAAGTCGGAAATCTTTAACCCCGGCCAAAAAAAAGCTGTTGTCTGTGGTGTTGGAAGTGGAAATAGTTAGGGAAGCGTTTAAAAAAAGCAAGACCTGGGGCACTTTCAAGTTCATCTTATCTGGGAGAGTTTGAATTCCTCCACGTGTGCCATCGCCTGCTCTGCTCCCTCCTCACTCTTAAACCTCGCAGGGAGCTGATAGCGTCTCTGGCAACAGCTCTGCACACTCTGCCTAGGCATGTCAGAGAGGCTTTTGCAGAGTTTTGGGGTCGCTTTTAAGATGTTTTGATTGTCCCGTATGTGTGCAGATTGCTTACGTTTGTTCGCAGTGGAAAACCTGAGACGCATCACTTGGTGAGGCGATAACGCTTTGACTCAGATCTTCTCTCGGGATCTAGATGTTTTGGTTTTCTTGCTCCACTAAAGCATTTTTTAACTTGTGCAGAAAGACTAGAAAGACACAGCCATCGTATGGGCCTTTACCTTTATGTTTTAGGCATGTGTACTACCATTATGGTTTTAAAATAATTTATTTGACCAGAATCAGCTGCCGATATTTCACACAGACATGATCAGTTTCTTGATCACCTAATATTTTTAAAGAGTAGGCCTATTATTCATTCAGATTTGCCATTGTGTGCTTTTCATGCACGTTGTTCTTAGTTTATTTTTGCTGGTTGTGTGTCTCTAGGATGGTGATCTCAGTTTGTTGGTCGGTCAGTCAATCCATCACTTTGGTCCAGACTGAAACATATCAGCATGGATTGTCATGAAATTATGAGCAGACATTCATGGTCCCCAGACTGACTATGATCCCCTGACCTTTCCTCTAGCACCACCAACATGTTGACTTTTGTGGTTTTGAGTCAAATGTCTCCATTGGATGTATTGCTGTGTAAAATTTGGTACTTTTTGTGGCCCCTGAAGATGAACTGTAATGACCTCAGAGATTTTGGTGACGTCTCATCTAGCGCCACCAGCAGATCAAAATTTTTATTTCTCCAATAATAGTTTATGACCAAATGCCTGCAAAACCAATGGCATTTCCATCAGCCTCAGCTGTACTTTGTGTTCAGTGCTAATCAGTAAATGATAGCATGTGAACATGGTAGCATTGTCATCATGCTATGGTTAGCATTTAGCTCGAAGCACTGCTGTGTTGAGGTACAGCCTCACAGGCTGTAGACTCTTTTAGTCTTGTTCTCTTGCTGATAAAGGAAGGAAAGCTGCTTGTCAGTTTGGACAGTTGCCAGTTTATCATACAGAGAATACAGAAGATAGTTAGACGCACTCACTTATTCATACCTTCGGGCAGTTTAGGGTGTCAAATCCACCTAACTTGTATGTCTTTGGAATGTGTAAAGGAAAGTGGGGCGCCCTAAAGAGAGCGTGCAAATCTGTAGCCTCAGTTTATGCTTGTCGTGTATTAACATTACATTTGAGTCACAGAGGTAAGCATTTGTTTGTCTGAAAAATAAATACTCTGCGATGTTCGAAAAACCCAGTTTAACAACACGTACATGTTCTGAAGGTATTTCCCAAGTCTCCTAATCCAATCTGTTTCCTAATCCAAACAAAGATGGTGGCCGTGAATGATATATGTAGTATTTGTATTTTTAAAGTGAACCAAAAATGTATTCTCAGTTATATTAGACTATATTGATGTTACTTTATATCATTTAGTATTTTCTAACAGTATCATGCATTAATATTTCTCTTGTGTTGAACAAAAAGAGCAAAGGCATATGTCATTTCCGGCTAATTGTATTGGGCAATACAGTTGCAATTTGAGCAAAAGGTTGGAGGGGACAGAATATTTTTTCATCCAGATGGTTAGAAAAGTCTTTGAGGATTCTGGAAATTCAGAACAGATGTAAGTGTTATTAAACATTGCTGGGTTTTTATTTTTCAGAGAAACAAATGCTTATCTCTGACTCGAACGTAATGAAAATACATGAGAGGCACAAACTGGGGCTTTCAAATTCCATACAGAAATGGAAATGGAGTCTTTCTTACTGTAAGACGAGCACTGAGCCACACTTGCTTCTTAGTTTTGTCCCATTTTAATCCTAGCCCCTGTCCATATGTGTTTGACAATCCTAACATTTAATCTCAATGACTCTTAGGTTCAGACCTCCAGGTGTGCATGTCCAAGAACCTGACCTGCTGCACCAAGAAGATGGAGGAGAAGTACCAGGTGGCGGCCCGGAGAGACATCCAGAACCTTCTCCAGACGTCCAGCTCCATCCTCAAGTTTCTCATCTCACGCAATGTGGTTGCTTTTCAAGGTAATTTAACTGGTTTGTGTATTTAGGCATCACTGTTGTAAAGGTTAAACTTCATAAACGTGTGCTGAGATGAGAGCGCAAATGTTTACGGGAATAATTGTATGTGTGTAGATGCTTGTGTGTATTTCCGAGTTGGAGTATACATTTAGGAGTTAGGGTTTGTGTGGGTGCTGTAAAAACAGTGGATGAGTCAGTCAGCGTGTGTGTGTGCGTGCAGTAAGGCTCCACTTCAGAGCAAACAGAGCAGGGTCTGTCCTCCATCCAGATCTACTGCTACACTCTGATCTTGAGATTAGATAGGTTGGCTGTTCCTGTAGGAGACTCAGGAGGAGGCTGTCTGTCAGGGAAATGTACTGGGGCTTTTACTAATAGCCTCCCTTTCTGTGCAAGGTGTCCTGCTATACTTTATCCTGATAAGAAAATCAAATCCTCATATTTAGGGTACTGGAACGCAGTTATCCAATCATACACACGTCATTTCACACCTCTTTCCCCCATTGTTTTTCATTCCTCTCCATCCTTTCACTCAGCACTGACTTACAGGCAACAACTTGCCTCTGTCTGTGTGCTCTCCATGACCAGTGTAGGATGTTTCCCCCACTCTAGCTGATAGCTGAAATGGGTGGGCAACAAATACAGAGCTTATGACTTGAATGTGCAGACATATGATTAGGCCAATTCACTTTAACGATGTCTCTCAGTTTGAAGACGTGGTGTTATCCTCCTCCTAAACTCAAATGATTTATAGGAGAGTCTCGCATGATCACAGTGTTTTAGTTGCGGTTTGCAGGGGCAATGCCCTGTTTTTGTCGTCAGATCGTTTGATGTGTCTACCCAGGCTCTGAAGTTGAACTAAAATACTCAGCATTTATGATAAAGTTTATGAAGCATGCCGCCTCTAAAATACTGTTAACTTAGAACAAAGTTGCAAACAGCTTTATGAAAGTTGTTGGGAGGGCAGGTTTTCTTTTTAAGGGACAAGGCTGGCATTATTTTATATATTTCTTATTGTCATATCCTAAGAACAAAATCGTAGTTTCATCTCTCAATACTTTTTTGACTTCCCTATCCTGTCTGTGGCATTCAAACTCACTCACAAACTGAAGATGTAAATGTAGTTTAAACTTGTAGTTTTTAGCAAATGTTACTTTAAACAGGAGTAAGGAGTATATTTGTCGGGATTATTTCCAGCAGCGGATTAATACACATTTAGTGCTCTAATTAGTATTTACAGCAGCAGGACGGTGCATGTGGAATTGACACAAATGAAGGAACGTGTCGCCCGGTGCAACGGTGTTGCTCACTGATATGT
This sequence comes from Macquaria ambigua, assembly GCA_008360985.2. Classification (NCBI taxonomy): domain Eukaryota; kingdom Metazoa; phylum Chordata; class Actinopteri; order Centrarchiformes; family Percichthyidae; genus Macquaria; species Macquaria ambigua. Next base: position 306,394 of record VMKM01000131.1, read on the forward strand.
TTTTAATAGTTTTTGGAGGACTATGGCACAGAAGAGTGAGCTAAATCAGGCTTTGGCTACACAGATAAAACATGTTACTAGGATCAATTCATTGTTGGTTTTGGTCTTTTCTTTTGTTTTTGTTTTTTGACAGTAGGAAAAATATATAGAATATTACCAGCCTTATCCTTTAATATGCATTTAGCGTCCTTAAATTTCTGATGGTCTATTTTTCTTTCTGCCCCTTAAAGTTCTCGTAATGGTTTTGGAGCTGGCAGGTTTGTTCACACAGGGCAAGTTAAAATGCTCACATGGTTTCATGTGTGGAATGGCAGCCAGTGTGCGCTCCTGCCAAACCAAACAGAGTTCCCTCTCAACATCGGCTCTCATCAGTCAACAAACATTGGCGGCTGCTTCCAACATCCAGGCTGCATAATACAAGTGGCAACAGACGCTCAGCAATTTAAGTCTCATATTGGAGTCACAGCAGCAGTATAAGTGCTCTGAATATTACATTTATCAAGTCATTATGTCGTGTTCCCAAGGTGTTTTTGTAATGTACTGTATTTAATTCCACTCCACTTAACTAACTTAACTATTTTTATAACTGATTAATCTGATGATTACTTTATTAATTTATTGAATAATTGTTTCAGAAAATAGTGAAAAATGCTTTTCACAATTTGTGACATATTCAGATTCATTTGTTTAGTCCAGCCAACAGTCCAAAACTCCCCCCAGAAAACAGATTCACATTTTAGAAGCTGGACCCAGAGCTAATACCATGTTTGGTATTTTTGCTTGAAACGTGAATTACTTGTTTATAAAAAAAAAATGTCGCTTTCAATTTTATGTTGATTGACTAATTGTTTAAAGGTGCCCTGTGGAGTTTTCTTGTAAACAATCAAAATGTATATTTACATTCAGTTTCTCTCCAGAACACATTGTGTGTATCCATGGGGTCTAATAAACACGTTGAGTGCATTTCCTTCCTCATAAAACATTTACTAAGCTGATGTTTAATATTTAAAATTAGTTGTTTACAACCACGTTTGCTTGCTAGCAGTCTTCTTCTTCGATGACTTTGTTGGCGCGTTACTTTATTTGTTGGGGCATTACCGCCACCAACTGTCGATCAGCGGAATAGCGTGTGAAAAGTGTGTGTGTGTGTCCTCGTTTCCGTGCATGATGATCAACTCAAAAACAAACAAAAACATTGCTCCATAGCGCTATTGGTGGTCAAAAAATTCCACATTAAAAAATGTCTACTACAAACTAAACTATTCCTCTTCAGTCTCCACCTGTTCAATATTGTTTGTCTTGCTACTGAAGTAAATCTGTGCTGATGAAAGCTGATACTTGTTCAAATGTTGATGCAGACTTTTTGACTCACAGTCTACAATTTCTGTTTACACACACACACACACACACACACACACACACACACATGCACGCACACACAAAACCAGAGAGAGAGAGAGAGAGAGCCACCCACGTGGCATTGTTCTATTTGACCGTAGAGGTTTTAAGAGCCTTTGTCACATGGAGAAAACTCACTGTGGCACCATATGTATGGGAAGCACGGAGGGACAGAAATGTCTGGCAGGTTCTTAGACCTTAACAGAGTTGGGGTGAAAAAAAAGAGCTGTTTTGCTGTTCATGTGCAGACATAAAAGAAACACAACTCAAGCATTTAATCCGTCTTTCCTATCTAGGGAGTGTTCATTGATGCTGAATTAACATGACTGACTTGTTTGTTATTCATCTTGTGTGACTGTGAGTTTTGTTTTGGGGTGTTTTCAGATTGTAATGGAAGTGGAAAAGGGCCAACAACTCTACGGAGCATCTTGAAATTGAAATAAAATGTTACGTTGATTGGCTGCCCTCCGCACTTGCAGCATTACTCTTATGCTTCACCATAAACACTTTTGTGGAATAAAAAATAGACAGGAGGTGGGTGGGTTGGAGTTATGCTGAAAAACCAGTCCCTTTTTAGAGTTTAGTCTCCAAATGATTGGCAGCCTGCACTGTAATTTGAGAGACAACAGAGAACAAGCAGAGTGTATAATGCATTACAACCACAGACAGGAAGAAGGACGAGTTAAAAGGGGGCAGGCTAATGTGGTCATTTGTTTTGTGCAAAGCCTTCAATTAGGCATCTTTATATGATGCAGCTGAAGGGAGAGGGGGATGAAGAAATTAGAGGAATGTAGATGGATAACAGTCTGAAACACTCAGGAGACACTGAGAACTAACACGAACCAATAAAATGCTATTTAAAATGTTTTTTTCCCCCTGGGTCCCTCCAAGGGCATCTTTTTATGTAGAAAAAGCGCTCAATACTTCAACGTAATGAGTAATGCAAATAAAGAAATAAAGAAAACAAGTGCTAAAGCTGTTAATTATGAGTAGAGCTTCAAAGCACAGCCCATCCCGCAGTAATGGTTCATTACGTTTTTCTCTTTTCTTCAGAGAAATGTGCCACAACATTTAAATATCTCGTCCTTAAATGAACCTGACTGCTGCCTTTCAAGTAATTTCACAGCCAAAAGATAGCTGGGCAACTTGGGTGGAAGAAAATAGAGAGAATAAAGACTGAATTGATGGCATACTGTCAAGCAGACAGCCTTTGAGCTTTCCAGCACTGTTTTCTCCCTTTTTGCTCCTGGTCTGTCAGTAAGTCTCCCAGGACTGCATGTTTTCATTCACCGGTTGTGAGGTTCCTGCATGTCGTCCACACAATGCACAAATATGCAGCCTGCTGAGCAGGGCTTCAGGGGAGATCTTTTTTCACCCTGCGCAGGTTTGTCTTACATCCATGGCAACCAACGTGTGCAATCCCAGCGCCCCGTGGGGCTTGAGTCAAATAAAACTCAGAAACAGGACCCACTATCAATCAGCTGTTGAGATGCCTGAGAGAGTGTCTGAGGAGGGGTGCTCAAATCATAGCAAAACGGTCTGAGATCACCAGATCAAAGGAATGCCATCCTTTGGGACGAGCTTTGATTTGAGGAACTATTTGGAAAGCAGTGTATTGCCTTGTGCTGACTGCAAAACTGAAGGATACTCCAGCTTCTGTAAATAAAAATCAGTGTCCTTCCTTTTGTGATGTAAGAAGGGAAGGATTTTGTTATAACTTGGTCCCTGCTGGTGTGGCAGTCAGAGCCAGGCATGCCGTTACCCCCCCCCTGCTTCCAGTCTTTATGCTAAGCTAAGCTAACCATCTCCTGGCTCTAGCTCCATGCATGCATGGTAAATGCTGACCTATTCCTTTAAAACAAGTAATGCCTACTTGTGCTGTATATGCAGACTCATTTCATGGCAAACCTAAGAAAGAAACGAAGGAAAAAATAGACAGGAGATAGTAAAAATGTGTTTCTTTAATATCCCATAATTCACCAATATTACATGACCACTTGCTGAGCTAGCTGAGACTGGCTGTCATAAATTTAATGCTAGTGTTACTTGAATGTCTGTGGCATGAAGCTGTTTTGGCCATTAACACTCTGTGGCTTGTGGCCTTCCTTCCAGTCAATGTCTCATTTTGGTTTATAGCCTGGGAAGAGAAAAAAGTTCTAGTCAACATGAGACACAGGAATCCAGCAGACACAGTTAGTCAGCCTTTGCTTTTTTTTTTATTTGCACTGCTTCTAATTGTGAGCTACTGTGTTGTCAGGAACACAAGTGGTGCTGATGAATATGAGATCAAACAGTCAGGACTGAGTGCTGGTTTTGTTGAAGTGGAAAGCTAGCCTGTTGTGCTCAGGACTTGGTATTTGCACTCATAAATGCTAATTGTGTTTCTGTTTACCAGCTTTTAAAGGATCCACTGCCCATCTTTTACTCTTTGAATTGAAAAAGGAGCATAGTAGAATGGCAGTGGCCCCACAGCTTGACTGAGAGGAGACCACAATCAGCCATCAAATTAGAACAACTCACCCTGTGCCAAACAAGGAGGTCTCAGTAGGTGGGGGAGTAAAGTTGATTTGATTGCTGCTGAGTAGACAGATGATGTTTTAAAGTTTTTTTTTTTTTTTTGTAGTACAGTTTCTATTTCAGTGCATACATTCTGGTTGTGTTAAGTCCAGTGAAGTGAGCACTCAGTTGGCTAACGCCCATACCATGTAACCACCACAACATCCTGGGTTTGAATCCTGTAAAAGAATATTTTTAATTTGATTGAAAAAAAAGAAGAAAGAAATCATTAAACGAACAGTCAGCAAGGTAAATTAAACTTCAACTTTGACCTCCAAATATGCTGATATCTGAGGCACATCCAGTTGGGACAAATTTGACTGCAAAAATGAGATTAGAATTCAATTTTATGAAAACCCAGTAATCTATAACGGTACACTGCGATCACGCCAGAACTCACAAGTAAATATCTGAGAGGATGTGGATACCAGTTTATGTCACTGTCAAATTAAAACCATTTTAACAGTTTTGTTTAAGAAATGAAAGCATTAATTTGGCTCATTTATGTCACTAGTGAATCTATTTTGATTATTAACAAACCGTGACTTTCTGATGTAATGTGCTTTGTTTTACGCTCTACCTCACGCATGTTGTGTGTTGCTGAAAGCCTGATAAAAGTCTATAAGCCCTGTTTGTAGCCCCTATAAAGGCAAGGCTGGATTACCAATTGGACAAAGCGGGCAACTGCCCCGGTGCCGCAGGCCCTAGGGGGCTCCCAGGGCCCCATATTCATGACTTGCAAATTAGTTTGGGCCTTAAGGCAGGTCCTGAATTATTACCTGTCTTGTAGAGAGGCCTCTGTCAAAATATACATGCTGTATATTCTTAAACAAATTTTTGTTGAACCAAATTACCACAAACCCAGTGTCAACTCATTTTGAGTGGGCTAATCCGGCCCTGACTAGAGGTCATGCTACTCCTTACGCCCAAAGTGGTTTGGACTAAAGTGACATTGTCATCTTTAGAGCCCCGAGCTTATTTTAGTAGTGAAAAACATGAAAATAATCAAAACACAGATTCATTATCAAGGGTCAGTTAAAGCCATAATAGTTTTTGTTTTATCTTTATTTTATCAATCTTTTTTGTCGAGTCGGTGAAACCAATGGAGAGAAGTTAAGCTCAAATTTGTCAGTTTACAATGGCAATATCATCACTTAAGTAAATAAAATATTTGTATCCACCTCACCTGGTTGGTTGATGACATGTATTTTACTATTAACACATAAAAGTTTTCTACCTAAAATATCTGGTGTATTCTTTTAAATTAAATGGTTATTTGTGTAATATCTGGCCTATTTACTAATGACATTAAATATATTTTTCCACTGTTGACTAGTTGCTTCAGAAGTCTGAATTTTGGATAAACACACTTCTTCTGCATTTACTTTAATATTCCAGTGTGATTACCAGGCTGCTCTTCAATGGATTTCGTGCTGAAAGTTGTTCTAAAAGCAGTGCTGCAGCAGCCACCACACTTACCTAACTGCTCCTTTGCAATCCACATTTCTCCAAGAATCTCAAGTTCAAAACAGTAATTTCTTACCAAGGACAGATATTGTGCTGTGACCAGCCCTGAGCAGCACTGCATCACTGACTACAGTAACATAGTGTTCCCTTCCAGTAAACTTTCTATGTTGGTCACAAATTGGCTGCTCGCCTCAGTCAGGGAAAGTATGCAGCTTTTTATAGGACTCTGCATTTTAGGATCTTTTGTCTTGAAAATGAACATTCCTCATGTTACAGTCCCCTCAAGAAACACTAGGCTGTCTCACATCGAAGCTGCTTTTTGTTTTGTCATGTCAAAAACTATGTTACTTGTTACACCTGATACTACAGTATAAGAGGTTTGAGATAAAAGAGGTCAGTTTTACATTTTGATTGGGAGTAAGCCGCATAGCAAACATACAGTTTGACATTTGCTGTAAAAAAAGCAGTTGTCGGTTCTCTCTGAAAAATGACTGGAGGTAATCCACAGAATAACATCTTAGTGACATATTTGTATATCTTCAAAGCTTTTTTAGCCACGTTAGCAGCATGGCTGCAGGGATGGCAATGTCTCTCTGTCAGTTGGTAGTTTGGTCCACCATTTTGGTCCAGACTGAAATATCTCAACAACTATTGGATGGATTGCCATGATATTTTGTGCAGACATTCATGATGCCCAGAGGATGAATCCTAATGACTTTGTTGATCCCCTGACTTTTTCTCTAGTGCCGCCATGAGGTTGACATTTGGGGTTTTGAGTGAAATGTCTCTGCAGTGTTTGGATGGATTGCCGTGAAAGTCGGGGCAGACATTTGTGTTCCTCTTCAGGATGAATTGAAATAACTTTGGTGATCCCTTAAGGTTTTCTTCTAATACCATCATCAGGTAAAATTTTTAATTTGTCCAAACTTTGGTTTATGACCAATTACCTGCAAAACTAATGACATTCTTGTGTTTAGTGCTAATTAGCAAATGTTAGCATGCTAACATGCTAAATTAAGGTGACCATGGTAAACATTAGAGCTGCTAAACATCAGCATGTTTAGCATTTATATTGTGAGCATGTTAGCACGCTGTTAGCATTTACCTCAAAGCACCCCTGTGCCGAAGTACAGCTTCACAGGACTGCTGGCTTGGCTGCAGACTCTTAGTCTTTCTTTTCCATAACATTAGCAAATCATTAGTCCCTTCAAAAAGAATACTCTTAGTTGTTTTTGTCAAGCATAAAAAGCTATGAGTATCTCTTATTAGTGAAGGGAATGAAAGATGGGAAGGCTTAAATTTGAGTAAAAACATGTATTTCATTAGTAACCAGACATTAGCCAGCAAGATGAGTATGTGATGAATACTTGCATAAATTGAATATATTGAGTGGTGGTTGGATTTGTTTGAAGATTTCATTGGTTGATTCTCACAGCTGGCCTTCAAATCCTTTCTAACCTGCCCTGTGCTCCTTTGTGTGGGACCTTTCATTTAGCAGACTCTTTGTCCACCGGGACTACAGCCGTGCCTTCTTTGTTGTCACTCCTACAAGGGGAGTGTGAGTGTGAGTGAGTGTGAGTGAGTGTGAGTGAGTGTGAGTGAGTGTGAGTGAGTGTGTGTGAGTGTGTGTGAGTGTGTGTGTAGATGTCTTGGTGTGTGTGTATTCCAGCCATCGCAGGGGCCTCTCCTCCAGATTTGCACAGAGTTTGGGCTTGGCTTTGTGATTCAAGGCTGGACAGTGGGTCCAGGGGAGGACAGAGAGTGAAAAAGAATGTGAAGAAGAATAAGCGACTGATGGAGAGAGAGAGTTGGGAGGATACCAGATTCTATTGAAAGTCTTTGCACAGCGTTTGAAGTCAGAGGATGAGGATTTAGAGGGAAGCAGGATTATTCAGAGTCAATACCCTTCAACAATCCAGCCTCAATCCACTGCTGCAAAGAAACAACGTAGTCTGACTAACCACGGCTGTTTTTCTCTCTGTCTCCTATTGCAGCTTCTGTGTCAGACATGCTGGGTAGCGTAGCGCTTTTCTAATCTTGTTACCTTTCTCTGTACTTACAGGAATAGTTTGACATTTTGGGCAATATTCTTATTTGTTTTCTGGCAGAGAGTTAGATGAGAACATGGATACCACTCTCATATCTGTCATTTAAATATGAAGCTGCAGCCAGCCGCCAGTTAGCTTAGCTGCACAAAAAGACTGGAAACGGGGGGAAACAGCTAGCCTGGCTCTGTCAAGGGTTACAACGTCTGCCTACCAGCACCTCAAAAGCTCACTAATTAACATAAATCTTGTTTGTTTAATCCATAGAAGCTGAAGTGTAAAAACGTCAATTTGTTGTTGTTCAGGGGCTTACGTGCCAGACTATTTCTTGTCTGGAAGCAGTGACTTCCTGGAGTCTCCGCTGGTTGCCTGGCAACTGTTCCCAGCCAAGAAATAGTCTGGCACATAACCTCCCATAAAATGGCGAATTGTCGTTTTTTTTCTCTTTGTCTTTTGTACGGATTAAACAATCAAGATATAACATGTTAATCATTGAACTTTAGAGGTGCCGGTAGTTGGATTTTATTACCAGGCTTGCTGTTTCCAGTCTTTATGCTAAGCTAACCAGCTGCTGGCTGTAGCTTCATACATGAGAGTGGTATCGATCTTCTCGTCTAACTCTCTGCCAGAAAGCGAATAACTGTATTTCCCAAAATGTTTAACCATTTCTTTAATGACATGTCCTTTATGTGAACATGTTTTCATTTACAACATGTTTCTGTGCTGGAGCACATAGCTCTCATTCTTCTCTTTCAGATTGTTGTTTTAGTTTAGTTTGAGTCTCTAGAGCCACAGAAACCTAAGACGTGTACATTGCAGTTTTATATTGTCTTTTTCCATAAATAACTTTTTAATCCCCAGCATCCTCATCTAGTATTCCACGAGAAACCCTTGAGAGCTTTTACACTGTCAGACGTGAAGCTAATTGCTGACTCTCTGTCATTCTGCAAGTGTGTGTGTGTGTGTGTGTGTGTGTGTGTGTTCAGTTTACTGCTGCTCCGGAGATCCAGTTCAGTTGAGACACTTCTTCAAATCCTGGACTACTGTTGTGTCCCAGAGGTGGACATCAGCAGTCACACACACTTGCCAACATGACATGAATACACACTGACTTTCTCTGTCTTACATTTTGTCTCTGCCTCTTTCAAACACACACACACACACACACACACACACACACACACACACACATTCTACACACACTGCACTGTAGCCACTCACTGCATAGAGATGAGCCCTAAAAATACACACACTAGTCAGCACTTTACATTGTTTGTCTCCTGTGTGGCCGTTTGAAATGGAGATTTATGGCTGCTGGCTGTTGTCTTAGGGCCATTTTCTAGATTAGATGATACAGCACACACTGCTAAACAGGAACTGTATCTTTATGACAGATTTGCACTGTTTTTTTTTTCCTTTTTAGAGATTTACATAGTGTTGAGCTGTGTGGAAACCAGCACTATGTGATATTCCAGTGTGATGTTTGTGCAGGAGAGCTGACTGTGCAGCTACAAAATTTACAACTGTTAGCAGTATACAGCAAAGACTGAGCTGACACTCGCAGCTTTCCACACGAACGGACCATGTTACTTTGATTTGGTGGTATACTAAGTGAATGGTTCGGGCCATAATAGGCTCTTTTTCTGGAAGAAGCCCTCAAGTTAAACCAAAATTCTTTAAATAATTTAGATGTCCAACTTAACGGTAAACCAGACACAAATTAGGGCCGGTACATCAGAACATTTGACTGAGAAAAAGACTTTCTATAACTGATACCAAGACAAAACTTCTCACCACAAACTCACTGCAGTTTTTATGAAAACATCAGTATGATGTTTTTTTCAGCTCACTACTCTTGGCCTGTTTCTTAGGATTGTGCTTCTCTGTTTCACTGTAGTTGTTTGGAGAGGAGAAATCACTTCTTCTGTCAGTCTGGCGGAAGGAAGTATTTCCTAAGTAAGGAAGGAGCCTCCAGGGATTAGTCTGTAGTCGTCTGGGCGATGAAATCCTAAACACGGCAACACACAGCAACACACCAAGCCCACTGTCTGCTCCCACTCTCCCCTCTTCTTCTATTCCCCCCTCATCCTGTCCTTCTCCCCTTCATGGCAGATATAATGGCATAATTGTCCTGCTTATCACTTGTATCCTGGCATGAGAGACAAATGAATGTTGTTTTTACTGCTGGGAGTCCAGTGTCTGATGACCGCTGATAAGTTTAATTCTGATTTGTCCCTTTTAGAAATATCTGTTTTCTCTGGTTAGTTCAGATAGGCTTGACGGGACAATTTTAGCATCACTTGAGGTTTTGCTCATCTTCTTACATTCATGATTACGTGATAGTTTTTACATGCACATTCCACAATGTAAGATGTTAAATAAGCTTAGCCATTGCTCTCAGGCTCGTTCACTCACAATCCGATCAAAACTGCATTTAAAAATTCAGAAACTATACTTACTAAAGAGTAAAGTGAAAGTAAAGTAAAGTTTATTTTTTATTTTTTTCTTAAAACACTGAATATCAAATACTTTTAAGTATACACACGATACATAAGGACACAAATGTGACATATTAGGGTTAAAATAAAATAAAAAAATTGATTAATTGAAAAAATAATCATGAGGTTGATCAATGATGAAAATAATTGTTAGTTGCAGCCGTGAAATCAATGAAACATCCTGGTCTGTCCAAGTTCATGTGACCATTGGGGAGACTGCTGAGTCTATGCTACACAGTTTACTAAAATAATAGCTGTGACATAGCACATTTTGCTTATCCTGTTTTTTTACATACTAAATTAAAATGGTAAATAAAGTCACTCATCTCAGATCTTTACTTTTCCATTAAAATGTAAATCTTATCACTGGGAATGAAAATCCAGAGAATCAGAATACCTCAGGCCTTAAAAGTTGACATTTTAAAAACAACTTTCAGTTATATAACAGTAATAGAAGCAACTTATTAATATACACATTACAAGAGCTGTGACAAGACAAGAAGGCATGTCTTAGTTTTCTGTGTTTTCTTCTCCATAATAGCTTTCTACCAAAAGCTAACATTCTTTGCAGTAAAGATGAGACCTGTTTTCTATCTGTCACATAGTACAAGGGTGTTTGAAAGGTGCTATCTAAATAAAGTGTATTATTATTATCATCGTTAAGGCAACAGGAAGATGAAAGAAAGATGCTTCCACCTGCTATTGCAAAAATAAAATGGTAAATGAAGCTTAGTTTTACATATTTTGACATTTAAAATCTGCAACCTCTTCTGAACTGGAAAACCTCATAATATTTAACTTATTGTTTTTGAAAACCTACCAAAGCAAGGCCGATATAGCTAATAGCTCTGTTGTCACTGACGCACTGGACACAATCCAAATGAATGAATATTAAATACCAAATGTGAAAGTTTTGTACCTCTGATTACCCTGAGGTAACCAGAGCTGATAATGGCAGAACAAAATTAAAAATTCCCCCAAAACCTCTTAAACTCATTGCTAATAACTCATGTATGAGCTGTGACTGAGCAGGAACGAGAGAGAAGCTTTAAAGGATACCTTGATATAGATTTACTGTCTCAGACGTGTCTATTACATTTAACAAGTTAATTTTGCAGGAATGCCAGCCCACCAGTATGCATTTGTACAAGTCAAATGCTTAGTTAGGGGCTATTGTAATGAGAAGTTCATCAATAACATAATGGCTCCTCTTTTGTAGGCCAGTCAACGAGGTGAAATTACAAAGCTTACCACTTTCAGATCCTTGATCCTAATGTTCCATATCATCTTTTTGTAAATCTAATGTAATTATCCAGTTCAATAGAGTAATCACTGGCGTGCTGTGTGCATTAGGCCCTGTATTCAGGCTTATGACAGCCCTGTTGGCTCCTTCACTGGCATCTAACAGCTCCCTAAGGCCAGCCACAGGAAACCCTCAACAGCCTCACACAGAGCCACCTTTGAAAGCTAATGAAAGCTTTATTATTATATTATTATTTTCACTCTGGCTCTTAAAACTGTGGCAGCTCGCTCTCTTTCTGTCTGGGTTTCTGTGTGTGTGGGTGTGTGTGTGTGTGTGTGTGTGTGTGTGTGTTCTCTGAAAATGTTTTACGAGTCAATGTGTGCTAAACCTGACCTGTGTTTCTACATGTGCAGCATGTATGAAAGGATATTTGACCTATACATTCGAGACGCACGCACGCACGCACGCACGCACGCACGCACGCACACACACACTTCCCTACAAGAAGCACTTGTGCCCCACTTTATTGACCCTCTCTGCTTCTTTTCCTGAACGGCATATTAAAGGCTGTGTTCACAGTGGAGCTCTGTGCTCTTTGAAGTGTTCAAGAGCTGCAACAGATCCTCAAATATTGACTTTTAAGCCTTCTGGAGGAAAGAGAGAGCAGAGAGAGATGGAGAGGAAAAAGGTACATGTATGGACAGACAGACAGACAGACAGATGGAGGGAAGTGGCTTTTGTTGTAGTTTAGGTGGGGGTTGTGAGATTTCTGACAATTTGCTTTGGCTAAATATGTGTTTGTCAACTGTTAATATATGTAGGGAGGCGCATGTTTATTGATGTGGAGGAGGAAGTACACAGAGATAAGGGCTGATGGTAAGCTGAGCCTGACTCCAGGCAAAATAGATTAGAATGACTTACGGTCTCTCCTCATTTCCTTTCCTTTCCTTACATCTCCTCCTATCCTTTCCTTTGCTCTCATTTCCACCCCTCTTTCCCTTCCCCTCGTTCCTTCGTTCCTCCTCTCCTCTCCTCTCCTCTCCTCTCCTCTCCTCTCCTCTCATGCTTAGTTTTAACTAAATAAATCACATTTCACCCCCCTCCGTCCTACTCTGAGAAACCCTGAGCCAGAACACACTTCTGTAACACCTCTGAGCAGGCGACTGTTTTCACTTTTAAAACAATGCCCCCTTTATGGAAACTGAAGACGGAAGGAGAAAGAAAACATCCCAGGCTTTTTAACTTTTCTCAGGAACTTTTCTCTGCCATCTGCAGGTCAGGGTGGTCAGTCTGTCTGTGTTTGCGGTGCCGCTGTTGCCAAGTTGAAAAAGAGGCAAATCGACAATCCAGAAGGTCGAAACTTACGCAGAGAAACATCTTGAGATGGGACAGTTTGATATGGCCTTTCCCTCTTTATGTATTTCTCCCCCTCCTCATGCAAACATGCTTGCACATGCCCTAAAACACAAACACACACACACATGCACACAAAAGGCCCAGTTTTACTCTGTGGTTTGTTTGTAGATCAGAGCAGGCAGGTACACTGAGCTCACTCACGCACACTGAGTAACACTTTGTGCTTCGCCTCAATCTCCTGCTATATCGGGACAGTCTGCCAGGCTGTGTGCGTGTTTGTCTGTGTGTACCATGATGCAGTCTTGATGCAAAGTCTGATTCATTTGCCTTATCTGTTTTCATGTCACTCTTCTCTTATCATATGTTTATTTTCTTTCCAAGCAGCCAGCTCCCTTGTGTATGTTGCCAGGTATGGTTGTCAGACACTTCCTCAGCTCAAACCTGGGAAGCTCTGTGTTGTGTTGTGTGATAACGGAGCTCGCAAACTAGCATGCTTGTGTGACAATTTGTCATGCCAGAAAAGCTAAAATAAAATTATTTAAAACTCTTATCAAAACCCAGACAGTCGTGCATTCAGTGGAATTTGGTGAATAAGTGCTTTAACGTTGTAAACGTGTACTCCTGCTTCTTGCAGAGATTACAGGCAGGTTTATTTTTACGTTCTATATCCAGCAGCTTAAGAGTCTGTTTGTTAGCATAACTCGGTCAGACCAGACCAGCTTCCAGTTTACAGCCTGAGAGGAAGGCAGGTCATGTATCAAAATAAACCTAATTTATCACCAGGTAAATCTAAAGGAATGGTGATTTATATAGAGGTGAAAGTGAAATCCTTGATGTTAGGCCAAATAAAATGGGTGTCAGAAAAACTTGATGGACATAATCAGGTAGAAGTCCATGTGGTAACACTTTATTTTACAGGTCTTTCTCATAAAGAACTAATGTAATTTGGTAGAGATTCTAGGGAAAATAGAGACAGTGTTCAGTTTGAACAATTGCAAGCATAACCTGGAGAGTCTTTTGGTCAGTGTGTATCAGTTTCTTTAGTCACCACAAACATTTGTGCAGAAAACATTATTGTCACACTCCTCATCCTGGAAAAACAAAGCGTGCGGGTGCTTGTTTCATCCTCTTAATATGCCACAATGAAGCCATAGTTTTCTGCTGACTGTACTGACTGTGCCACCCTGTGAGCCATTGACTTTCATTGTGTGTCTTTTGCTCTGGGATGAGCTGAACCCACAGAGCCACTGACTCACCCTCTCTAGATGGAGAATGGCCTTTTCTGCAGCCTATCAGATGTCACTGCGCTTCTCTGTTGTGGTCTCGGCCATTCAGAGAGGATGAATCACATTAATAAAAGCCATCTTTGCGCTGCTGAACAGCTCAGCTGAGGTCGACTGGTGGCATTTGAGTGCTTGAAAACCTGGAAACACGGGAAGCTTCAAACAAAGTAGCTGATATTGATGTGCTCACACATTACAGTGCACATTTAGGGATGCATTGCAATATAGTACATTTACTGTATCAACCGTGCTTCTGCTTATTCTGTGTGTGTGTGTGTGAGAGAGAGAGAGCAGGAGCTTTTGGTGTTTTGTCTGTTTGACTACAAAGGCTCATCTTATTTCTCATCCAGCTGACTGATCCTTTTCCTCAATGACATATCTATGAATACACACACACACACACACACACACACACACACACACACACACACACACACACACACAGAAATAAGCAGAGGCTGCTGGTAAATGCAGTATATTAAGCAACATCAGCTAATCTCTTTGTTGAAATTGTAGTACCACTTCTAGCTTTTGGAGTTGTAAATAGTGCAGCAAAGTGAGTGCAATTTGTAAACCACATTTGATGGCCATTTTTCAGTGTTTTTTGGGCATTTTATGCCTTTATTTGATGGTGATAGTGGGGAAAGAGAGTAGGGGAATGACATGCAGCAAACGGTCCGGCCAGCCGGGAATCGAACTAAGGACTCGCTGCTCAGGGCATTTGCGCCCATGTGGTATGCGCCCTAACCGCTTGGCTATCGGGTCGCCCCGTTTTTTCAGTGTTTTTAAGGATTATTAAAGACTCTATTTGATGCTCACAAAAAGTCACAGAAGGCAAATTATTCTCACTGCCGGTGCCAGCTCAGAAAGGTGTGTCTGCGCCACAAAACCTATCTTGACCTTGATATCAAATAGCAGTTTATTTGTTTGAATGCATTGCGGGTTAGAATTACATTTAGCTATTTGTAGGTGTTAAGTTGACACCCAGAACAAATCAGGGTGACTAACAGTGAGAGGGGAGGAGGCACATTCTTCAGTTAATCAATTCAATCAATGAGTAACATCTTCTGTAATATTTTAGCCTAAACAGGCGATGTGAGTATATGGGAATGTGTGCAAATCTGCCACATTGGGGCTGTTTTATATAATATTTTTAATATCTTTTGACTGTACCTCAAGGTTTTACTAAAGTGCAAAATAAAAATCTGGATTGGTTGTGTGTGGTTGTTTTTGTAGATGGTGGGCAGTAGGTGAAAGGAAGCAACACAAATTTAGTCAACAGGCTCTACTGTTTTCTCCTGCTCAACATCTCAGTGATCCAATGTCCTACATAGGCATATTAAAATGAAAAATGTCTCCCTCTGGTGGTGAAAGCAACAATCAGCATTTTCTTATCAGTTCAAGTCCTCAGCTGGCTTAACCTATATTCGTGTTGGTGCTACTTTTATTCTATATTATAGTTTCTGTGTTGATTAATAATTGTCATTTGTATCTGACATCTGATCTGCTTACTTTATATCAAAATATCACTGTTACCTCCCAAACCAATCAGATGCAGAGGGGCAAAGAGAGAGGTGAGATGGCATAATGAGGTGAAATAAAAATCCTTTTTCTTCTCGTTTAGTGCCAACTGCCAGAAGCCCTGACCTTAAGTGTAACTCATCACTCGGCTAGCTACCCCTGTCACAGTTAACCAGATCATCCTACATTAAAGAAAATGAGAAGTGCAGCAATTATGGGAGAAAGGAAGAAAATGGGATCAAATTTAAAAAGCCTTTTAGACGTGGAGAAAAGCTCAGCTACTGAGGAATTTAACTGAAAGGGCATTGTGATTGGTATATAATAAGCCAATATATCTGGATGATAGCCAGTGATACCCGAGCTTTCAAACATTAATTGTTCATATATCAGAGTTTGTTTACGATGCCAGCAGGCGAGGGAGAAACACATGCAGGCTGATGGGTGGCATGTTGTAATGGCTTATTATAGTGATTCTAAGTGATGGATTGAAAGTTGTGTTTTCTTTCCTTAATTCTTTCAAACTAGTTAAATGTCAAGATCAAAATAAAATATGCTGAAATACATTTTCAAAGTGTGAAACTGAAACCTGCCTGCATGCAAATTGGTTTAAGATCCTTTTTTTTTGTCATTTTCATATACTAACATTTTGAATAAAATCCCATATATATAAATAAATAAATAAATATGAAATATTCCTTCCTTTTTACAATTTTTTAACATTTATACAGGTATTTTGATCTTCTGAATCAAAATTGTAACCATTAACAGAATCTTTCAACAACAAATCTCTTATCTCTTGAAATTCTGTCTCTGTATACATTTAATTCAAATTTCTTTAGCTGTTTTCTGTCAAACTCTGTATCCTTTTTTATTATTTATTCGCTTCTAAATATAGATTCTTTTTTTAGCCCTCATACATGAAGAATGTTTTGTCTAGCTTGTCTTATTGTTCTCTGTTTGTCTTGTCTTTATGCTATTTTATTGCTCTTTGTCCTCATAAACAGAGTCGGGCCCACAGCTGCGAATGTTTTTCATTGCTCTGCTATTTTTCCTGCTTAAAAAATAAAATAAAATAATTCTAGGTATTTATATAGTCAGAAAATGTTATCAACTACACACACACACACACACACACACACACACACACACACACACACACACACACACAAACGACACACTCCACATTAAGCATGATGCCCACCATGTGTCCAGATGCCAGTTAACTGAAGCAGACCAGACCCTCAGTAACAGTGTAAGAAGTCTCTCCACAGTATGAGAGTGTTTTCTATCATGCTGGCTCAGCCTCTTCTTGGTGTTCCTCCTGCTGCCAGAAATGCAAACATGTCTGCCCTCCTCTTATCAGCCGGGTCACTGACACTCAGAACACACACGGCCAAAACAGGCTCATTGTGGCATCCTCATTAGGACTGCTTTTAACCTGGAGGTCCTCTCAAAAAGTCTAAACGATTTTCCTGTGTAAATATAAGGAATTGACAATATTATAATAAATATAAAGAACATGTACGCTTGTTGTAAATAAAGGTGAATAGACGGCTGAATCCGGATTTGGAGGGCAGCAGTAAACACAACATTTACATATTATGAAGTTGATAAGGGGAACTTGTTAGCAAACAGCTGCTTATTTACACATCCAGCAGACACAGAGTAACATTAGCATTCATTTGGAGTCTTGTTTGTGGCCACCTGATGAATGTCAGTCCAATATTCACTCTCCTTTTAGCTCTGTCTCTACCAACTCCTGAGGGAAAAATCTGCCTCTTGAGCTGCTAAATGCTCCGCTATGTTCACCAGCTAGTCTCTAACTTTGTTTTTCTGCTGTTTGGTGCTGAGCAGGTAGCGTACAGTAGGTTTACCAGAGCTTTTCAGCTGAAAACGGCTACCTGCCGCTCCTGAAAACAAGGTTGATGAGAGCGGTGAGAGGGAACCAAAATATTAAAGTTGCAGGCTGCAAAACCAAAACAAGGAGCTGAAAGACACTGAAACGTGCCATTGAGCTGAGGCAAACTGTGGAGTCAGTCACTATGAGCGACCCCTTTCACATAAATAAATATTGATCAGCTTTAAAGAAACATATTTGGCCTGTTTCAAAATGCGAACAGAGTGCCAGATAGGCCTGAATATTTCTGTCTCAAAAAGTTTAAAGTTATACCTTCTTCTCATCCTCTGCCTTCTGACTCTGCTACATTACTCTTTGTCTTTTTCCCTTTTTCCTCTCCTTGTGTTATTTCTGTCCCCAGGCTTGCCCAGAAGCCTGGCCGCTGGTCTAGGCCTCCAAGTGAGAGACGCTGCTTTAAACTCTCTCTTTGCTGAAAAATAATGTCATTAAAACTGCCTGGACAGCTAGCAACTTCCGTGTGGGCGTTCTTCTAATCCAGCAGACTTGTTTAGACAGCAGAATTACTGGATCAGCGTATTATCCATGCCTTTATGGACCTATGACGGGAAAATCTCTAAGTGACTTGACGCTGAGATTTATGTCCTAGGGAGCACAAGAAGAAACCGGTGAGGGAGATAAAACACAGGCAAATTTGTTTACTACACAGATATTTCTTATGTGGTTTGACAGGTGGGATTCATTAACTCCACAATCTAATGTTGTAAACCCCCCCTGAAGCACGCACTCTAATCCCTGTGGGACCCTTCATAACTCTGCCTGCTCTGCTTCATACACCCGAGGGCTGTAATAATCTCTAACTGTACTCCACAAGCAGATATTTCTTTCTCTCTCTGTTTCTCTGCTTGTCTGTGCGCCTGTCTTCTATCTGTTTATTTCACACAGTCACAAAGACGCGTTTTATCCGCACTGCACTTTCACAGTTGCTGCTCTTGTCTTTGCCATTCTTTACACATTCTCTCTCTGTTTTTCATGCCGCTCTCTGACCTGAGTGCTTGCTGTGTAGGAGGCGCAGCTTCACTTCTCATCCACACACATCTTTGAGTCTTTGAGATCTCACGTCCGTGCAAGATCAGTGAAGACCTGCGATCAGATTCAGTTTCTGGTACCTTGCTTGAGATGGTGCGCCTGCAGGCATGCCAGACCCCTCTCTGTTCCCCCTCGCAGTTGCACTCTCCAGGGGGCTTTCGGTCAATCTTTCCACGTCAGTGCATATTGTACTGCACTTGACCGTCTAAGCCCTCATCACACTGGTCACCCCCCCCCATCAGACTCTCAGCCCCCTAGGCAGCTCCAGGCCTTCACCCTGACTATTACCTCACAACTCATGACAAGCACATGATGCGAGAATGGCCATGGCTCAGGTATTAGCTGAGACAAGAACTGAAAAAAGAGAGACAAAGGGATAAAGTCGAGCTTGTTGCACTGGTGAAACATTTACTATTGTGCTGAGGTCATTCCTTCATGTCTGGCAAAACATGTAGAGCTCAATCATCATATTCTCATATCATGTTTCAGGGAAATCTTACTGTAATGTGTAATATTATGACATGTTATTGTTCTGTTGTCAAAAATGTATAATCAAATTAATTTAAAAAAAAACCAAAGCAATTAATGAAACATGATATAGGTTATTTTAAAATGGAATAACACTCGATATTTTCATGCTTCTCAATGTCACATCTATTAATTTGACTATTAAGAGTTTTTATTCCAGACCAGTCTAATAAATACTTAGATACAGGAGTAAGGATGCACCATCTGATACACTGGATTGGTATCTCTGCTGATATTGACCTTATTAAATGGATCAGTCAGATGAGACCCTTGTGATGGTTAGCTGGAAGCTAAGCTAAGCCTGGAAGCAGGGGAAAACAGCTATGTTATATTTTGTTTGTTTTATTCTGTAAAAAAAACAAAAACAAATTGAGGTTTTGCAGGGGGTTATGTGCCAGACTATTTCTTAGCCGGGCACAGTGACTCCCTGGAGTCTTGTCGTCACTGTGTGGTTGCCAGGCAACCAGCAGACACTCCCAAGAAGTCACTGCTCCCGGCTAAGCTAAGCTAACCATCTCCTGGCTTCAACTTTATTTTCACGAGACTCTTTCTTTAACTGCACTTCACTTCACATTTTAAACAGAATTTTCTGGTGCACAGTGGGAAGGAGCTTTTATTTCTGTCCTCAAGTGTGTCTTTGGCACATCAGGACATTTTTTGCCCTTACGTGACTGTTTGATGCCATAATGCTGCACTTTCCAAACAACCACTCCTAAAACACACACATAGAAACACACATCAAAGCCAGATACTGCTTACAGCACTGGCTACACTGCTGTGGCTGTCAAAAGAGCAACAGCATGATATGCTTTTGCCTCCTGATGCAGTGGCCTGATCATAAAAAAAACGCTACTTACACATAGTATTTCGTGGCGTGGAGCTTAGCAGAATTTGCTGGACATTTACTTCATGGTGATAAAAAAAATCATGAGCGGGGAAATCATGTGCTGAGGATAGTGAATACATGTTTTTAGGTTGAAAGTGAGCATCTCATCCTTGTAAAGCATGGAGTCTGCTATGTGTGCATGCTTGTGTAATGGCAGGCATGTTGCCTTATATGTGTGTGGTGTATGCTAATGAGTTGGACATTATTATAATTGCTTATTCTCTGAGGATGTAATTTGTAAAGACCCCCCCCCCCCCCGTCTCTCTTAACCTTTCGTCTCCCTCATTTTAGTCTCTTAACCTCTGCCTTTCTTCTGTCATGTTCCTCCTCCTGTCTCTCTTCTCAGTCGTCTTTTCTCTCCTCTTCTCTCCTCTCCTCTCCTCTCACTGACGCCTCTCATGCTGGTTTGGTAGAAGTGGTTGGTTTATTAAAACACTATATATATACTGTAGCTCTGTTCATATTATATCACAGCAGCTTGTACACTGATGTGTTGGTAGGACTTTCTTTTCAATTTTTCTTTGTCAGCTCAGCTTTTGATTAGGGAACAAATTGCTTCCCTACGAGTGCTTTACTCCCTTTCTGGAAAGACGGTGGGAGCTTCATCTCCTGCTGGGACCCCCGGAGACTCGACTCGACTCTGCTCTTCCCTTCCCTGTTCATATTACAGGACAGTAGTTTCAGCCTTCAGTGTTACCAGTTAGAAAATATTTAGTCTTTCATTTCTCTTTGCATCTCTGGCTCCCAACAGGCAGCAAGTGCAACTTAACTTTTGTTAATAATGTGTTGAAATGTGTGACAGTCCCTCTGTAATCTTTTGTCTTTCTCTCTTTGTCTCTCTTTCTCCTGCTGTCCATCCCACAGACACCTTTGAGGTCCTGATGAGGCAGGCGGAGAATCACACTAATGCCATCCTCCAGGAGTCGTACCGCAACATGGCTGATCAGGCCGTGGGCCCTGTGCGGGAACTCTTCACCGATATCAGTCTCTTCCTGCTGGGGTCTGAGTCCAACGTTGATGACCTAGTACAGCGATTCTTCGACGCTCTCTTCCCACTAGTCTACAATCACCTCATCAACCCAGGCCTCAGCGACTTATCACCAGGCTACGCTGAGTGTGTAAGGTCGTCCAGCCGTGTTGTGAGACCGTTCGGTGGGGCACCCAGCCTCTTGGCTGATCAGATCGCTCGCTCTGGGGTCTCCGGGAAGCTTCTTCTTCAGGCACTGCACCTTGGCATCGAGGTCATCAATACCACAGACCACTTACAGCTGAGCCGCGAGTGCAGACGGGCCCTGCTCAAGATGCACTACTGTCCTCACTGCCAGGTATGGATGCATGTCTCTGAAGTGAGTTTATCGATCTATGAAAGTCTTCACCAGCATCACTGATCCCAGAGTAATTTGTTTCACAGGGCTTAACCCAGTCCAAGCCCTGCATGGGTTACTGCCTCAACGTGATGCGGGGCTGTTTGGCAAGCATGGCAGAGATTGACATCCACTGGAGGGAGTTTGTTCGCTCGCTGGAGGGCCTGTCAGCGCGGATGCACGGACCTCAGGATTTGGAGCAAGTGCTTCTGGGAGTTCACACGCTGCTTCACGATGCTGTCGGACACGCTCAGAAAAATGGACCCCGCCTCTCAGCACAGGTCAGATCATCTTTGAGGAGACATTCAGTATTGTTTAGGACGGTTGACTTGAAACTGTACTGGGGCTCTGTGGGAGGTGAAAACCAGTATCACCTGTCAATCTGCCAGGGTGAACGAGAGAAGAATAGATAAAGGATAAAGCATTTCGGTCAGTCCTGGAGAGATTTTTATTCTGAATTACACTGCTGTTCCAGCTGCTAGCTCCATGTCAGATAGGTAAGTGGCGTGAACACCAAAGATTGAATTGCTTGAAATTGCACATACCACGCACGACAGGTTAGTCGGACCAGAGCAGGCCAAAACTCTCCAGAAATACGTCCGTGTGTGCAGCTCCAAGGCAGTCAGAAACTTAGAAGTTAAACTGCCAGACAGAGAAGAGAGTGTCAACAGCTACTTGCAAGGTTTAGACTCATTTACCCAAACTAGGAAGTCTTTATCCATAAAACACAAGTAATCTATAAAAGTCCAACCATAAAGTATGTAACTTTCTACAGGATGTTTGTTCCTGAGCTACACTGGCTTTCTTTTTCTCACAGAGACAGCACAGCTCCATCTAGTGGTTGTCTAGTGTCACTGCTGCTTGATAGGCTGCACATGCAGTACGTTTCAGAAATGGGAGATGATAGGCTTGGCTGCACTAATGGCCTTAGTGTAAACAGCTGTCACTCAGCCATCTAAAATAAGGCTTATTTGTCATGCACCAGTGCAGTTTAACAAGATTTAAAATGCATGTTTCTCCCTCAGTGTTTAGACTTAAATTTGTGTCTGTCTCATTGGGTAATAGGTGCACAAACTGTGTGGGCCACCGAGCAGGAAGCCTGCGCAGTCAGTCAGCATCCAGCTCAGCAGCAGCAGAGAATCCATGCCTCTTAAAGCTCTCATCAGAGTGTCAGGGGACTCGCTCGCTGTCAAGAGAAGGTAAGTGGGTGAAAGATGACAGATGTGTGCATAGAGGGAAGAGTCATGTTCTGATTTGAGTTCATTAAATACAATTAATATGTAAAACACTTTGTTAAACAAGTTAATTATCTGTGTGCCTGCATGTGGCTGCTTCTTCAGGGTCTTTCTGAACAGTCTACGTCTCTACCGTACGTACTACGGTGGCCTGGCGGATCAGCTGTGTGTGAGTGAGCTGGCCTCTGGTGACGGGCTGTCCTGCTGGAATGGAACCGACATTGTAAAAAGGTTTGTTTCATAAAGAGGTTCATATCTCTGTGAAAAACGCGCACACACACACACACCCAAACACTCAATGATATAACTGCATACCTTACCTCTTCTATTTTAAGCATTCAAGTATTTTATTTTACATGTAGGGTCAACAAAGCAATGCGGTACTGAGACGATGCAACTCCTTTGTTAAGAACAGAATTCAAACAACAGTTTCAGGCTACAGACATTAATACATATTTTTCACATCACTCCAAAGTACACCTAATTTGAGCGCACGAGAAATCAATCCCTTCACGTAAAGTCCTCCTCCACTGAAAATGTGTTTTGTTTATTCTTGCTTCACTTGGATGTTTGACCTTCACTGTGCAGAATGATGTTTGTGTTAGAGTTTGATGCTAGAAGGCTGTTTTCACACTCACACATACACTGAGAATGGACTTTTCAGAGACATCTTGAGTCCAGCAGTTAAACTTCTGAAATAAACAATATTTGAATATTCATAGATTCTCGATTTTTCAATGAGGTATAAGGAGTAGATGTAATTTTAAGAATTTTTAATGTGATCATATTTTTCTGTAGTGGATCAAATGTTTTATTGATTTCATTAGGATAACGGAATTAAGTCTCAACCTCCATTAGTTTCTTAGTTATTGCAATAAACAAAGATTAATGTGGCAGAGATTCTGGTTTACTATTAAACTAAACTTTGGTTGTTTGGTTCAAGACCTACCTGGCCCTATATTCTGCTGGCAGACAGACAAACAATTAAACTAGCTAACGGGTGAAGAAATAATGTTGGCAGAGGACCTAGTAACATTTCTGTAACACTTTCAACCCGGAACAAATCTGAATGAAATGGGAGAGAAAAATCACTGTAATAAATGTATTATCTCAGTCATCATCTCTAATGTACAAAATCAGTTTAGCAAACTAGGAAACATTGTGAAAGAGATTCTTCTCAAATCAGATAAATCTATAAAAACAGTTTTCCCCTCGCAGTGCTACCAGAGCAGAAGAGGTTAATAAACGTGTTGTACAACCACAGTGACAATCTGACCAGTACTCTCTCTAGATATTTCCAATGTTCAATCATGCCAGCTGCGTGGATGAATAAATGAATATCCAGCAAAATTATTTATTTTTATTAACAGCTTGTGAGCTAATATGAATTAAATGAGAATCCCAAATTAACGTCCTGTCGTTCTGTGCTTGTGCGCTGTCGGATGTTATAAAACAGGCAGCAGAATTTGCTCTCTGATAACGTAAAATGATGAAATTGATGTGAAAATGTATCAGTGGATTCACTGTGAGAAGCGGGGCAAAGCGTCCCTCGCACTCATGATGGTCATTAATTAAGGCTTCAACGGCAAAATAAGTTTAAAAGTCCATCAGTGATGCAGTCTGTCTGAGAATAGAAAACAGTTTTATTCCTCATTATCATAACTCACCGCTCTCTCTCTCCTCTCTGCCCCCTCTCGTGCACCGGTTTCCCAATATTGCGTAAGCACGCAGTTCTTTCCGTCAATGTGCTGTCATGTCTGAATGAAGCCGGGAGGAAGATTAACGTAAAAGTTACTTGTATCTGAATGACCAAAAGCCATCACTTTAACAGAAAGATGAAGCCTGCAATGTTACGTATTCTGTGTCTGAAAAGGGTTTTAGTTCGCATGAAGTTACAGGTTTTCAGCTCCGGAGACATCTCACTGAATGATCCTGGCATGAGTAGGCTGTTTGTTCACCGTTCAGTCTAACACACACACAACACACACACAACACACACACACACACACACACACACACACACACACACATACATACATACATACATACATACATACATACATACATACATACATACATACATATACACACACACACACACATACATACATACATACATACATACATACATACATACATACATACATACATACATACATACATACATACATATATACATATATATATATAATGCCCCCACAAACAAGCTGACACCGATGTAGAATTATTCTGTTAACTGTTCACAGCTCACAGACATAGATCTTGGATATGAATGGTTGTGAACTGGAGCAGACAAACTGGCCTCTTTCATAGTATCAGTCAGCGGCCTTGTCTCCATTACATCACAGCTCTCCATCTTACCCGTTCTGTCATCACTCAAGGACCCCCTCATATATTCTCAGTCTGTGGTTGTTCCTCTTAACTGTCAGCTGCTGTCAGCACTGTAAAAATGGCAAGTGGGCCCGTATTTCAAACTACGGTGAGGTTGAAGTTGCCAGTTCGGGTTAGACGGTCCATTGTAAAGGATGACAGCCTTGTTGAGATTGTTTCACAGCTGCTGTGTGAAGGTAAGAAAGAAGGAGGGGGGCGGGGCTTTCACAGCCTTCTTAGCATCTTAGAGTGTCAAGGTTAAGTTTCATTCTGGCATTGACAATTTACTCTTTTTATCCTTTGTTACTTTCCAACATAACACCTCAAGTTTCGATTACAACGGAGGCAGCCATCTCTGAGAATAGAGATGTTTCTCATGTGCTGGAGAAAGAGGCAGGCTGTCTATCATCTCTGCCAGCAGCCTCTGGGAAATGTTTATGGTCTTCTCTCAGCTCTTTAACCCTCCTTCCTGTTTTCCTCATTCGCACTAACACGTATTGACAG
Organism: Macquaria ambigua; assembly: GCA_008360985.2. Lineage (NCBI taxonomy): Eukaryota > Metazoa > Chordata > Actinopteri > Centrarchiformes > Percichthyidae > Macquaria > Macquaria ambigua. The sequence goes on from VMKM01000131.1 coordinate 331,592, forward strand.
GGACTCATTCACCTCAGAATCACTCAGGGTTTTTCATTTTGATTCGGTCATTACCAAAAAAAAAAAAAGTGGAGGAACTGAGAGACATTAAGAATCTGGGGAGACGAGGCTCTGAGGGGACTATCGAGCCGAGTCCCTGCAGCTTAGCAGGCTTCCTGCAGATCTACAACCCTGTGCTGCTTTCTATTAGCCTAGAACCATATATGAGTGGCTGGGAGTCAACACAAGCTGAGACAAAAGCAATAAATAACCTCCTGCCTACGGGTCATAACCCAACATCCACTGAGAGAGAGGGGAATAAAACTCACTGCCGGATGGTGGCTGATTTACAGAAGCTTATCGAGGCCTCGGAGACCTTAAACGATTGGTTCAGTTGCTCTGTGTGTGTGTGTGTGTGTGTGTGTGTGTGTGTGTGTGTGACTGTACATTTGAATGTGTGCGGATGCCTTTTATAACCGCTCTTTGTGCGTGCTGGCGCAGATTGTTTTATGGTCTTAAAGAAGTAGTGAGTTGCACCAGAGCTTTGTCTTATTTAATAAAGTAGGACAAGCGCAAAAAAAACATGACACAGGAGCCTGAGATTTGAGGGAGATTTAATGCACGTCCACATCTGGGTCCCTGGTAAACAAAAAGATAAAGAACAATCAGATAAGATCACAGAGGAGGAACACAAGCAGCTTTCATCTCAGTGTCTATGTGAGTGAATGTAGATGATGGGGTCTCGCTTGAGGGGAGATTTAGTAAACACATTCTTTCTCTCTATTTGTCTCTCTCTGTCTCCTGGTTTGTCCCTCGCTTACACACTCAAAAAGAAAGATCGGACATGACAGTTTCTGATTAGTATTATGGTTTATTAACATTTTTGTCATCTTTTGTGACAGCTAATTTTACCTGGAATAATCACACGTTGAACTGAAGCAATGTGCAGGCTGGTGAGGCGTTATTGTGTTTGCAGCAAAAATGTGAAATTATGCTAAATAACAGAACAAAATAAGATTAGATTTACAGTACCTGCAGAACAAACCATAGCAGATATTTTGGCTGTGCTCCAGGATACCATAACATGTTCACAAGATGGTAAGGCGGGATATCACACCAGAATGTGTCTAAGTGCCGAAAGATGGTATCTAATTCCTCGTAAGATTTGCAGTCTTGTTTTTACTGATTGTATTTACAGATTTAAAGCAACATTTGGCCAATGTAAGACTTTTTTTTGGCAGAATTCTTGTATGGCTGCTTGTGTTAAGACGACAATTTAGACTGGAGAACTTTGGCGTCTTTTAGTTAACCTGCAGTAATTGATTTTTTTATGAGACTTGGGGACAGCGGAAACAATGACAATTATCATCTTTTAAGCTAAAGAGTTGCCTATTTTAACATCCAGCAGATAATGAGCAACACTAACATTGATTTGAAGTTGTGTTTGTGTACACATGATGAATGTAAGTTCAATATTAACTCTCTTTTAGCTCTGTTTTTGGTCTCCGCCACCTCCTGAGAGAAATATCAGGCTCTTTAGCGGCTAAATGCTCCACTTTGTTCACCAGCTAGTCGCTAACTTAGCCTGCCTCCCGCTGACCAGGTAGCGTACAGTTTGTTTTCAGAGCAACAGCTGCCTGCCGTGGCTGAATACGACACTGATCAGATGAGAGCAGTGAGAGTGAACCAAAACAGTAAAGTTGCGGGCCATAAAACCAATTAGCTTAAAGATGCTAAAAAGCTCCGTAGAGCTGAGGGGAAAATGCAAAGGTGGGTGATATTTCTCTGTGTGCTCATGTGATCCCTTGTGAGTATAAAAATATTGCCTATACCTGCTTTAAATTAGAATTTTTTTTTTCAAAGTAAGGTATTAAAAAGAACCAGAAATCTGGTATCGTATCGGCAGTAGTATCAAAAAATTATAATCCCTACCCATCACCAGTTTGTCGGTATGAGGGCTGGGGGGATTGTTATGTCCTTGCGTTCGCCACACTGCAAGACTGATTAAAAAGTTCTTGTGATTTATGTCACTGGACAGCAAGAGGTAAAAAATAAAACAGTGAAACATCCCTCAAACTGTGGAAGTGACGGTGATCGGTTGGAGACACTGTCCCCGTCTGGGCAGAAAGGTTAACACATTCCCACATGCTTTCTCCATCCGTCATGGATACACACACACTGAAAGAATGGCGGGTTGCCATGAGCTGCTCCCTCTCTATAAGCGCGCGCACACACACACACACACACACACACACACACACACACACACACCAGCTACCATTTCTTCTCTGTTGGAGTAACAGACTGACAAAGACAAAACTGCATTAGTCAGGGGATTACAGGGATTTTCATTCCTTTTCAGTTGCCACACATTTACTTTCTAATTCAGTTTGACGCCTGATCTTAAAACGTATATGTGAGCGTGTGCGAGGTAGCAAATCTACTTTAGAATGTATTTTATTATTAGAGAAAAAGTCTTCTTTTCCCATTCTCCCCTGCCAATGGGGGACAACAACCAGGAGTTATCGCAGTGCTAAAAAGCTACAGCCTCAACAAGTACGAAAGTGTGATGTTTTATTCATGATTGCCTCCTCTGGTGTAGACTCGCTTTAATTCATCCCCACCTGCAGTCTGTCTCACGGCTGCCAACACACACCAGGTGTTTGGCGGTGTGTTTATATTTTCAAAGAGCCTTTTTCTAATTGAGTACAACTGTTTTTTTATTTTTACGATAATAAGGCAACTGACCTTGCATGCTGTTGGAATTTAACACGGAGGGATGAGTACTGCAGGTTGAATGTTACAGTATGTATCGAAAAGATGCTCGAAGACAGGCGGGCAGATATGAGTGTGGCCTTTCGTTTAATAGGCCACCCCTCATGCTGGAGTGGCTGTCTGAGCACTGACCTTTGACCTTTCCCGTGTCTCTTCGCTGCCCAGTTAATCCTGAAGAGGTTAATGGCATGGTAATAAGAGCTGAGTTGTAGTGCAGGCCTCTCCTCAATGTGTGGCCAGTTAGCAGAGGAAGTGATGGATTCTGTAATTGTAGGTCTATGCTGCTCTATTCATATGTATTTTATTCTGTTCTATTCTTTTCTATTCCTCATATGCCTGTTTCGTCATTTGCCTATTTTGTCATTTGTCTCATTTTTGCTTCCATCCCCCACTTCCATCCCCCACTTCCATCCCCCGCGTGAAGCTCAGGTGATTTGCCTTGGCTTAACTAAAATGACAGCTTTTAAGCTCTGCTAATAGGAATCCACTGAAGAAGCATCAAGAGCTTAGGTTATCCCAGCCTGCTCAGGGAACATACTTCCTCATTGAGGGTTCTCTGAGCCTCACTGCAAAATCCACACTGTGTTCCCATCAGGGGACAGCATGTGATGAATAATAAAATATAGCTCCGCTCTCCAACGTTTTCAGCTTGTGACCCCATCAAAACAAACGATGACCCCTTCGCGGTCGCTCATCACAGGTTGCATGTGTCTCAGAGTTGTTAGCCAACAGTTAGCCAAAGAGTCATTTTTCCTTCCCGGATTGATTTATATCAATAATTTGGAAGTAAAATTATTCAATAATATACAAGAAAAAATTAGAGATTCCAGCAACATCTGATTAAAAACATACTCATGTTGAAGAAATATTTTTATATGCTTTCCTATGCTGTTAATCATCTCATGACCCCTGAGATCTACCTAGGGGTTGGGAACCACTGAAATATAACATGTATATTAATCCTAATGTTCTGTTTGGGGTCCTGGAGACCCCGCCCCTCTTTAACAGCTCAAAAAACATACTTAACTTTGTTTAATCAGCTTGATACTTCATAACTTTTCCTAATATTATAAGATTTTGAGCTGATGGCATGTTTCAGAAGTCCGCTACAGAAAATGAAGCATTACTTCTGTCTGAGTTCTCGGAGAACACAGTTTTATAACAGTTTGTTCACAAGAGGTCTAACAGGGAGTTACAGCTCTCACGAGTCTAATCAACAATATAATTGTTGATGCATAGCCCATATAACATATAAACCATGAAATATTTCCTTATTTAGTGATATAACAATGCTTTATGGTTATTTCTGCAATTTGTCACCTCCAATGAATGTGCAAGCCCAGTTTGTGGCAAAGGAAAGAGTTACTAGTTCAGTACTTTATATATTGGGTCAGAATGAAAGAAAAAAATTATTGTAAGTTAAAAAAATGTGTTGATTTTGCAATTATTTTTACACATACAGCAGTGGGGTCTGTGGGGTCTATAGTAGAGAACTCTCCATATGCTGTCTCAAATAAATGTAATATCACAGCTGGTTATCTTTGTTCAGTGCACATAATAATGCCCATGCTCTTTGTCCATTAATAAACCTGCTGGCAAAGCTATGGCGTCCATTCAGTGAAATGACTGTGGTCATTGCAGTTGTAAATCCAAATGTGTGTGCTTCAGGCCTGATTTAGTGCTGTTGTAGCTCTCTTTGACCAGCAGGTGGAGCTCTGCACTTTGGGTTGCACACGCGCACACACACCAGAAACATGCCAGATTGCTGATCACTCCACTGCCTCCCTGCATCAGTTTTGATGATGTATGCCGTGGAGTGGTGGTTCTTATCCATGTTGTCCCTGACAGTGACAGACAGAAAACAAAATTTAAGTGATAAACAGACACACTGCAGAACATCAAGTCTCACCGCCTCCTCCTGCATTTGTTTGCAGTGATGAACTGGCCTAATTTTGAACAGGAAGGAATAACCTTTTAAACATGCACTGTCAAATATATTATGCATAGCTGTCCTCTTAGTCACTCTCATGTGAGAAAGTAAGAGAGTTGTTTCCCTCCATCCCATGAAAAAAAGCCCAGCTTGAAATAAATGTGGTATAGAATCCACAGTACCTCAAAGGCTACCAACAGTTCATAAAGCTGAATACAAATATAGCTGAGGTTTTTCTCTTTTCCTGCCTGGGAACCAACTGGGTAATTTAGTGTCTTGTCTTATAACTCAGGCTCCTAGCACCAACCCATAATAGTTTTGTTTTGACTCATTCTAGGTCTTAATCTTTTGGGGCAAACACTATAGCAACAAACAATAATTCACAAATTTACACATCCTAAAATTAGACAAAAGAGAGAAGGACAGAGATGGGTGGGCTGATTGGACAGTTTTGATTGAGAGAGAGGAGGGAAAGATGAGAGGCAGAGGAAGAGGAGACGGGACGTTCTTGAAGAGCTCCTCTGTATTGCGACAGCTGGCTACTGCAGATAACCACAAAACCACTGGAGCACTTGAGGTCTGGGTCCTGCATGGCTAGAGTTCCACTCCAACATGACCTTATATCCTGCCTGGGTTTAGACGCAGGGGCTCGGTCAGAGTACCACATCCTGACGATTATCCCAAGTGACAGAATCAAGAACTCTGTCTGGCTGACTAAATTGAGTTCATAAGTCCCTCTTGTATGCGCGTATAGGTGTGTGTGTGTGTGTGTCTCTGCTATAGCCACCCCCCCCCCCCCCGTTCTCGAATTATGCATGATTGCTCTGAACAGATACATTTTCATCTAGCTCTCTGGAAAAGAGAGATTTCATTTATTTGTGCCCAGATATTATCCCTGATGTTGCTGCAGTAACTGCCAGCGAGACCCGTGTGCAGAAGAGACAGTAAATTCTGAGTTGGCTGGCTGCAGCTGGTGCATGTACGTGTGTGTCTATCTAGTCCCGTTCATTTTTCAGTGAGTCCACCACTCCCTTTTTGCTTCTCAAGCACTGATCCCCCCCCCCCCCCACCGCCACGAGTTGGACGCCTGCCTCCAGCATCTGGAGCAGATTGTGACCCTGCAGTGTGCCAGGTAGCAGGACATTAACAGCCAAGGCCTTATTGTCCACTCATGAGCTGTCAGAGCGCACACCCTCACCCTGGTGTGTGATATCAGCCTGCCTCCATCTACCGTCGAGCACACACACTCGGTCCCCGCGGAGCACTCTTCCTCTTTACCTCGGATATAAATCAGAGGCCGCGGGAAAACCAGGAACAACGAGTTGGAAAAATGTGAAGTTAATGTTCATAAAGAGGGAGCACGTCTTTGGTGAGAAAACCCTCCGTGTGAGCGGGATCTATTTGTTTGTTTGTTTTGTGTATGGAGAGTTGGTAGTGCATTCCCCTGAGTATTTTTTCTCTGTTATTGAGACAATCATAATGTTGGAATGAATACAGAATAAAAGCTCACTGCCTAATGTTGAATTCAACACTTTCCTGCAGCAGCTCTAAGCATGTCTGCTCATGAATTAGAGTTGTGTGCCGTCTTATCAAGGGCGCCTTATTTCACATCGACTTTATGACTACGTGTGGACCATATCCATGTTGAGTTCTGCTCCAGAAGAGACTTAATTTCTCTCTCACAGGAGTGTGTCTGGAAACAAAGGCTCTCATATCTTTGTATCATTGTCTTGGTTTATCTCATGGCTGCAGGCTTTTGACAAAGCGTGTGGTACCTTCTGTTCCTTTGATTTTCCACTCATTTGTTAACTAAACATGCTTCCCATTTACTGCCACAAAGTGAAAAATGTAGTAGTCATTAAGTATTCATTACCTGTGCAATTTGTTTCTTCTTTATGCACTTTTAGCCTGGAGAATATTCTGAATGCGTAGATAGCTCGCATTTGGAATATTGACAGTTTTCAAAGGCAACCTTTATACTGTTTAGTGTTTTTTTATTAATTACTTCACAGAAAAAAGTTACAGAGAATCTGCCCCTTATCTTTAAAATATCATTCAGACATTACATTCCGCAATGTGATTTCCTTTCCAAAAAAAAAGCATGACAGTCATTCGAGGTCTGTTTTGTCTTTATCAGGGAGTTTGTACCCACAGAAGACTCAGCACCTCTTTATAAGTGGAAACCTATCTTTTAGCTCCTGACCTAAGCTGAAAGCTAGGCGTGAATATGCTCTCATTAATCTCACCTACCACAGTAAAAGGTCTGAGGCTGGAGGCTCCCTGAGAATTAATCTAAATAGCTCTTTCATTTCTCTGACGTAAACTCAAATGTCTCCCAACAACAACGTGGCACACTGCAGGATGCCCTGAGACCAGACTTTGCTCTCTTATCATTGTCCCTGTAATGTTGTCCTGCAGTTTCTATGGAAACCAAGTCGGCCTTATTAAAAAAAAAAAGTTTCACCTTCTCTGAGTCTGCCCTTTACCTGACAGCCAAGATAAACGAGCAGGGTCCTGGGAGGAAGGCAACACAAACATGCATCTCTGCTCAGTGGCCCGTGCTCATTGGCTCTCTGCTGGAAGCCCTTATTTACCTTAATGCTGGGAGGTGGAGGGAAAGGGGGAGGCTTGAGGAGGAGTAGCCGGCGGAAGGTGTGTGTGTGTGTGTGTGTGTGTGTGTGTGTGTGTGTGTGGTGGTGGGGTGTTGTGATTACTCACAATACCTCCCATCAACAACCTTGAACCATGCTGCAATAAAAAGAAGAAAAAGGAGCAAACAACTCTTTCTGGCCCCCATAATGCACGCGGGCCAGATGATGTCATATGTCACCTTCAGCTAATGAAGGTGATGATGACATGCATGAGCGCCGCATACGTTCACCATCTGCTCGGTTCCACCGTGCTGGAGCAGCTCCCCACAATGCTGCAGAGAGGAGTCGAGGCACGTCTGTACCACAGTACGAGTGTCCCTCGACGCGTGTGAAAGACCGCCGCCTGCATCCCGATGACTCAAGTTTAATCATACCTTCACACCACAAGCTACTAGAGTGACTCTGAGGCCACTTATTTTATATCGCCTGAGCAACCAGGACGAGTCAGCTGACGTGACAGTGGTCACCAAACGAAAAATCACGTTGTAACTTCAACAACATCATCTCATCATCACCTGCTAGTAGCCCAGCACATGCTTATATTAATATTGTAAATTATGTGTTATTTTGCCTGGCTGGTTTTATTTACATATTATATTTTACGATAGATTATTTTCAAGCTTCCCATTGGTTTAATTAAAAGAGTGGACAATGACCAAATGTCAGGATGAAAGACGTTAGGGTCCTCAGTAAGATACAAGCATATCTAAGGATAGACAATAATACTAGAAATGAGTCTACAGATGTATAAACTGTAATTATCAATGTCTTAAATGTATACATGTTTTCTAGCATTTATGTATTTTGATTTATCTCCACTGGGGAATCGGGTTGTTGCAATAACAGCAGACTTAACATTTTAATAATTTATGAAGTTATATATTTAAAGAAATATGAGTCAGTTTCAAGTAAGAAGACCAGTGTTTCAAACAAACAGACCAGAGTGAAACAGGGCTGCAGCCAATTATTATTTCCATTATCGATTAATCCGCTAATTCTCGATTAATTGATTAGTGTATAAAATGTGAGTAATTATTAGTGAAAAATGGCCATCACAAGATGCATGAGCCCAATGCGAAATATTCAAATGGCTTGTTTTATCCAGCAAATAGTCCAAAACCCAAATATACTATATCTAGTGTACAATGAAATAAAACCCAGAAAAGCAGCAAATCTTCACATTTTAGAAGCTGGAACCAGAGAAAAATGATTTAAATGACGAATCGATTACAGTAACAGAATTGTTGCTAATCAATTACTCTACTAATCATTTCAGCTTTAATGTGAAATGCAATTTCAAAATTCAGCATGTCATAGATTTTGATAATTATCACAAACCAAGAAATCATTTCACGCCGCTGATACAATGTCTACCAAATATAATTCTAACAATTGATTAAGCAGGTTTGGTGTTAAATATCTGCTTTAAAAACTGATCTTTTAATTACAACTGGGTTTCAGAATGTTTTGTCACGTACACCTTGTAGTCACACATAATGTTAGAACTGGAACAATTAGTCATCAGTTAATTGATAATGTGATCAACAGAAAAGCAACAGTTTTATAGTAATTCTTTAATGAAAAATAGCAAAAATGAACTGCTTCCAGCTTCTCACATGTGAGTATGTTTTGTTTTTCTCAGTCTTCTCTGATATTGAATGGAATATTTGGGTTTTAGACTGTTGATTGGACAAAACAACAGACGTCAACTTGGTCAACTTGTGTTGGACACAGTAAACTGGAAAGTAATTGTTAGTTGCAGCCCTACATAATATGACTGATAACACGTTTTCAGATTTTAAAACCACTCGTTCTGGCTTGGCAGTGGGTTGTTTTCCTGTTTAATTATGTGACAAATTATAGATTGATTGGTTTTATTTTCCTATTGACTTTTCTTATTTATCAAATTAAGTGTAAATGATAAACATCAGCACATTTTTGCTATATTCTTTTGTTAAATAGTCCATGAAAAGAGGAATGACAGGACGTATTTTACACTCCTGCAGGTGATGTTTGTTCTTCATTTTATTTAGTGCTCGTGTCGATACTTGAGTGAGAATTGTCTCTCAGATTGATTACATAGGGAGGAGAAAGCCACTTTGTTGTAGCTGCAGGTTATGAAAGTTTTGATTGACAGGTGCTTGACTCCAGCTGTTGAGTAGAGTGTAAAAAGGCGAGCGCTGGTGACTGAAGATGATCTTTGGATAACATCAGATGACCTTTGGGAGCAGTCGAAACTATCAGTCTCCACGGGGGTACTCTCCTCCTCTTGTCATGTCTTGACACTTTTTTTTATTTCCTTCTTCTCCCTCTCTCTTTTCTATCTCTTTCTCTCTTCCTGTCTTTGTGTCTGGTGAGTGGAGTTTCTGTGAGTTGGCAGCTTGTATCTGATACTGAAGTAATTTACTGGTAGCGATAAGGAAGTGGTGCGCACAGTCTTCCGTTATACCAAGTCCTCTCTGACAGGGCAATCTGAAGCCCATTGAGACTAAATTGGAGGAAAAATATTGACTCCAGATAGAAAGGAAACATGCAAGGTTATTATTATACAAATTCAACAAACTGAGATTGAGTGGGGAAACAATCACCGGTGACTGCTGGTTTAATTTGTAGTCACGTGCTTATTCCATTGACTTTGGGAGTGGAAATAATGGCAGAGTGATAGCAGCAGCGGAAAGTGAAGGGTCGAGTGGTCTGTTTTCTCGTTTTTTAATGAGTTGGCTGAGACCTTGGCCGTAGCAAGAAGTGAGTGCTTATCTGCACAATTTTGGTTGTCCACTTAATCCTGCCTTATAATTTTGTCGTTGATTATATAGCACATTTTGGGTTTGTGAGAAAGACTCTTTGACTTGTTTGCCTTTGCTCGTACAAGCTCGCATCAGCTTACATGTGCATATTGTATACAGTACATTTGTGTGTGTATGTATGTGTGCATTGTGTCGAGTCCAGTTTTGCCCAGCAGAGCTCTTTTTTTTTTTTTTTCCCTCTCATGCAGGCCAGGCAGACCAGGGTCATTGACTCAGGGGTGTCTTAGAGAAATGCTTCTTTGCTGTGGGCGAGAAGAAATATGAAAGAGACCCTAAATCAAGACACAGGGCCCCATGAATCATGTTAGCAGCTGAGCTGAAGAAGAGGGATGAGACCATCTGTAGCAGCATATGAATGGCTAACTGACTCACAGTGCTGTTGACACAAGCTGAAGAAGTGTGAAGAGGTTGTGAAGATTAGCGCTGCTGCTCGCTGCACAGCCTGGAAACCTGCTTCAGTCAAAAAAATGAGCAAACCCAAATACGCTGCACGCTCCATTCGTCACTTTGACGTTTTACAGAATTGCACAGGGGAAAGTTTTTTTTTTTTTTTTTTTTTTTGGTTATAAAATAAGATAAATTCTCATTACAACACATCTATAACACCTAAATTCATGCTACGTGAATTGTTGCTAGCTTCTCCCTGTTAAAGGCTTTTTCAGTGCATTGAATGAGCAGTTATTGATGCCAAGGTGCTCCACAGAAAGTCTCTTGTGGCCACGGCTGTGACGCTTTTGAATGACATGGGACACTTGCTTGTTTGACATGGCTTCCATTTTTGACATCATTTTTAAGGTTTTGTTTAGAACTCAAATGAAAAGTCGGTTAATCGATCAACGGGAAATTAATCGTCAACTGTAGAGTTTGATAGATTCACTGATTTGAGCTTCTCAAGTGTGCAAATCTGTTGCTTTCCTTTGTCATATTTGATAGTAAACTGAATGTCTTTGGTTTTAAACTGTTGGTCAGACAAACAAAGCAATTTGAATACGTCACCTTGGGTTCTGGGAAATTGTAATGGGCCAGTTTCCACAGTTTTCTGACATTTTATAGAAGAAAAAAAAACGATTACGCGATTAATTGAGGAAATAATCAGCAGATTCATCGATAATGAAAATAATTGTTGTTTGCAGCCCAAGTTTTGTTTCGTATGTATTTGCTTTACATTTGTTAATTTTAAGGTTTCATTGTACAGTTGTTGCTTGTCTTATTGGTCCTGTTTGATCCTGTGTGCATCACTTATGGTCAGCTTTTTATTTATTAATTGATTGATTGTATTGTATTGAATACATTGCTAGGTGGGCTTCTGAGCTAAACTAATCTCATGAGTGTGTTGTGTACTGTTGTGGCAGTATGTCTTTCAGTACTGTATGTTGGCTGCTGTGTCCTCTCTGACTTATTTGTCCTTGTGCACGGGTGACAAAACTAGTTTCCCCTTATTAGGTAATATTATATTAGGTAACTTTATTAAGTTTCCTAACATAATCTAATATGCCCTTATCTGGGTTATTGAGGGTCTAAGGATTGAGGCTGTTGTATGTTGTACAGATTGTAAAGCCCTGAGATAAACGTCTGATTTTGGGCTATATAAACAAAGAATGGATTTGACTTGACAACATATCTGCGACTCCTCTACTGACACATTTTGATTGTTAATGCCTGTACTGGAAGTTATTGGGGGAAATTTAGGAAACTGATATTTAGAGAAAGTAGATGGGTGGCTCTCTCCTATTAACTTCATCTGAAAATAAGTATTATTGTAAAAGTACCGTTATAATTAAATTTACGCTCAGGGTCAGGCTTGTAGAATGAGAATTAATTGTCACGCTGAGGCAAATGATTTTGCCCTCCAAAGTGAAATAACAGTCAAGGCATTGTTTTGACATTTAAATTACACTGACACCACACTGTCGTAAAAGAACCTTGTGGCAGCGGTAAATTAGTGTCTTTGAGTAAGGACTGAATCTTAATCGCTGTGCCCAGCGGTGAGGGCATGTTGTTAAAGCACAGTAACAGGACAGATGATAATCACAAAACTTCACGGCCGACCCTAGGGCTTGTTATTTTAAAAAAATCAACAAATAAATTAACCCATCAAACCACTGGCATACAATCCACGCCGAGGGCATGAAGTGGTATTTATGAACGTGCAGGTGGTTCCAAGCTCATAAACAGGAGGTATTGATAAGTGCTTCATGTAATGGGACTGAAAAGTTGTGTTGGAGCATAATGCACAATCTCTCTCAGATAAATTATGATGATCTCCACAGAGTGTGCAGAGTAGACCTGTTTGTACAAGGCCCCCCCCCCCCCCCCTAGTCTATAGTCAACAAGGAAGCATATCATAGTTTGTGCTAATAAGGATCAGCCCAATTTGTGCAATTGTGTTAAACATGCAACTTTAATCTTAATTTGTAAAATAGTGCGAGCACATGATCCAAAACAGCACAGGCTGTTTGTTGAATGTTTTGTTGAATATGCTAACACCACTGAATTAGCTACAAAAGCCCATGCATCAACTCTTTTTTTTTTCTTTGCAACTGCACTTGTTTGTTTACTGTTCATTCACATCACTTCTCATCCTCATCATTTAAATGAATAAATGTGTTGTTTAAATCTTTTTTTTTTGTAAAAGAAGAATGAATGTACTGCAGCTGTGAGCACGGCATCCAAAAGCTTGTGTTTGAATATTTCCTTAATTACAAAAGCAAGTTAAACAGCGAGCCACACCTGAGGGGGAAAACATATTGACTGATTTAGCATCAAACAGAGAGAGATTGAGAGATAGGCGTAATTGTGATGGACCTCGGGGGGAGTATAGCGGCAGTCTTAAGAGCTGTACTACCGGTATGGGGTGCAGTTTGGCAGTCGTATTATTCTCCTGTGATTGGCCATACAGAGACGAGTGTGGGGAGATATAGTGTGGAAACATAAACACAGATAAGCCCATCAGAGGATGAAGGGAGAGGCGCTACAGTATGTGATCAGTCAACTATAAAATTGACTTAGACCGAGCAGTTTTACTGTCTGTCAAGAAAGATTGGTGATATGACATGGAAGGAAAATGTTAAACAATACTATATTTTATCGCTTTCGCTCTCAGCTCTACTTTTCACTTTGTTTTTAGTTTCCACTTTATTAGGTACACCTAACGAAAACTAATGCAATCTAATGCAACAGCCCTGCGATAAATCCTACCCTCATGAAGGTTACAATCAGGGCTGTTGTGGTAAATAAAAGGGTTTGCCCACCGTTTTACCTCAGCTACTCTATCACAGCTAACAGGGCTTTGATGGGTGGGTGGATGGATGGATGGATGGATGGACCTATCGGTCTGTTTGTAAAAAAACAATCTCTTTTCAAACACAGTCTATACTCTTGATTATAGATCAATGTAGAAGAGCAAAACTGACTGAAGTGAAATTAATGTTTAAACTTAAAGCTGCATCATCTAAGTGAAGAGTTTGACTTGTAGTTAGCATTTTGTGAGTTCTTTTCAATTGATCATAGCTGACAACTACTCCGCCTGTTTTACTGCTGTGTTTGCAACAGTTACTGATGTAAACAGCCTGCTAGCGCCATGAGAAAACAACAGCTTGTTATGTAGCATTAGTCCCTGTATTAAAAGATCTGTCAGCCATTTTATAGCAGATTTCAATTTAGTGTTTTTATATTCTGCTAGTGGGGCTGCCCCTTTGTTTATATGCGGATCATAGATTGTGCCTTAAACAATATTTACCAGAACAGTAATTCATCTAGACACAGCTTGGACAGGTTTTCTGCCTCCTGCTTTGAATTTGTTTGTGAGTGTGTCAGCATCACCAGACTCCTGGGCTGCTTCTGAATGCATTTGTCTTCCCCCCCCCCCCCTTTAACTGTGTTTTTTTTTAAATCGTGGGATGTTTGTTTAAATTCCAGCGTAGCACGAGTGAGTGGTGCTTTGACGGTCGCCCCGTTTTAATAATTGTACAGCTGTCTCAGTGTTCCCGCGAGGATGCAATGTCCTAGCGGAGAACAAAACGAGCGATCCTAGAATTTGCTTGGAAAATTGTGACGGGGAGCCAAGTCTTAATGCAGTAACAGGTGTAAAGTGATGTGAAGTACTACAGAATATGCGTTAATGCTCAGGGGGAGCTACATAAATGCTATTTCAGAATTTAAATGGCAGTTAAACAGAGGTTACGTGCGTTTACCTTGTTATAATGTTCAGTTTTAGACACAATGCGTGTTCTTATTATTTTGTCCACCCCATTTGTATCAAATTGGGGAGATGAAATAATACAAACAGTTCCTTTTGTATTGTATGTTCTATTTTGTATTATACATATTAATAAACAAACAATATAAAATTCATACAGAACTCATACTTTTGATGTATCGTACAAAACAACATTTCCACCCACGCTTTCCATTGAGTGTGCTTCTCTGCAGCCGCACTTGTTTGCCTTCCAATGATGACTGTCATTCATCTCTAGATTTGGTGACACACAGACTTCTTAATCTGAGGAAGCCCTGAATACAACTCAAATCACTCCGACTGGTGTTTTGCAGCTGTTGTTCACCTCTGCGCTTTTGAGGTCCTGCAGGAGGTTTATGAGCCTCTTTACCGTCGGCAGCAGTTTTTCCCTTTTTTCCAGCCCGTTCAGCCGCTGTTACGCTGAGTGAAAAGAAGAATGAGGCTGAGCGCAAATATCCACAAACAGTTTCACAGCGGTGATTAGACTGTTGGTATTTCGGTCCCTTTTGCCAATGTGTTGTTTACCGCTGCTGTCTTCTCTCAGAGGTGTAGTGACAGCGCAGTGGATCTCAGTGTCTGCGGCGGGAGAAACAGCAGATGTGGCGACTTGTTCCTGCCAGCTGTGGTAAAATAATCAGAGATGTGAGGACAAAAGCCTAGACGCACAGTGCGATCTGGAGCTTTAAACTGGGTGTCTGTGTGGGACCTTGAATTAGCGTATGGCCTCACAAACTGCGTGCTGAGCAATGTTTATTTAATGCATCTCTCATTATTATTATTCATATTTCTCTATGTTTAATTTATATCAGTGACCTGCTTTTGGCCATGCTGCTCACCATCAGTTAAAATTAAAGTACTGCTTACATGTTAATGTATCAAAAGTACTTGTTTAGTATTTTTTCACTGTGGTGTTGCTATAGTTTTATTTCAGTAAATGAGCTAAATACTTATTCCATCACTGCCTTTAACGCACAGCTACAAATATCCCTTTAGTTAACTATTTTAAAAAACCTGTTAAGAATAATAACAATACGCCGTGTTATGGTTTTCTATGTACACATACTCTGCCAGCATGAGATTAAAAGGGTACAGATCTATCAGCGCTCACCTCAATGTATTTTAAATTGCTGCAGAAATTGTGCGTTTCCTCCTGCTCATACCTTGAAAGTACAGGACTGATAATTTACAGATGGTGAGAGTTGCAGCACTGCTGCGCATAGCACTGACAAATTACATGTTAATATTCTGCTTAAATATCAACAACACAATGGTGGAGCAGCATTCTTCTTCAAGCCTTATTACAATCTGTCTCTGCTCCTTTGGCTCAACTGCTGGGCTGAATAGATACCTTGTTATAAAACAGTGCCATTGTGAGAGGAAGTCCAATCACTGCTTAAGTGTTTACTTTAAACCTGACATCCTCGCTGCCTCCACTATTTGACAGCGCGGGAATAACGGGTGTTGCTCCAGGCTTGTTGATTTGTTTATGCGTGTTTGCAGAACTCCTCATAAATTCCTAATCATCCTCCCAACGTATTTTTCTCTGCATCTCCATGAAGCAAGTGCTGAAATGTGGACAAGCTCGGTCAATGGATGAAGATGGCAAAGACGACTAAGCATCTTGTGTTTTCTTGTGTTTTACGCCAGAGAGGAAAAATGTTTTTCATCAGAGTGATGATTTTGATAATCTGCACTGGATCGAGATCAAGAATTCAGTACATGAAATTCTGCAGGATATCTATTTTTGTTCTGCAGTCAAGTAAAACTTTCAGACAGATGGGAAAGATACAGCATTCATGCATTGTGAAGAAAATACAGCAAATTATTATTGTGGATATGAGCATGTTGATCACTGATATCATAAAAGCTCTGATGAGTCTTTTATTGTGTGCCCTGCTCTTACCACATCTGTTTAATCCTCAACATTATTGCCCTTATGGGGCGTTAACATCTTTAAAAATGTCCTCTTTCGGTGACCATCTGCTTTTATGAGGCCATTGTACCTCCTAGATAGCCAACGTTTCCATTTGTCCTTATTACCTTCCATAAAACTCAAATATTTAAGAGGTGTTATAAAAGTTCCATTGCCATTTGAGGACTTCTGATATCTATTTGGCATTAACAGCGTGCATGATGCAGTAGCTCGTATGCGCACAGAGCCACTTAGCTTCGCAGGGAAATTAGCGGTACAATATAACATGCTCTTTACAGCCCTAATAATGGATTTCTGTGAATGGGAGGTTGGTGTCATTGTGGGCATCAGTGTTAAGAGAGGTGCAGCGCCATATGCTGGCACTTGTTTATGTAAATGTATTTAAATTGTTGGAGGAATGCTGTTTATATACAGTGTGCTCGGGATGTGTACAAATAGTTTAGTTGTGGCTATCAAGGTGAGACTGGTGCACCGGGAGGTTATAACAACAACAACAGGCACATAAAGTTAAACATGCAGCAGTCAATGTTCATTCAACTACTGATGGACATCAGCTTTGTTTTTCCACACTCGCACCATTTGAAATGCATGTGCATTATTGAAATGTGATTATGGTTGCATAGTGTTGTTACAAAGAGTAGACTTGGTAAAAAAATAAATAAATTCATGTATTGACTTGACCCCTGTAGTTTTAGCACACTGTCTGTTCCACCAGCTCACACTGTGCTCCTCTTGTGCAGGGATCTTGGGGCTCTGTGCCATTTAAAGAGTGTGTGTCGCAATTTCCCCAAGCAGTGCGCGCTGTACAGAAACATGAATGAATAAACAAACAAACACCAAGTGCCCCTCTTAAGCTGTTGTGTCATTGTTCAATAGACCAAATGGGCACATAAACCTGAAGTCGGAGGCATTAGAAGTGTAATCAAGTGAATGACTCAAAGCATAAAAAATGTAATATTAGATTCATTTGGACACACTGATCTCAAATAGTCCATCTCTATCTCCTACAAAATGTGTTTGTATACGACTAATATGCTTTGACAAATACATTTTGGAGGAAGCATAATTGCTGCCTGCGTTACACTCACTGGCATCATTGTTCCCAATTCAGGAAGCTTCAAGATCAAGATATTTGTTTTGGAATCCGTATTGCGCTTTCACAATAAATGAACAAATAAACAGCACAGAGTGACAGCACTATAAGAACACACATGACATAAAACCAGTAGCACACATCATAAAACCAGCCATCATAAAAGGAGACATTAGAACGCGTAGTTTGATATTCCTATACTGTAGAGAAGTCGTAGGGAGGAGGTTGAGGTGGATGCTTTGATGTACTCAGCACAACACTTTAACACTGGAGGCTGTCATGTGTCATGTGTTGGTAGGTTTAGGCTACAAAAGGACTATTATAGAAAACAGCGTTAGGGAAACATTGTGGTTTTGGTTAAATGTTGAAAAACTCAATGTATCCTGTTTGTGCTTCAATTTGACTTTTTCAGTATTTAACTAAGACCATGATATTTATCATATATAACCTTATTCCAGTGCTTCGAGTTAACTAAACATAAAACGTTAATCATGCTGAGATTGTAGGGAAAACAAATGAAATACATTACGTTGTTCAGGAAGCATTCTACAGATACATTCAATATTAACATTTAACACTTTGCAAATATGCCCAAACAAAATGTTTCCTTGTCATGTTGATAAAAAAAAAAAAAAGGTAATATGTGTGGCATTATGTTTCCTGATTGGTGCTCGGAAGTATGTGACATCACCTTTTCCCAACTCACTATGCCCACTTCAAATCAGTGAAAAGAGCCCGGACAAAAGCACAAGTACAGAAATCTATCTGTCTTTTCCAACTTTCAGTACTGTATGTAGTACCTTTCCAACTTCCTCTTTTTTTGAATTCATGTAGGACCGCATTCCTCATGTTAAGAAGCAGATTAAGAAATTCGGTTTTCTGGGCCTAAAAAAAAAAAATATATATCAAACATGCCATTTTGAATGTTGTAGATGGAACATACAACTTAGATGAAATCAATGACTTAATTCTGTTAGCTAAAAGCAAAATCCTTCTCTACACAACATAAACATAAGTAAATTAAATCTAAACATATTTAATATTGTTGTTATCGTCACACATTATTGTGTCCCCATCAGGACGATGTAGATGGGCATCTATGGCCGACAGTGTTTTGTCATTATCATAAGCTTCCATTATGTAGTCACTTTACACATTCTGTCTTTTATTTTTCTCAGTCCTGCAAAACTTTGTATTTATGAATCTATAATTACTCTGTCTCTTCCTAAGAGCGATTCCCAACATCTCAGTATGACAGTGTAAGTACAGATTCCTGACACAAAATGCCCATCACCCACTGACCAACTACCAGACCATATTAATTACCGCTGCCACCTTGCTCAAACAGCTCTGTCTGGCTAATTCCATAGTGTCTTCCTGGCACAAGTCAATACAACTTCAAGGCTCAGGGCTTCCTAGTAATTGGAACAAACATGGCAGTAGTGATGTTTGGTGCTAAATCTTTGCCAGAGGCACTGTTGACTGCTGTTGTATTATCCTCTTTGTCACAGCTCTCAGTAAAGGTACACAGTTCTAGATACACATACTGGCAAACCTTGTAAACCTGATTATAATAATCCTTTATGAAAATACCTTATTACACCCTGTCTGTGAAAGTTTTGTCAGTCAATAAATCTATCTGATTCAGATAAATAAATATGACATTCCTGCAGATATTAGAATACTCTCGACTTAGTGAACATATGAACATATCGTGGAATATAAACATACACATATTTACTGCAGGAGGTATGAAAATCTTGATGTATTATTTAATTACACTGTTGCAGAGTTAATATCCTTATTGCCATATTAACTCTGGGTTATTGTACCAAACAGATGTTTGTTTAAAGCATGGCCCTCTTGTTGATTTTACACATTAAACTGCATATGTTCCATTGTCTTGCCTGAAGTATTTTCTGTCCTTTTTGAGCTTAAGTGAACAGGCTGCTTTGAAGTGGCAGACTCTCCCAGATCCTTTCTGTGCTTGGCAATGAGCCAGAAGGACTTCTGTTTCCTCAGTGACAACTTGAAGGCAGGTATTGCCTTCTAGCCTACTAACCGCAGGCCTGCTTTGTTTCTGACTCAGCCAACCATGAACAGTGTGCATTGTCTACCTCCTTCATCTCCCGAGCCACTGAACTCCTCTCTCCTTAACATTTTGATGAAGGTGCTCTCAGGAAAAATACATTTCTGCATTTAGACAGCCAACTGTTTTTTTACGCTGCTGGAAAAAATTACATTGATTTGAGATTCAATTTTGAATGAACATAATTGGCTCTTGTCTTGTTGTTGCTTTTATCGTCCTTTAACAGTTTTTAAATGGCCAGCTTCACATAGGAAGGAAAAACTGACAGTTTCTGTTTAAAAGCACAAAGTTGTATTTATCACCATAGTAATTGCATATGTCAACTGACAATTGAAAGACAGATGCTGTGACTACCAATCATTAACAGGCATGCTCAGCTGCAACTCATGATTGATACCTCAAAGGCAGCAGAAGCATGCTAATAGATCTTAAACAGTATGAGCAGTCTGTGACCTGCTAGTTAAATGATATTGGGAATGTTCGGCAGCCATCAGTAAACTGTGAATGTGAAAACAAAGTGACAGTGTGAAAGAGATCACTCGTAGTGATGAACTGACAGAGAAGTATCATCCGAATCTGCAGCTCCCCTCGACTTTACTGAGCTTTATAGTGAGTTTCAGCTCATTGTTTAGCTGTCTGGCCTGCAACTTTACTGTTTTGGTTCACTCTCACCGCTCTCATAGCGTAGTTTTCGGCTGAAACAGGCAGCTGTTTTCAGCTAAAATGCTCTAAAAACACCAGACAGACGTAGTTAGAGACTAGATGGTGAACATAGTGGAGCATTAGCAGCTAAAGAGCCAGATATTTCCCTCAGGAGTTGGTGGAGACCAAAAACAGAGCTAAAAGAGAGTTAATATTGACTAATAATACTAATACTAACAATATTAATACTGACATGTGGCCAGAAACAAGACTCCAAATTAATTATAATTTTGCTCCGTAGCAGCTGGATGTGTAAATAAGCAACTGTTTCTAACAAGTTCGCCATATCAACTTAAAAGGTGATGATATGTTAATGTTGTGTTCACAACTTGTTTCGTCTGCAAGAGGCCAAAAAGAAAAATTAATTATTGCAGGTTTACTTTAGTTTTAACATTATGAAAGCATGAATCAGATATTATTGCAGGTATCTGCGTTACCTCTAGTGCATAGCAGGTGTATATAATGTACAGCCTAACATATTCTTTGGTATGCTATGAGCCACAACCACAAGTTTTTAGTGTCACCTGGTAACTTAATTTTGTTACTTCTGTGCAACTTGCAGCATTTCTGTATTTGGTGGTGTTTTCTATACTTGCAGCACACTTTGCTATGCTGCATATGTGTTGTCAAATTGTTATGGTTCTTCATTTCATTGTGTTTTGTCGATTCTCTTACAGTAAGTTGCAGTGCGTTGCGTGACAGTCAAATTCATGCCTAATTCTCAACCATTCCTCGTCACAGCCCTAATCAAAGGGATGCAGATAAGCACCAAAAGACAGAAATATTAGAGACAGAAAGCATCATATTCTTTACAGTAGTAAAGTAGTTGCATCTGTGTTTTATGCACAACCACGGTATTACAGTACACTGGATTGAGGATCAGAGTAAATTACTTTGACATACCAATCCTACTCTGTCCTGAAGTCAAGAAATAGGGCAAAAGAGGCCTCAGATTTCTTTGTTCCAGATGTGAAGGTTTTGCATTTACAGACAAATATAGTTGAATGAGATAGGGATAAGAGCCAAGAATAAAATGATTGAAATTTTCAATCTAGGGCTGAACAGCAGTGTGAGCAGAGATGAGATGCAAACCAAGCATCCCTTTGGGGAGAAGGATATGGATTATAAGATCCTGCTGCTGGTCCACAGAGACACAGGCAATCACTCAGCTGTTTGATATCCCCTTGTAGGTTGTGCTTGATGCTACTGTATGCTTTTTACTCAACCTGAAGAATATATGATGACTATGATCAATGTTTTTTATCTGAGACACCTTTTAAGGAGCAGACTCTTATTTTCTGGTGTTGCAACCCCTCGAGAGTCCTTGTGTTGCATTGCCAGCCCTGCAGCATGTTACAAGAGATTGTATGTGTTTCAGGTTATGGATCCCAGTGGCATAATGAAATGCATTGCTTACTGAATGCAAGAGGAGCTGCCTGTGTGTGCGTGTGTGTGTGTGTGCATGGATATACCAGTGCTATTTTTTATGTTCTTCCACATTTAACTGCACTAAATTCATGCATGTCTGTGGTTTTCATAATATAAAACAGTTTATAGTAATAACATGCAGTTTTTTCATACAGATGTGTGGCTGTACACATTTTCATTGGGTGGAACTGGGCACAGATGGCTCTGATGTAATCTCTTCAATCTGCTATTAATCACACTGAACAGAAAGGAGGAAAAAGACTGCAGTAAAGGTCATGACGAGGTGGATTTTTGTATTTGTTGCATAGGATGGCGTGTTATGATGAAGTATGAAGTATTAGCGACCTATGAGATTATCAAAGGCTACAAGTGTGAGTGGGCACAGTAATCTCCCTTTACAATTGATTTTTTAGCTATAGGTATACCCTTAGCAATTTATAGTAGCCCCAGACCCAACAAGGACTATCTTCATTCCAGTTCTTACACATACAATCTCCATTTCGGCAGGTGTGTCCAGGGATTAAAACGAGCTGGAGGCAGCGGGATCATCGCTCCAGTATACACGGTTCAGGTGCAGTTTAGTCCCAACACATCAGCCTCCAGCCGCAGGCGACTACTGCAGCGAGCAGACAGGGCCTTCACTTTCACACTTACGTTTTGGTTGATCCGTACAGTTCCGTTTAGATGCACACAAGAAGCCAAATTATTCAGAGAAATCATGTTAAGGCAGGAAAACCTGAGAACGTGTTGACATGCACCGCTGTAACCTGGTTACTCTAAAATCTAACATGCAGCTCGTCTACCCACAAGATGTCTCTAATCCCTTACATCCACACTGCTTTTTATATGAAGTTACTCAATTTTGGTTGAAGGAAGGTCGACCCACCAGCATATTTTAGATTAAAGGCTGGAAACATGTTATGTATAAGTCATGTACAGTGTGATGCTTCAGTTTAAAGAGTTTTATCTTTTTAGTTGCAGTAATTGTATTTACTTATTTATCAAGGACAGTGCTCATTAATCAACATTAGAATGTAAAAGTGCCAATGTTACCATTGACTCATTTCTATGCAGTTGCTTACCAGAATATTAAAATGGCCTAACCTGCAAAAATGAGGAAATTACTAGTCTCAATATTAATTGCACTTGCACACATTGCATTTGCATTTAATGTTACAAAATGTGATACAATAAAAAAGATTTAAATAATCCAACAAGCGACAAAATTAAAACCAGAAAAAAATGTTCAACAGAGCAAAGCTAGTAACTTACATTTCAAATGTACAACATTTCAAATGTACAATTCAATGCCCACAAGTCTGACACAAATTGCTTATCAGCCATTTTTTATGACTTATAATTCCATACTAGTTTGGCTTTGTGTCGCCCTTTTTAAAGTGTGATGATACAGAGGTTTTCACCTCCAAAGCTCCAGCAACATCACCAGGCTATGTGGCAATATTGGTGTAGTGGCCCCAGTCAAAATTACAGGTCATGTGACGCGCTTTGCCTTGCACAACCCTTACAAAATAAACAGCTGTAAAACAATGAAGGAAATTTACTGAGCGTCAGAAAAACACTCCAAGATGATTGCCTTTGTATTTTAGGTCTCTAAGAATTATATCATATTATTTCCGCCAAAGAATTGTGAAAGGGGTTTGCACTCTTGAATCCTACAAGTGCAGATGCAAAAGAATCAATTCATTCTGTGTGCAAAAGGTGTTTGGTAGTGAGTTCATGTGAAACACCTTTTGCCTCTTATCTCCCTGCTCCTGGTTGGTCTTTGCTGTTTGTCTGAAAGCTGAATTACATGGTCTGTAAGTTGTACTACTGATGCTATTTTGACCAACACGTTCACTGTTTTTGTCACATTGTGTCACTTTTTACACATGGAATAAATTGATTATTTTAACATCTGATGTTAAAATTAAACTTAAAGGAAACTAAATGACATGAGGGTCACACATGATGGAGAACATTTTAGCCCAAAAAGCCAACAAGAGACTTGAAAGTTGTCTTACTTGAATTCAGATTGTGTTGTGTTTTTGTCACTTTGATAGAGTCCTTTGTATAAATCTATCAAACAAATGTATTTTTGTAAATACAACTTTGGGTATCTGCAATTGTTCTCTGAATTACCAAAGCGCTGTTTTTGTGGACAGATTTTAAATGTTCTCTTTAATATTTCATTCGACGCGGCTGCCAGAAGAAAGACAGCAGCCACAGCAGAGACGGAGAGGACAGAGGCCACAAAAAGAGGAGAAAGAGCCTAATAAGAAAAATAGCGGCGATAACAGACTAACTGCTGATAAAAAGTAAAAAAGGACACTGAATGGCAGCTGTATTTTTCCAAAACTAATCACATTTAGCAGCTCCAATTTGCAGGAAATTAACATCAAAATTACATCTCAAGGACCCAGACATCCTGACTAAATTTGAATTATGCCACCCACCTTTTTCTTTTAAATAAATTAGGCACCCATGCTTCCTGCACTTTATTTATTCATATTTCTTTTTTCTTTCTGACCTTGTGTTGCTTGAAGAGCACACCCAATTTGTGTTAGCTGCTACAAAATCACCCAGCAGTCATTTTAGCCACTGATTTTTCTTTTCAGTTCTCTAATCCAGATTTTTAAATTTCAAAGTGACGTCAGGCCGACACCTTGGTGGTCTGCTCGTTCTGCACTTTGTTTTTGAACTGCTGCAAACACACACACACACACACGCACACACAGCCCACACATACAGCATAGACAAAGAGCTCAGCAGGTCTTGCCACAATGAGTGACTTTACCTTGATCTACTAGTTTGATTAAATGATATGCCGGCGATTGAGATGTGAGTGAATTGTGCTCACTCACTGGCCGTCATGGTCAGAGTCATTACAGCTGACAGACTGTACTGAAACTAAAGAGTGAGGAGTCCTTGAGGTGAACTGAAGCCTATTATCAAGCCATAACAACAATGAACTGCTTTAACACAAGGATTAATGCCACATATTGAAACGTTAAGGCACAAATCATGAATGTATAGTTGAGTACAGTATACTGTACTCACAGTGTGGTTTAACAGTTTCATTTCTAAGAGAGACCATAAAGGGCTTGATATATAGTTGTTATAAAGCATACATGTAACATGCAGCCTTAGTGCTGCAGCAGAGACACATGTTCATGCGTACATGTGCAGGTGAAGGTGAATCATGTTTCCTCCACATCACAAATCCCGCTTTAACACCGCGGTATGTTTACAAATGAAATATGCCATCACCTTTTGTGTGAGTTCAGAATATTGATCATTTTTTAGTATTGCTCCCCAAGAGAAGAAGAAATAATAGATTGGACTTTCTTCAGTGTGAGAGCGCCGAGTTCGCTTTTCCGACACATTGCCGGTGTATTTCTCAGTGGTGGAAGAAGTACTCACTTCCTTTACTCAAGTAAAAGTACAAGTACTACAATGCAAAAATACTCAATTACAGGCAATTTGAAAATACTACTAAAGTAAAAGTACTGAAGTATTATCAGCAAAATGTACTTAAAATATTTAAAGTAAAAATACTCTTTCTGCAGAAAATTGGCACCTGTTACTTATATATTATTATATATGACATTATATATTTAACACTGATGCATCAATGTAAGCAGCATTTTACTGTTGTAGCTGGCCGAGGTGGAGCTGGTTTTAACTGCTTTATATACAGTTAGGTAGTTTAGTCCAGTGGTTCTCAACTTGGGGGGTCGGGGCCCCTCTAAAGGGTCACAAGATCAATCTGAGAGGTTGTGAGATGATTAATGGGAGAGGAAAGAAGAAACAAATAATTTCTGTGCCACAAATGTGCAGCCATTCTTTGGACCTTTCTCTAATCTTTTGCTTTTATTGTGAAATAATAGAAAGTTTTATCTTTTTAGGCTTCAGGCATTTAAATTAAACCACCTGAGAAGTTTAGAGGTGAAATGTCTCTTTGGTGGAACTGCTACCAACTTACAGACAAATGAAACATGACAAAGAGCCTCAACTAGGCACTTTAAAAAAAAAAAAAAAAACATATCAGAAGGCAAACAATTTGGGGACTGCTGGTTTAATCATCAATGCATGATGTTTTATAAGCTTATGTTTTTTAATGTATAATAAAAAGTAACTAACTATATCTGTCAAATAAATGAAGTGGAGTAAAAAGTACAATATTTCCCTCTGAAATATGGTGGAGTAGAAGTATAAAACACCACTGGTATTTCTCATGTTAGCTTTAACATGACTGATAGATGTATGAAAATACTTACAGACCACTCTGTCCTTTGTACTTTGTTCACAGCTACACCCTCCGTGTGGTGGGCAATGGGATCAAGGCTCAGAGTACCAACCCCGAAGTCAAAGTGAAGGGAGCAGACCCTGTAATAAATCAGATCATTGACAAACTCAAACACATCAATCAGGTGAGCCTCTCTCGTTGCCTCTGCATATTTACTGCATGTACATTATATGACTTCTTCCTCTCTCCCTCTTTTTTTGTGCAGCTCACACTCCACTTTTCCATCCCTCATTCTGTCAAACATATGGTAACTGTCTCCCGAGGCAATCTGCTAATTCTCTGTGCTTCTTTGTTTTTATGGAACATTAAGTATCTCTCATTAGCTTTTGGCTCGTTCTTCAAGGTACACAGAAACGGCTACCTTGAAAAGAAATGGCTGCTCACAAAGCTGAAGCCCGTTACTCTTTACCTTTGAATAATTCTCAAGAAAATAATTCATTTATATCATGTTTCATATTACCAGTAAGTACCGGCTAATAGAAAACAAGTCTCAAATGCAAAATCATCTCCAGGCAATGAAAAAAAAATCAATCATTACACCTTTAGAAACCCATTTGATCTGGTTTGCGTGTCCTCATATTTACAAAATTCTTTTTCTGCTCTTTGTCAAAA
This sequence comes from Macquaria ambigua, assembly GCA_008360985.2. Classification (NCBI taxonomy): domain Eukaryota; kingdom Metazoa; phylum Chordata; class Actinopteri; order Centrarchiformes; family Percichthyidae; genus Macquaria; species Macquaria ambigua. Next base: position 358,134 of record VMKM01000131.1, read on the forward strand.
TCAATGTAGCTTTTCTATCACCCAGCCTGCTTTTATGCAGGTTTGTGCTGCTGTGGCTCCTTTCAGTGCTGTTTATCTCTCAGGATGATGAGATTAGGGCAGTTTACAGGAGCACTTTCTCTTCTCTAGCTTCAATAACAGCTGCTGTAGCAGCCTCTGGGTTGTTGCACTGCAGCAGCAGCAGCAGCAGCCTCACATGTCTGTTGCTTTGGTTTCCCAAGTGGCAGGCTGAAGGCCAGGTCATCTCTCTTGACCTCGTGCTGGCACCCCCTCCCTGACTAATTCACACCATCTGTGGGATGTCAGAACACATAAATCTATATCATAACCATTTGAGAGCTCCTGATGTGCCTCGTTGACATTCACTGTGTATATGTCTTTCTCTCTCTCTGTGTTTTTGTCACATGCATCTGAAATGTGCTTCTTTGTATGTCCTTTGTGGTTCTGTGAATTTTTACCTACAGGTGAGAGTTTTATGAGCTTGAATACTCAGAAATTGTTTATCTGCTGCACATGATTTACTGTAAATACTACGAAACAGATCATGATTGTCAGCTCAGCCCAGATTATTTTATCATTTATAATCCGCTGAGAACAAGTACTTCATTGACTTCAGTAACTTTAAACCCTCTGTTTTTTTTCACATACTCACCTGTTTTTGTCCACAGTTTCTGTTCATCTCAACATTTTTTTATCAGCACCATTAGCTTGCAACCTGTTCCTCTTGTCCTTGTATACTCAGATCAGTTTAATAACTGATCAGTAGTCAGTTATGGTTATTCACTGATTAATCCCTAGTAGAATCATGTCTCCATCAATTAGGGACTTTGAGATTCATGAGATCTATGTCTAATGACAGCACATTTGTACTTTTACAAATAAGTTCCTTAAAGCTGCAATAACCGATTTTCTTTGGCCACTTGGGGGCAGCAGAAACAAGCTGTACACACAATATTGACGTATTATCACCTTTTAAGTTGATATGGGGAGCTTGTTAGCAAACAGTAGATTATTTACACATCCAGCAGTTATGGAGCAACATTATCATTCATTTGGAGTCGTGTTTCTGGCCACTTGGCGAATATAAATCCAATAATCACTCTTCTTATATATTTTTTTTGGTCCCCACCAACTCCTGCAGGAAATATATAACACTACTGATGTTCAAAAAACAGGTTTGGACCTGCTATCCCTCCCAGTTTGACTGACAGGTATTTTGATACATGGACTAATATTAGATGACAAGTACATTACATTTGTTTGTTTGTTGTTTGTTTACATCAGTAATAATTGTAAACACGTCAGATATGATGATGAACAGTTATGATCAGTTGAATTTACATGGTGAAAAATTACTGATTGGGTGTCTTTTATTTCTGTCTGCTTTTTAATCTTTGTTTCCTTCTTATTTTTCTTTTTTTTCCTTCTCGAAGTTCCCTTTATATCTAAAGCATTTATATTCTTAGAGGTGCTTTGCTTTGTTTTTAAACTGAGACCTGTGTGAACTTGTTAGTGCCGTCACAAACAGTGGTGAAAAGTGACACTTGAACACAACACTTGATATATATATCTCATTATCAGTTTGCTCACCCATCTGAGAGGCAAACCTCTGTTGTGTGAAGAAACTCACCGAGTCTGACTTGAAGCAAAAAAACGACAAGAAGAAAATAAAAACAGTGTGACATTTGATTTTCAGATTCTCCGCTTGTTTCAAAATCAGTGTATTGCAGTAGTAACAGTATATCTAAGATGTGTTTTTTGCTTCAGTTTTGGAATAATATTCTGTTTTCAGCACCTGCACAGTTGTCTTTGTAATGTCTTGAATTTTTGAAGAAGTCCCTGGAACTATTCAAAGACAGTGACAGAGCAGATGCACGATTTCTGTCAAAAAGTTCTGACTATGGTTCCAGGAACATTTCTTCCAAGTTTACTTGGAAATAAAATAGAGGTAGTATATCAATACATGAATAAGAAGGAATGTTTGCTATGAATGGAATAAAAATCAAACCTCCCGCACTGACGCACTGGCTGTCAATTGTCCTTAAAAATCAGCCGACTAAGAATTCACTGAAATGTAAATACATTTATTGAATTTACTCAGCACAGGCAGCATGGAAAGGAAAAATAATGCAACCTCAAGTTTCAACCAAAGCTGATTTACAACATGTGTTTTTTCTCTTTGTTATGTTGGGAGTTTTCTGTCATGATCCCACCTTTCAGCAAGTTTGTCTGAAAACAAAGTAATGGCTGTTATAAAAATACATTGTCAGATTGCCAGATATTGCAAGAGCCATTAATATGTGGAGGTGCAAAGACATACAGAGCTAGCGATCAGTTTAATGGGCTTTTAAAATCATGTTTTTAACTTATTTTTAGAAACTCTAGCTGCATGGCTCATGGCAAAGCCAGTCGTTGGTTAGTTGGTCAGTTGGTCAGTCGGTCCACCACTTTGGTCCAGACTGAAATACCTCAACAGCTGTTGTATGGATTGCCATGAAGGTTTATACAGACACTAGGGCCACTGAATCCTAATGACTTTGGTGAACTCTGACTTGTCATCTAGCGCCACCAGCAGGTCAAAGTTTTCACTTATCAAGTGAAAACAAAACAAAAAACACAATTCATGACATTCACAGACATTCATGGTTCCCAAATGATTTATCCTAATGACTTTGGTGATCCCCTGACTTTCCCTCCAGCGCCACGAGGTTGACATTTCTGGTTTTAAATGAAATGTTTCGACAACTATTTGACAGATTGCCATGAAAATGGGGTAAACACATTCGTGTCCGCCTCAGGATAAATTGGACTCATTTTGATCCCCAGACTTTACATGTAGCAGCATCATCAGTCAAAATTTTTATTTATCCAATACTTTGGTTTATGACCAAATATCTGCAAAGCTAACATTTCCATCAGCCTCAGCTGTACTTTGTGTTTAGTGTTTATTAGCAAATAGCATGCTAGCATGCTAAGCTAAGATGGTGAACAGATTTTACATCTCTTGGCCCAGCACGCTCTTTGAGACCGCAAATCCGTCTTCAGCGATTCCAGACAAAATTTGGAAAGACTGTTAACCAGATCACAATTGCACTTCACCTCCAAGAGTTTACTGCTATTCTTTTCCATTTACATTGCTTGTTGAGTCTGAATGCAGCTAATTTAAGATTAGCCAGAAGTAATTGGTTAAAGTGTTCAAAATGCAGTTTTGTGAAAAGAAGAGCCCTCAGAAGTCTGATTTATAGTTAAAACCTACTTGTGTTGAAATTCAATATTTGCCCTTCTGCACAAGTGCTGTTTGCCAAATCCTCATGGTCTGTGCCAAGCACTGCCTCCAGCACATGCAGGCAAAATAAAAATAAAGATGCTGTGCTTGTTCAGTAGGGTAAATAGTGAACCTAGTTTGTATGTAGTCATCATCCAGATCTTGTGTTCAATGAGCTGTTCTTTGCTGTAAACTATTCCAAGGTTTTGTTTGGATTTTATGGGAATTCAAGATGCAAATAACCAGGAATTAATTGTAGGAACATCTCGAGTACGCTCAAGCCAAATTACACTCCATCGCTGGGTCAAACTCATTCTCAAAAGGAAGTGCTTTGTTGTGCTACTTGTAAGACTCATATCAGTTACATAATGCACTGCTTTGCAAAATAATTTATCCCAGTGTATGTTTTCTCCCAATTGCTCCTGTGGATTAGAAACAGACAGTATTCAAAAGCATTACAGAATTTGTTCTAACATCACTGACCTTTACAAATAAGATTTTAAAAAGTGGTTTCTATTTCTCTTACCAGAGAACGACAGCATTGGTAGTTAGTACAAATGCTAACTTGGTTGTGCAAATAATGACTGGCCTTTTTCAGTAGCAAAGGCAAAATTTGATATTGTGATATTGTTATAGTGCTGCAAAAAGTCTTACCCCGAATTCACACCAGACCCCAGACGTTAGCAGCATGTAAGCGATACTGAGGTGTCCCCGATTCAGTCCACACTGACTCTGACCAGTGTTGGGCCGTTACTGTCCTCTAAACTAGCTGTTCGTCAGTCTGTCTACGGAAGCTCTAAAAGCCCATAGTGGATCTGGAGGGCTCATAGCAAAACGGGGGGCCTTGATTTGTCATTGTAGATATTTGGTAATAAGGTCATAACATATAAACAGTAACAGATTGGTGCGATTTTAATAGCTGGCTATGGAGATTACTTCACTTAGCATGCCAGAGGAAAGAAAATAGATTAAGGCCGCGTTCAGACCGACTTGAGCCCTGCGTGAAAAAAACCTGCAGCCCTTGTATTAATTTAAATGGAGCCAGTCCGTCGGCGCAGCGTGGTTGCCAACACAGAGGGCTCCGACAAAACAACACAGGGTCGTCCAGCGAAAAAGTTGAACCTGGCTCAACTTTTTCTGCAACACAATGCAACGGCATCCAGCAAGGCGCTGCGTTGACCAATCAAATGCATGCAGGTGCACATTCCTGGTAGATTACTTTGTACCAGCCATAATTTTTACTGTTTAGCTTGCAATCGTTGCAACGAAAGATAAAATTGTTGCCACCGTGACTTTTCTTTTCTTTCTTTACTGCGACCATGAGCTTCCCCTAACATTAACCAAGCGGTTTTTATTTGCCTAAACAGTTTAGAAACAATCATTAGCTGTGTTTTAGAAGGCAATGACGGGCGACCTATTTTTTCATTTTAATATTAGGACTTATTAATATGGATTGTTTTTCTTTTTTCAACAAAAGCACCTCATCAGGCAGGCTGCCTTAAACAAAGAAGCCCTGCTGTCATAAGTATCATACTCTGTTGAGCCCAGGCTTTCTGAAGCAGGAAATGTTTTTGAGAGAGCTAATGAATCAACGTGGCATCTAAAATGGTTCCTGTAGATTCTGGAGTATACTGTATTGTACTTCAGAGTTTAAAAAAAAAGGGAACTTGCTTGGCTGTCATTTAACAGCTTGTGTGTTCACAGTCCTTGAGTCTAGTTTGCATTATCATCTCATTGGGACTTGATTTGCAAATGAGTCTGATTTGCAAATAGTTCTGATTGGCATCTCATTAGCTGGTGAAGTGCGGCACAAGTGTCAGCCTGTGCGTATGACCTGAATTGTCATTTAACATAAATTGTCAATCCTCACATTTTATTCCTCTGCTGTCTTAAAGGTGTTGATCACACATGTTATGAGTTGAATACACGACAGGGAGTCCCAGGAAGTGGTCATCATGTAATTAACTGACAGTGTGGCTGTTTAAGATGGAAACTGGGGCTTGAGGAGGATACAGTATGTGGGTCATGTTCAGATTTGAAATACAGCCAGTGTTAAATGATGATTCTTTGACCCAAGGGGAGCAAGTATAGAGGGTGTGTGTGTGTGTGTGGGTGGGGGTTAATGGCAGCTCACTTTATGACCGGCAAAAACATCAATTACATATACCAGTGCACACACTCATTCCATTGTACACAGGAGTGACTGTGTGCACATCTGGGTGCACACTACACAGTATATTACTTCTATAAATCACTGTAGTATTGGTGCACCTTATTAATATGATGAAACTTACCTTAAAGTACATGTGCATGTGTGCATGAATGGCAGGTTGAGTGTTTCAATGGCTGGAGAGAAAGAGGGAAGTGTGCGCTGAAATATGGATAAAGGCAAAAGGTGAAATTCTATTACCTTTAAAGATGCCACTGTTGGGGCATTTTTATGAGGATAAGAATGATGTGCCCATGCAAATGTTGATTTTCATGTTTTTCATCTACATATCAGAAATGTTCTGTACTATTTCCATTTATTCGCCCCTGACCTTGACTAACTGAAGTGCTCCCAGTTTCCCTAGAACCAAATGGAAATGTATCATTACTATTCCACAGCCGAGACTGCAGGAAAACACAAAACAGCAATGCAGCTATTGACAAATTCATCATGCAATCTGAGCGTACAAACTCTAGATTTCATCATATTGCTCATCAGCAGCTCTTTCCTATGAATTATTTGTTGCCTCCTCTCCTCCTTGCCTGTCCTCTCCTCTTGATGTGGTAAAACCCATCAAGAATCTATAAGTAGGCCCTGTCCCTGTGTCTCTCAATCAAAATCAGGAGCAAGCAGCTCCTCACCCCATCTGTGGGCTGAATTATTTACCAGTCATTGATGTGGTGGTTGACCAGCAGTTTTGCTTGTGAATTATTCATGCCCCCTCTCCTCTTAGTCCAAAGGATTAACACTGAGAATATATTCACATTTTATTTGTTGTGCTCCTAAATGCGTATACCACATCATAACATTTGACTGTTATAGAAGTCTAGTTTAGGAGCAAAGACAATCTTGGTTATAAGATATCACCTTGTTCTTGACGCACCCACTGAGTGTGACTTACACATTCAGTGTGTTCAATTAATTTATATTGGTATCCGGCAAGGAGTCTGTAAAGTCAGATACGTCAGGAGCTGTAAGTCTTAATTGGAGACAAACCCCCAAACCTGCAGCATAATAATTAGCTTTTTAACCCATGCTCATTGTGTCATTCATACTCATGAGGATATAAAGCGCAGTAAATAAAAACATTCAAAGACAATTCCAGCTAAGCTGCATGCCTGTAGATAACAACTTTATCCTAAATGATTGCATGCGTTTATCCATGATTAAAATCCAGTTTGAGCAACAGCAGCATAATCCTCTTTGTGTAATTGGTCATAAGTTCTGTCATTCAAGTTGGTGCTCACATTGAACGTATCCGCAATGTTCGCTGTTACGTATTTCTGTGTATTTAAATGTTCACTTTTATTTTTCCTACCATATTGGCTCACAACAACTAAAGCATGGCTAAGATGTGGTTGAGTTTAGATAACTGAAAACACTTGGTTAAATTTCAGGCACTATCATGGTTAAAGGATAAGGCTGGCATTACTCTGTATCTCTCAATACTTTCTGACTTCCCTACCCTGTTTGTGACTCAGCCCCAAGCCCATTGGTTCCTACTGAAGACATAAATCTTGAAAAGCAAGTCATGAATATAAACTTTAAAATGAAAACATTTTCAATGATAGCTGGGCACTGTAGTTTTTAGCAAATGATACTAAAACGGGAGTAAACAGTGCATTTGTTGGGGACTATTTTCAACAGTGGATTAATACATATTTGGTACATTACTGAGTATTTACAGCAGCAGGACTGTGTATGTGTGATTGTAAAAAGTGAAAATAAACTACAATGCCCACGTTCGTTGTAATGAAGAAACATGTCATCCAGGAGTAGGTGATCAGGCTTTTTGTGCTAGTAGGATCACTTCATTGTTGGTTTTGGTCTTTTCATGGGATTTTCTGGCAATAACAAAAATATATAATATCGCCAGCATTATACTTGAAATTTTACAAATGTTGAGTCATAGGACATTGGGTTAACTTGAATGATAATATTGTTCTAAAATTCACATTATATTCTAAATTCTCTGGCCTCTCGCTCACTGACCTGCTGCCTCTTTGCTGCTGCTGCACTGGGTCTGGATAAACACCCCGTATGTGCTGCTGCTGCTGCAGTGAGGGAGATGGAAAATGACAGCGTGTGTCTTGGGAGCTGACTCACATCCTGACACTTTTCTCCTCTGACTGGCAAATATGATCATTGTACAATCTCCCCTCCACCCTCTATTTACATATAGAAGAACGTGTTGAAAGAGAATACTAATGAGCTTAAAAATCCACACACAGCTTGATTCATCTCTCAGATCTGTGAAGGTGTGATTCATTTTGCCACATGACACCCTGCACCTCTTTAGGAAATGTACCCTATACATAATCTGCACTGTACATTTTAATTGACTATAAATGCATGCTATTACCTGTCACTGACAGTTAATCTGAAACTTTGAATTCTTTGCAGTTTTTTGGGGCTAGACTTCGTCTGTGGTGGGAAATGTAGACTGAATGGTTGTGTAGGCAGGATAAATATAGTGATAATGTCCTAACATTTACAAGATACAAAGGAACATAGCCATCCCCTTGCTCCATTACTGTAGATGCAGCTAAAGTACATACCTTAATGGCTTGAGGTCACTAATTGGAGTTGACAGTGACATTTTCAAGCATTAGACAGCAGCAAAATTAGATTTTCTACCTGTTTTCTCTGCTTGATCATATTGTTTTAGAAATGCTGAAACAATGGCATGCATTAATATTTAGGATGACTCTATATTGATGTCAAACAAATACATTTACAGCCAAAAATACATAATGTGGAGTTTAATTAGTCTAATGTTTTTAGTTGTACCTGCTTCAGTTTGTTTACTCCAGAAGAAGATGCCAACATCAAGTTCATCTGTGCTAATAAATAGAATTGTTGCACTGTGGCGCCCTCAACCTTGAACAAGAAATAAAAAAAATATATATATATTAAGTGATGCCTCCAGAAAATACACGATAAACATAGAACTATACACATCGTAGGCACAGTTTTAGTGTCTGTGTGTGCATATTTGCGTGTGTATTGGTGGGTACTATTCATTATTCTGACTACCTGTGGGAAGAAACTGTCTCTAAAACGGGTGGTGCGTGATTTAATGCTCCGGTAGCGTTTTCCAGATGGCAGGAGTGAGAATAGTGTGTGGGCTGGATGACTGGTGTCCTTGATGATGCTTTGGGCTTTCCTTATGCAGCGGGTAATGAAGATATCATAGACCTGTAGGAGGTCTGTGCCAGTAGATTTTTGATGCTGGCTTTATTGTGTTTTGCTGCAGTTTCCCGTCCTGAACAGTCAAAACTGCCAAACCATACACTGTGATGCAGCCTGACAGAATTTACTCTCTATGGTGCAGAGATGAAAGTTAAGCCAAGCCCCGGTTCCCATGGCAAAAAACAGTCTTTGTCGTGATTTCCTGAGGAAGCAGTTGGCATTACGAAGATGTTTGTGATGTGTGCAGCGGTGAGTTAGGAAATGTATCAAATATATCAGGTGGCCAGGGCTGTTCTGGGGGTGGGGATCAGGGGTTACCAAAGACAGGGAAGACAAGAATGCATTGAAACAACAAATATGTCCCAAACAACAAGATATATCACTGAAAAGGAGCGATGGGTGATTTCAAGTCTACAGCCACACTAGCAGCACAGTAGTGCTTTGAGATGAATGGTAATGTCAGCATGCTAACATGCTCGCAATGACAATGCTACCATGCTGATGTTTAGCAGACAATGTTTGCTATGTTCATCATCTTAGTTTAGCGTGTTAGCATGCTAGCATTTTGCTAATTAGCACTGAACACAAAGTACAGCTGAGGCTGAAGTATTGGACAAAGTGAAATTTTGACCTGACGATAACACTAGAGGAAAGGTCCAGGTATCAGCACAGTCATTAGGACTCATCCTCAGGGCAACATGGATATTTGTACCAAATTTAATAACAATCCATCCAATAGTTGTTGAGATATTTCAGTCTGGACCAAAATGGTGGACCGACTGTCAGACCAATATTGTCATCCCTAGAGCCAGGCTGCTAGCATGGCTAAAAAAAAATATTAAAAACATTGAAATTACCACAAATTGCCTCTCAAGAACATTTATCAATCAAAAGATCCATTTTCAAAGGAAACATTTCTATATTACAGGCTTTATAAATCATGTGAGTTGGCAGTAGAGAAAGTGCTGCTTTGTTGCGTTGCGAGTTTCATTGTGCAGTGAAAATACATTCACTGGTGAACTGAATTCTTTGTTTTATTTTGTTCTTGATTAGTGATCGTGGAATACACTGTGTGTGAGCAGGAGGACAGAGACAGATAAACAGACTGTCCACAATAAAACCCCACTTAAATATCTTTTTTATTGCCCATCCTACAGTTTGGGCCTGGAGCCTGGGCTGCATGATCTCTGTTTTGTAACAGTGAAAATAATCTTTTGCTACTTTGCTAATATTGTTTGTTGTTCCATCACTTCCCTAATTTCCACTACACTCCAGTCGGTTCCTCTCTCACCTCCAGTAGCCGTCGCTTGTTTATCCTCTTTGTTATTAACGGCAAACAGCAGAGACTCAGCAGTTTTCTCCCGAGTGTGTTTCCTGCCATTGATTAAACAGTAACTCCAGAGGACAGCTGATGAAATGTTGACTGCATTGTTGTTGCCATGGTTACCATCATGGTATTTTCCTGTGCGTTAACTTAACACTTTTGTAGCACTTTGCCTTTTGCAAAGGCAAGAGGTGGATCGGGACAATTTAGATAATTTAGATGAGCTTTAGTATCTTACTTGTAAATGAAAGCCATTTCTGAAATGCTGCAAGCATGTGGTCGCTCAAGCTGCTGGATATCGTGTAACATTGGTTTCAGACTAAACGCACAAGAGCAAATGGTTTTTGCAGAATGAAGAGCTGTCCTAGTCATATTTTCTGCCATGCTGAAGAGTTTTTACTCAAGTCCTGGTAGGATCGGAGAGTAATGTTAGTTAACTCCGGGAGTTCAGAGATGCACTCATTCTTCTTGACATTAAAATAGTAGCCACCATAACTTCCACCTCTCGTCAATGACAGAATCCCATTGGATGCATGTTGTAGAGGTCAGTGTATTTGGGGTCAAAGTTTAATGTACTGAAGCTCTGGTCACATAACCTGGTGGAAAATCATTGTAGCGCTTAACTATGCAACATGTAGGGCTATGCCTTGTCTGAGAGAGTGAAATAATGACCTGAAAATGAAATAATAATTTAACTGATGAGTTCCTATTTTAGTCTTTCTAATGTTTAAACCGTGAGCCCAGTTGTCTTTGACTAATTACTTCCAGTTAGACATGTTTCAATGAAACAGATGGACAAAGTGTTTGAATTTGCATTAACAGTAAATATCAGCTACAGCAAATGGGAATCTACTGATAAAATAGGGTCAATCATATATTGAGATGTTTTTTCTTGCCACATTGATGCCTACAGGACATGAATCAAATTTCCATTAAATCTTAACATCAAGTTGACCATGAACTTGTGTGCTGTGGAGTTTTAACTGTAAGGATTTGCAGTGAAGTTGTTGTTCATCATTATCTCCTGTGGCGTTAGCTCTTAATTGGTGCAGCAATTTTAAAAGAAAAGAAAATGACCACTTAGTAGGGGATCTCTGTGTTCAGAAAATGAATTCTAAGTGTGCAGTAGTGCAGTTTATTAGCGTGTGGGCAGTTTTATTTGTGAAAAGAGTAATTGGTATTATTTTGGTCATCACTAAGTCTCCACACACTGCAATAACCGCCAGAGGCCTGCCCGAGGGTGCCTACTCAGAGCAGTTTCTCACCTGGAGATGTATTGAACGAATCAGAGCACCTGTCTCACAGCCACTGTTAGACAAAGCCACATGTCAGTCACAGAAGTAAGACTAATAACACAGTTAGGCTATTCAGGCTCACTTCATTGTGTGACAGAAAAAGCAGTACAGCTGTTCAATACAATCAAACACAGAGCAGTTACTCCCTCGGCCCTGAAGAGTAAAAGAATTGAGTAACCTGCTGATTGACAGACTTGTTCAAACATGACCAGTGTTTCTTCAGCTTGGGAACAAATGAGTTTGTTGTGAAATATCATTGGCTAACAAGACTTGACTATGAATTACTACTGTCTGATGCAAATCATGTCATCAGCCACTGACCACACAAACCCGAAGCACGGGTTTTCTTTTACAACGTGTGTTATGGATGTGAAAGCAAATTTTACTGATTTGTGATGATGAAGTTACATTATCGCTCTCTTATTTCCTTTTTTGTTTTAATTATTTTTTTTATATGTTGCTTTGGATATGACTGACGATATACATTTTTTGTTATTGTCAACAAATTCCATGAAAAGACGAAAACCAACAATGTGTTAGTCTGTTTCTCAATACTTTCTGACTTCCCTACCCTGTCTGTGGCACTTATCCCCAAGCCCAGTAGTTCCTATTGAAGATGTAAATCTTTAAAAACAGGTCAGGAATATATACTTTCATTTTTTAAAAATGGCTAAATCATTTCTTTAAAAAGCTGGGCACTGTAGTTTTTAGCAAACGCTACTCTAAAAGGAGTAAATAAGTGCATTTGTTGGGCACATTTGAATTTGTTGTGCTAGTATTTATGGCAGCAGGACGGTGTGTGTGGGATCAACTGAAAATAACATACAGTGCCCATGTTCATCATAATGAAGGAACTTGTCGCTCAGTGCAACTGTAGCGCTCACTGATGTGTTCAATCAACAGTGGAGCTCTACGGCACAGAGAAATAAAATATATCAGGCTTTGGCTACACAGGCAATGCTTGTTAGTGGCATCAATTCATTGGTGGTCTTGATTTTCTTATGTTTTCTTTTTTTGACAATAAGAAAAATATACAATATTGCTGGCCTTATCCTTTAATTTGTGTTCCTGTATCTCCAAAGTGTGTGCATGACAAAGGAAGTAGGAATGAACTGGAAACAGAAAAGATGCATTTGTCCAAGTCAATAAGTTACAAAATTTTTCAGATTATCAAAGTTTCAAATCATTAGAACCGAGGTGTGATTCTCCTCATTCATCAGAGTTTCTAGAGAATGAAGTTGTGACTTGAGACTTGACCTAAAGTCGTGTTGATTGAGTTAATCTATGTATGTATGAAAGAAAACAGCACATTATACACATACATGTATACACAGGCTCATTTATAAATACACTTGAACCTTTCACCTCCTTGCAAGCTTTAAGTGAATCTTAAAGCTTAGGTACCATATTGTTTCACATGTGCAGACTAATTATCGCAAGATGCTGTTTGCAAACAGGGTTCAGAGACGACAGCCTTTGAGCTCTGAACATGCTGAGCCCTCGAGCAGCGCTCTACCTCCTGGACTGTGAAGCACAGAGTTCAAATTCAGGCAAACTCCCAGACCAGGCTAATCTCAGGCACCACAGAAACTCATTAGTCCACATAATGTACTAAAAGGTCAGATTTCTGACATAAATGGAAAGAAAATCATGCCAATTACACACATGGAAGGACCGCTTAGATAGCTAAAACTCTCAATATTCTCCATCTTCTAACCTGTCGCCAGTGAAGAGCAGAGACCCCAGACAGGCTAATTACCAGCACAGATATGTCCCAGCTCAGCCATGGCAGCAACCCTGACACTTCTGCTCCCTTGCACCGAACCACAACAGTAACTAATTAGCATAGACACTACCTTTCTGATCAACACAAAGCAGTCTCTCTTGTAGCCAATGATGCACCATGAATTTAAATGAGCCAATTAGCGTATGCATTTCCCCTGGTAGTGAGTTCACAAAGTCTTTGATTGAGATTCTGCTGCACAGCAATACAGCAGAAAGTTTAGCTGCCCTGCAGGCTGCTGCAGCCGAGAAGGGTGAGCGTCATGTAACACATACTATGGATCCATTTAAGTTTGTAAGTGGTGGCGATCAGGACAATTGTTGATGCTCATAGTCAGTTTGATAAATATTAATTCAGCCTAATGTTTATTTTAGGCTTTTTTTTTTTTTAGAAATTCGTATTAAAAAATCAGGATTAAGCAAAAATCTGGACAGAAATGTATCTTAAAAAACGCCATCTGCAGTGCAGTCATTCTGTAGATTCATAGTTTTTATTGCTTTGAGGACTGATTAGCAGCATAATCAGCAGCTCTTTTGCATTTTCTCCCCGTTTTTCTCTTCTTTTTCTGAGAGTATATTCTGTGCTGTCCTTGCCACAAGAGGACCTTGTTCACTGTATCCTGCTGTGAATATTGAATGTGATATACATACAATGCAGATATAATGCTTCTTGCAGCAGGATACACGGCAACTTTTAAAGTGTGGGCACACAATCTCAAAGTTAAAAATACTTTAAACCAATTTACTTCTGTAAAAAAAAAAAAAAAAAATATATATATATATATTTATATATTTATATATATTTATATATATTTAAGTAAAAATGTGTATTTTTCTGTCTTTTTTCCATAACCAGCTGTTGCAGGGAAAGTCCATTCCTAAACTGGGGACACTGGACCAGATTGAAACAGGAAGTGGAGACGCAGAGGGACGTTACAGCGGCGACTGTGATGACGAGGACGGTTGCGGTGGTTCAGGTGGTGGTGAGAATAAGAGGAAAGTCCCCAGAGTCTCCAAATGTGAGTCTCATCTTTTTGTAATATTATAGAGCAATTAACCAATTAACCATGTGAACACATCTTTACCCAGCAGTCATTACCCGAGCACCCATATTTCACCCTAAGGAGGTTGAGTTAAATGGCAAGAATACTACATTCGAGTGGGAATGAGCATTTAAATTGTGAAGGATTGGGAGTGATGATTTTAATTTGTATGTATGGATGGATGTATGACTGCATTTTTAACATTTATTTTTATTAATTGTATTAGTAGTAGTGCTGGTGTCTACCTGCCCTGGCGCTGCAGATGGAAAGTAGCTAGTAGCTAAATCTGGTATAGTACAAAGCGTCTCTTCTCTTTGTATGAGGTTGAGGTTTTTTATACATGGTCCCTGACAAATAAATGTACTAAACTAAACAAAAACATATAGGCTTCAAAGCATATAACAAAGACTTACAATGAATAAAAATATAAAGAGAATAATCAAGGTTCACGAAGCACATCAGATCAAAAGAACGAAATAAAATTGACAAAGTAACAGCAATAAATATACCATAAGAAGTCATACACATATGTTGTTATGCTTTATAATTTTCAACGCATGCGTTAAATTCTACCTTTTTAAAATTGCAGAATTTGAAAATTAAAGCTAGTGTTTGATCAGTGAAGACATTCAAAGGTGCAGTTGCATAATACTATATTTTAATAAGACTTGCTCCAGTCTTCATTTTATGACACCTATAATAATAGTCATTAAAGATAATAGTTGCTATGGGGACATTATTGCAATCAAGGCCCGTTACTTTAAAAATTATTGCTCCCCAGAGGATCAGTAACCCCTGATGAATCACAGCGGCGGAGCTCTCCTCTTCATTCCTCCTTTCACACTCTCCTCTTCCTCTCGGCACATGGATTCCTCCTCTCCTCTCTCCTCTACTCTCCATCAAACATGCTAACAACCTGATTAATCACCTCTCTCATTTTGCCTACGGTGACAGCGAGGAAGGGGAAGGGGGGGGTGTCATCCAAACAAGCCGTTCTATCCGTGTAAATGTTTCCTTTACTGCTTGTCAGTCTGTCTCGAGGCTTTAGCAGCTCAGGCTCAGGGAAGCTGCTTAACAATCGCTCATCTGAGGCTGTAAGGGGGGCTCTGACATTTATCACCCATTACAGTGCAGCCGCCCTTTCCTTGTCATAGGCCAGATCAGCCTGTCTTCCATATTTATGACCCCCTGTCTGTTGTGACCTCTTGTCGAGCATCTGTCCCCTGCTGCCTGACCCTCACAGATACTGAGGAGGATACCTGACCACCCGAACCAGACCTCTGGTCAGTCCCTGCAGGATTCTGACGTTTCTTTGCCTTTATTATACTACAAAATGTTTTTTCTTTTCTTTTTAGTGGCTGTTTGGTGTAGGTATCTTTCTTTGGGTTTTATTGTTTCAGTAGAATTAAATGAATTAGTAGAATTTTGAAGCCAAGGATACAGCAGCATTAAAAAATAATGTTTTATTGCTCTCTCTTACTTAAAAAAGGACTTACACAATATAAAGCAGATTGAAAGTACAGCAAATAGTTACTGTAGGTACTTATTTATAATATTTTATGAACAGAAATAAAAATATGCCCTCAAATCATACTGAAGGAAAATACTGCTCTTGGACTCGAGTCTTATTGGACCTTAACTTTAGAAAACAAATAAAATCAGTCCATCTGATGTTTTTGTTGAAGATAAAATTGGGTGATTTTTGTGTTTATCTGCAGGCACAATTTAAATAGAAGGTATAATATTGGAGGTTTAATCCAAAACACCTCTTCAAACAGTAGGAGTGAATAAAGGTCACAGATAAACAAGCAACCCACTGTCTTCTGAATCATTCTCCATCATCATTGTTTGTAACCAACGTAGACATGTAACACTTTCAGACACTAGCTGGTGTATGACACAGGTTAATAAACACGTGTTAAATCCTCATTTGACCGATCCTGTGAGACTGTTAGTCTATCGCTTGGTAACCCCCCCCCCCCACACACACACACACACACCTTTCCGACGTCGGATTGGGTGGGCAGTGTCCGACCATTTCTGTAAGTTTCCAAAACTGACAATCGGACATTCACACCAAGTTCACACAGAGATTGACCAGCTGTGCAGAGGTGAGAAAGTAAGCTGGGTTTGAACTTTAGCTTTTGTTTTTCATTTGTTACACAACTATTTGTGGCACTTTACATGTGTACAACCGAGTGCAACACTTTGAATGTCTTCCTGAAGAGACAGTCTGAAAATGTACACCATTATCCCCATATTTATATGATACAGTTCTATCAAATATTGCTGAGATTGGTTGCATATGCATTGATGACACAACAAAATTGCTAATAAATCCTCAAGGAAGAAGCAGCCTCAACAGGGTTGCCAACTCCCTTTTAAGTTTGAAGTCACTAGAAGTTGCCTGATGACATCATATGCTAAATAACGCACAAACTGATTTGCTGCAGCACACAGCTCATAGTGCAGGGAGAGGTTTGCTGTGTGTGGGATGCACTGTGATCATCACACTCGTTTAGATCAGACAAGCAAGTAGTGCAAATCTGCATCAACTCCACTGAGCTGTTGCCAAATTCTTTGACAGTCACTACATTAACGTTGCTCTCCATGGAGGGAAAATGTAATTAATTTAGTTTTATTTGTTGCTAGAAAGACAGTTGAGAGTTCTGAAAAGTTACTGCATCTTACTGTAGCAACAGAGTTGTTAAATTGGCTACCATGAGGCTAAATCACAGCAGTGGTGATACACTTTTAATGAACATTGATATTTTATATTTCAGTCTGTGTGCAAAACTTCAAAAAAGAAAGCCGAAGAGACAGACATACAATATCAAATACTACTACAGAACAGAACTACAGAACCAGAAACGCATGCAACCACAGAACCGGGTAAAAAAAAATCCATGAAGTGGATAAAAACCAAAGTGCTAATAACATCTCACCAAATACATAATCAACAAACAGAGCGGAACAGAAATTTAATTAACATAACTGTCATTGTGGAATTATTCACAAGTGAATGAAATCACAGAGTGAGAGAGATGTGTTGGAAAAAAGAGTGAGGAAAATATGTGATGGGGTGGTTTGTGTTCTGAACTTTTTCGCAGTGTTTATACAGTAAAGTCGGAGTTTTTAGATCTTAGACTACATAGAAGTTACAAGACTGTGTGATATATTTCCAGCTGCCATTTTAGGACAAGCGTGCCACTCCATCAAAGTAAATTGAGTACAGTCATATTGCCATCTCAGTGCCAGATACCGAACTTAAACACCATGTATAATTTAATTTGATTTATTTCTCTGCAATTATCCATAATCCCTCTCCTTTGTGCCTTTGATGTTTATCAGCAGAACATGCTGACGATAGATCGGGATGATAAGGAAACAAAATGGGATAAGCTCAATACTGACAATACAAGCCTGATTTAAGGGATTATCCTCATTAAGCAGAATTACTGTTGTGTGGGAATGCTATGTATGTGACAAGAAGCAACAATGTGAGCAGTTCATCCTTCAGAAGTATTGCATTGCACTCCAGATCGCTGAGCTACCTGACCGAGGCGATGTCTTTGTAAAAATACGATTGGGCTGATCTGTTTTTTGTGTAAACCCAGAGAATTACAGACAGCACACAGTGAAAACTGAAAACTTCACCCTGTGCAACATGCAGGTGCACTGACTGCTCTCATAGCAATACAGCTCTGTAAAAATACTTTGTTACAAGTAAACGTCTTACATTCAAGATTTCGCTTAAGTACAAAGGTATTAACAGCAAAATGTACTTAAAGTATTAAAAGTACTTGTTCGGCAGAATGATCCCTTTTAGAGAGTTATTATATACACTGTATATATCATATTTTTGGAATATAATTACTGATGCTTTAACACGCAAGCAGCATTTTTGTGTTACAGCTGGTGGAGGTGGAGCACTTTTGAACTACTTTATCTACTGATGGATATTTAAATCTATAGCACAGTATCATATTTCATAAATTGATCATATGTTTTATAAAATCTTAATCTGTAAAGTAACTAGTAACTCCAGCTGTCGGATAAATGTAGTGGAGTAAAAAAGTACAATATTTCCCCCTGACATGTAGTGGAATAGAAGCATAATGTAGCATAAAATTGAAACATTCAAGTAAAGTACAAGTACCTCAAAATTATGCTTAAGTACAGTACTTGAGTAAATGTACTTAGCTACTTTCCACCACTGCTAGAGAGAGAGCATGTATCCAGGTTCTTTCATGCGTTTTCTTCCCAGGCCCTGTTTTTCCTTTCAGTTGGTTCAGTAAACACACACGTGATTTTTCCTTCCTGAAATGAATATTTATCACTGATGAAAACTAGCACCTAAGTGTCAAAACTACTGTAAGATCACAGTGTGGTGTACTGCAGCTTATTACAGTGCATGTAAAGCATCACAGCCAGAATCATAATTACTAATTTTAACAGACATGATTGGAATACTCATTAAGAAAAGCTATAATGTATCCCATGTCTGTGGAGCTGTACTGCTCCAGACTGTGCTTTATGTACTTAGTGCTCAAATTCATATCTCAGTGTATTTAGAGACCTTTACACTCCCAAATAACAGCAAGAAGGGACATTTTAGCTTTGATATCCACAGCTTCATTTTGTTAAATAAGGTGAAGCCGAAGAGTCTCAAATAGTTGGGATGAGACAGTTCTCTGCTGCAGCCCTACTTTGTGATTGAGCCTGATGAGATAATTACACACCTGGTTTAATCACATAAAAACCTTGCCTAGCTCAGCTTTGAATATAATAAATCCAGTTTTGCCATTTTAGCCATGGTGGCTTATTAATCACCGCACAGTGGTGAGATAATAACAGACAAGACTACAGCCATGCCAGCGGCTCTGTGAGGCTGTATTTAAGCACAGCACTTCTTTGGGCAACTGTCAACATGCTAACATGCTCACAATGACAATGCTACCATGCTGATGTTAAGCAGCATGGTAGCATTGTCATTTAACATTGTCATTTAACATTTGCTATTTATCACTAAACACAAAGTGTAGCTGTGGCTGATGGGAATGTCATTTGCGTTATTTGGTCATAAACCAAAGTATCGGAGTGAAATTTTGACCTGATGATGGCGCTAGATGAAAAGTCAGGGGATCATGAGAGTTATTAGGATTAATTCTCTTGCCACCGCGAATGTCTGTACAAAATGTCATGGCAATTCATCCAATAGTTGTTGAGATATTTCAGTCTGGACCAAAGTGCAACTAGCATGGTTAAAAAAAAAAAGTTACCTACAGTTACTGGCTGATTACAACATGTATTTACTAGAAGAAGAAAAACAGAGGTTTTCCTCAACTGCCCTTTATCCAATATAAACCTTGGATTTCTGTGACCTGTTAACAACGCCTGCAGTGGAGAACAACTAAGAGGTTTTTTCATGCTCCAACCCCAACAGGCAGCTCTGTGCCTCTTATCTGGCCTGGCATAGTTCAGCTGCAGACACTGTGACTGCTTGCAGCGTGAGCGTTGTACTGCAAAAAGACATCTGTCAGACACAGTGGCAGCAGGAGAGACACAAATCGATTTCTAGCGAGTAAGCACAAGGAAGGGAAGGGGAGAGGCTCCTTTACCATGACTTTTATTAATTAGCAGTGTCTCAGCAGGAGAGTATTTGATGTTATTTGAGCTTCTACCTCGCAGGACGGTGGTAAATGACTGGATGTAGATGTTGCATGTAGAACTCCTATCTAATGTCAAGTGATAATTGGCATGAAAGCATTCAGCACACGTTTCGTAAAAAACAATTTTCTGTCATAATTTACAGTGTTGTATGTGTTCCAGCTCTAAATGAGAGATCTGAGAGATAGGGAATTACATCAAGGCCACTTTGTTGGACATATACTATAATAGGCCTATCACTGGGAGCCATTTGGAGTTTTCCTAACAGGCCCTCTAATACTTTGCTGTGCCTATTAGAAAGATCTTTATCCTCATTACAGTGTGAGATCAAATTAGGTCACCTGCTGTGACTCCTGCCCTCCCCTGTGCCAGTAATAATGGGATCGAAGTCATTTACAGCAGTGTGTCTCATAAGCTTCTGACCGGTGAGCCTTACTGGGTGGGCTCCCAGGTTGTCTGTTTATCACTCGATTAAATTAACCCACTGCGCTAATTAATAACTAAGTGATTCATCAAAGACTTTCATGTCTCAGGAAGATTTCACCATTATATCTTTCCAAATTGTGCAGTTACATGGTCAAATGTTGTATGTCAGTTGCAAATGCAGAGTATTTAACAATGCAATACACTGTACAAATAGTAAAGTAAGCGGCTCTAACTACATAGGTAAATTGTTATAGCTAAATGACTGAAAACCTTGTGTAATGCACAGTATGTCTTCAGTTTACTTCATTGCACACTCTATCTTTAAATTTAACAGAAAAAAATGAAAAGATCTGTTAAAAAATGCCAGAATGCAAGCACAGATTTGATTACAAATATACTATTTATTGCACAAACACTATTTTTCAACTCACTTGGTGTTCATGGAACCATATTCTGAGTTGTTCTCAATGTACCAAAAACTGTGGTGAACACAAACATTCATCAACAAATAGACTCTGGGTGAAAATACCAATCTTCCCCTGTTAAACTGTGTTATTATTTTCAGTGAAAATTGGTAAAAAGCAAAAACAATGAGCCTTAATTGTAGCCCCAGTAGTAATGGTGTAACACAGGAGAATGGAAATGCTGTTTGTTTTTGTTCTGGCTGGGTGGCTGTAAATCAGGTTGTGTTGAATGTCAGTCTCACTGATATTGAGGAGCTGCTGTAGCTTAAACTGCTGCTGTAGTGGAATATTATGTAGTTAAAGCTTTAGCAGCTAATGTTGAAATACGACTTTGGTTTAGATTTAGGTCTGGAACTGTAGACCTGTGTAAATACATGTTTGGGTGAAAGAATAATCAAGTGACACCATTGCTCAGTGGCTAATTGACCCAAAACCTGACCGTTGCAATCTTCCAGAGCAGGAACCAGTCACCATTACAAAAGCAAATGGGTCCTGAAATGATCCACAGCTACTGGTTGAAGAAACTAATAGTGCTGCATTAACGCTAAGCAGCACAAATGAACCAGTTACTAACAGCAGACTCCCATCCTGAATATCTAACACAAGGCAGGACAATATTGATCTTGAAAGATACCCACAAAGGAATAGCATCCAACTACCATCCAACATGGAAACTCCTGTCAGACATCAAAGTCTTGGAGCTGAAAGGACATGTGTGTCAAAACTCAGAGGGGGATTGGAAACAACAGCAGAGGCCCAAAGCAGCAGGTACTGGAAGACAGAGCTGTCACTGTACAAAGTTGAAACAGACGAACCTGAGCACAGTCTGGATTATACAGTGGTGGAAGAAGTATTCAGATCCTTTACTTAAGTAAAAGTAGCAACACTGCACTGATAAAATATTCCATAAGAAGTCCTGCATTGAAAATGTAACTTAATGTATTAGCAAAATGTACCTAAAGTATCAGAAATAAGAGTACTCATAATGCAGTAAGAGGGTCCCAATGAGTGTTGCACTATTATATATTATGTTATTGGATTATTATTACTGATGCATTAATGTGTAAGTAGCATTTAGCTCTTGTAGTGTTTGAGGTGGAGCCAATTTTACGTACTTTACATACAGTACTGTTGGGTAGTTTAATCAATAAAAATGCATCATATTTTATAAATTCATATGTTTTCTATGCAAAATCTTAATTTGCAAAGTAACTACTAATGTAAGCTGTAATATAACTCTAATAAAGTAAAAAGCTTGATATTTCCCTCTGAATTGTAGTGGAGTAGAAGTATAAAGTAGCATGAAAAGGAAATACTCAAATAAAGTACAGTACTTGAGTAAATGTAGTTACTTTCCACCACTGGGATTAGAGCTGAATGATATACTAATTTATATTAATACCAAACTCTGTTGCCAAAATTATATTTTTAAGCAAAATGTAAAAACTAACAAAATCAGGTATGAAAGTTTCTATTTTACTGGTGAGAAGAGTTTTCTGATTCTGACTTCATGGCAGTGGTACACCGTTGATTGCAGTGATCCTCAGTTTGATTATTTCATATGTAATTTTGCATACATCTGACATATTGACATATACTGTATATACCATTAGTTGCCAGTTTATTGGGTACACCTAACTAATGCAGTGTAATACAACAGCCCTGCAATAAATCCTACCTTCATGAAGGTTATAATGTTCAGTTTTTGTTGAAACTGTTCACCACCTCCTTGTATAATGCTATGCACTTCAACAGCACCGCAAACTACATCCTCAAAAAAACATTCTTATTGTCATGATGATGGTTTCAACCATGTTGCTCAGCTGTAGTGTGAATGAACAACCATGAAACCTTAGACTCAGTGCAGCACTTAGAGATCCTTGGAACGTCTTGCAGCATACTGTACAAGGTCAACAACACACAAAGAGATTTCATCAGAAACTCAATGGACTTGTGGAGAAAACCACTAAAAGCTGCCCTCAAAGTCAATCACACAACTGACTATCATTTGCTGATCCATTCCCTGCTGCTGTTCTGCATAGGCTTTAACCCTTTCAGTCAGATCACCATGGAGAGTGGATAAAGGTTCATGGTGGAGGGGGGCTTCCGTCATTCCCCTCGTCTACATGCAAGCCATCAAGCTTAATGACAAGAAGATCTACAGTAATGACACTGGGAAGCAATTTGGAATGGAAAAATGTAGCTGGGTGGACGCAAATGGAGGGAGAATAATTGGAACTGAAAGGGTCGAACTATCAAAAGGCCACATGACAGACTGGAGACAGGACAGCTTAAGGAACCAAGAAAGCCAAAGTAAGGCAGCAACATCCAAGGTACGAGGTACATAAGTATCACCTCAATACATGAAGTATGTCTTACTAGTTGTCAGATATTCAGCTGGTATTGTACAAGCGAAAAAAGGAAACTAAAGCTGTTGATATGAAGAAACAGGAAATCCTCACGCTCTACGGAGGATTCCACCCAAAGTCCATCATGCTCTACTGCAGATGGAGACAGTCGAGGTGAACGTCAAGGACACCGTATGAAACACGAAGCATTCATGAGTGCATTAGTAAAATGGCTCCTGTCATCGGCAGACAGATGAGGTGGCTGCCAGAAAAAGACACCATCTGCCATTAGGGGGGGTCCAGAGCTTATTGAGCAAATGATTTGATAACAAGAATAAAGTCTTAATTCAGCATTTTTTGAAAAGTTGCTCCGTCTCAGAGTATTTCAATTACTTTTTTACAACTGCAGGTAAAAATGTGGCAGGCATTTTTTCCATTTAGAAATTGCCAACTGTGACTTTAAGTGACTTTTTTTTTTTTTAACTAGTCGGGAAACAGATAACAAAGCCTAACTTTGTTTTTAACGTTAATAAGCAATAAGAAATCTCTACCCTTCCTCCTAATATCGATACTAGAGTCCTTCCTTGTTTTATTAATAAAGCGGTACACAAGTTGAAGCAGCCGCAGTGTCTGTGTTTGACCAGTCAGCTAAGTTCAGGCTTCCTTTCTGCGTAATGCTTCAGAACCAAATGCTTATATGTACTCAAATGTTGTGATACATTGATGTAGGAACACTAGCAGCAAATTTTGTACCAGGAAAAAAAAGTTGCACTGGCCTCATTGGCCTGAAGATGATCACTCTCCACAATGATGGACATTGAAGTAGCATCTAATGTTTAGGAATTATGTTTCAGCAGTCAATTTAATTTTTATACCACAGCCAAACAGTTTGGGTTCTCAAAACTCTGACGGCTGTGAGGTCTAAATATCTCATTCTAGACCTCACAGCTCAGAAGTTATTTGCTAAACGTACTCACTATTTCTCCTAACACCACTGGCTGTTCTGTGTAACTTTTGCTGCTTAACTAGTGGTGGAGAGCACCGAAACATATCCAACATAGGTTGCTCTACGACCTACGGTCTCTGTGGTAGACAGTGCTGGAAAAATAAAAGGAAATATCTTAAACAGTGAAGTGTCAACCCTACAGGCTTCAACCCCTAACAACTAAATATTTGGAAATACAGAGTTACAAAAGTCAGCTAATATACTCTCAAATTGGCAGCATTACCAGAAAAATGCATCTCCCTTCAATTTTAGGCTTAATCTGTTCCTCAAAGCCATGAATGGACCTGAGTATGAGCCTGGTGTATGTTTCCTTGGTAACTTTAGACCTATGTTTGTTTTAATGTGTTACATGTTATGTGCTCTATGTTAATGATGCTTTCTCAGTTGAATTTAGGTTACCTTGACGTGCCCTAGATTACTAAACTACCTTAAACAACATATTAACCCCACTGCCTCCTACTCTTCCACAGATTGTTAGAGGTTTTAGCTTCACTGTGGGATTAGTTTATGTAATCAGTCTCTTGTGACTCATCACGAATGCCACCCCCGTTTGCTGTGGGCTTATCTAACTCATATGGATAATCATGCACCTTTCTTTAACTCAGCCTGCTTTCAACTATTGGAAATGATAGATGTGAGTGACTTATCAAAATTGTTGTTGTTTTTATCAATCTAAAATTAGGGAGGAAATGTAAGCAAAACAAAAATATGTGAAGCTGTGCACTTTGATGTGGTTTAACATTTGTCACAGATATCTAAACCACTGCATTCAAATATGTGTTAATATATCGCTTTAATGCAGGTTTCTGCCAAACCAGAGTAAGGCCATATGAGCCCTGGACAGTCTTGATCTATATTAACACTTTTTCAATAAATAATATGATTAGGTGAAGTCCTTGTTCAAGTACACAGATAAAAATAAAGAAAGATATAAAAAATAAAGAAAATATGTACCCTTTCACATAAGTAAGCCACAAAGCAGACAGATGAAAGCATGCAGATTAATATCTGCTGTGTATTAAGATATGGTCACAGCTCAGATTGGATTCTGTTTCGGATGAAATACACACCTTGTGTATGTGCTTTGAACGTCATTGCCTGCTCTAACTCGAGCCATGCTTGGATAAAAATAAAATGCAATTTCTTTTTGATTTGCCACAGTAAACATAATGACATTTTTATTGTAAGATAATAGAAACCTTGCATTTTATTTATCATTTCCCTTCCAGGTGTTTGTGTTTTTTTTTAAGCAAAGCTTTTTAACCACAGTAAGTTGTCATTATCTTCAACGGCACATTCTTGTTTTTCAATCATTTTCTCATACCGTGCATGATTTAATGGCTGGCTTAATGAGCTGCGGCTTGCATGTGGAAGGACATCTCATTGTGTTAATGAACCATGAAAAGGGCAAGCACACATTGTGTGAACTGTTTTAATAATCAGCTCAGTGTCAGACACACAGTCCATCTACCAAAAGTCTGCTCTATCAATAAGCACAGATGCTTAACGTTTCATTTATACAACTTATTCTCTGATGGCCCGGCAACCAATCGACACTGACCCTCTTCCAGCCTGTCTACTCCTAGTCACTCCGGCTCTTACTCGCTGTCTGTGTGCTGCCAAGTAGATGCTTTCAAGGCTATATTGACTGGACACAATTTCTTTGTTGCAAGCTTAGATGTTGAAACGGTACAATATCCCTCCTACAATGATTTACTGTGTTGAAAAATTGAATGAACATTTTATGAGGCCATATCACGATGAGCTTTACTCTGATGTTGACTGTTGAGATGGTTGCAGTTGTGCATTTTACTTCCACTTGAGCTAAATGCTAACATGCTCACAAAGACAATGTTAACATGCTGATATTTACCAAGTTCACTATCTTAGTGTAGCATGCTAACACTGCTAATTAGTACTAAACATAAAGTACAGCTGAGGCTAATGGGAATGTCATTAGTTTTGCAGATGTTTGGTCATAAACGATAAATTAAAATTTTCACCTAATGGTGGCGCTAGATGACAATCATCCCTGGGAGAATGTGTCTACCACATTACATGGCAATCCATTCCAGTAGTTGTGGAAACATTTCAGTAAAAACGTCAACCTTGTGGTGGCGCTAGAGAAAATGTCAGGGGATTTATAGCAATCCAACCAGTAGTTAAGATATTTCAGTCTGAACCAAAGTAGTGGACTGACTGGCCAACTGATATTGCCATCCATTGATCCACACGGTTAGCATGACTCAAAAAACATTTGTGGTATAGCCTCAGTGATATTCAATTCTTCTACCATGCAACACCATTTTATGTGTGAAAGTGGGTAGAAAGTGGTTGTAACTGTTCTAAAATCCACTTCACTTACAATAACATGAGTCACCCTTTTCCCTTGTGTCAAAATATTCAACATAGGCAGAAAATGTAGTTTTGCTCCGGGAAAAAAACACATTTGCGATTGCTTACCACTGAAATCAGCCAATTTCTTCTTACAGAATTGTATATTGCAGCTTGTGGTGACATGAAAGTAGACTTTGCGTGACCCACACCACTTGTCAGCAAGGTGACATATGACGGGCAGGTTTTGTCTCCGTCCTCTTCATCTCCTCTGAAAATTTCACTCAGCCTTCATCCTCAGACCTCCAAGGTCATCCTTAGATGTGCATCAGCAGCCCTGGCAGACCCACGCGTTGCTCTCCCATCATCCCTCCTCTCTGTCTGCCTGCCCTGCCAGGCATAAAAAACCCATCTACTGTATGTCTGCTGCAAAAGCCCTCAGCTAACCCTCTTTCTCAATAGTATGCACACCCACAACCGCATCTATACACAAGCATGCATGGACACACGCACACTGTCACACTCTCACATACACACTCGCTGACAGAAACACGTCAGGTGAACCGGTGAAAATCTGAGTCGCCCAACAGGAACAAGGTGTCTGAATCTACTCGGACTGATGTTCTGTGTTGACCTTCAGTGATAATGGATGAGAAATAATGGAAAAGGCTGATCTCCAGGCAGGAAACATTGCTGCAGCAGCTTGATGTTTGTCATGGTCACGAATGAAGAGGACAGGTTTGATGATGTTAGGGTTAGGGGTATCTTTAAATATCTTTTAAATTGTGGTTGTGATTTATTACGCAGCAGCAGTTACATTATCATTTAATGCATGGTTTCTCAATGGATCCTGGTCTGTCTTCAAATAAATGTCTACAGAATTCATCTTAAATAATCTGCTTTTGATTGCCATGTTCCAGGTCTGCATCAGTGCACTGGAGTAAGAAACAGCTTTTCATGGCGTGTAAGATGCTTTATAAAACTTTCAAACCTGTTCACTGGTGATGTCTTCTGTGAGCAATAGCTACCATAAACAACATATTGGTCAAAGTTGTTGCTTCTATTTTACCTTTTAAACTAGTGGCCTGTTTGCTGTTGATGAAATACAGGCTAACATTCTAACAAAAATATCCCAAAATAGCCTTTAAAATGTAAATGATACATCAGCAATCAGCGTTTTCTTTGAAAAATGCTGTGTCCAACTGGTTCTGCACATGCAATCTGCATTAAAGCACTTTTGTACAAAATGGACACTCTTTTTGTGATATACAGTATTGATTATATAAAAAAAAATGTATTATATATATAGTGTTTAAAAATGAATGCGGTCTAGAAAAAGCCTTGCCATTAACTTTCAGCAGTTCAGCTATCTTCCCAGTGCTGAATCATTAGTTGATTAGGATTTGCTGCTTTTCTTTGTCATGTATAATTGTAAATATACCTTTGGGGTTTGGACAAAACAAGCAAAAAGAAGACTTCGCCTTAGGCTCTGGGAAATTGTGATGGGCATTTTTTCACTACACTGTTGATATTTTGTAGACTAAACAACTAATTAATGAATAAAAAAAAAATCAGTATTAAAAAAATAATTGTTAGTTGCTGCCCTATATCCATTTCTCATCAAAAACAGGTCCTGTGGCAATAGTCGTCACACAAAATACTCCTACAATATTCCAACTATTCCTATACCTTCATACAAGAACAGAGAACATTAAGAATATGTCAGAGCATCACACTACCGTTGGATTATTCTACCATCTTATTCTACTGACCTTTTGGGACAAAATGCACTTTGCAGGCATGAATTCACAAGTTGTTTTGTTAGGAATCTGGGTTTTGGCAATGCATTCATGCTGCAAACCTCCCATTGCAACTCATCTCAAAGGTGCTCTGTTGGGTTGAACTCTGGTAACTGTGAAAGCCGGTGAAGTGGACTGAAGTCATTGTCATTTTCTTGGAAGCTTCTAGAGATAATGAGTGTTTTGTAACACGGTCCATTATCCTGCTGGAAGTATCCTTTTGAAAAAGGGTAGACTGTGGCCATGAAGTGATGCTCCTGGTCAGCAGCTGAGAATGGTGTAGCATTTAAATGACGCTCAGTTGGCATTAAGGCACCTAATGCGTGCCAAGAAACACTACTTACAGAATTACACCACCATCACCAGTTCGGTCCTTCCACACAGACGGGATAGATCCAGGATGCTATTTACAACAGATTCTCCCCCTACAGTAACAAGTTGCAACAGAAATCAAGGGTTTTGATCCACTATTCAATCATTTCACTTTGGTGAACATTTGCCCTCTGTAGCCTCATTTCCTTCTCATTAGCTGACAGCAGTGGAACCTTGTAGGGTCCTTTGGTGCTGCAAACTACACATTTTCAAGGTTCAACAAGATGTGGCACTGAAACGTCCTTCTGCACCTCGTTGTTGTGCTGCACTTCATGTACTTGTGGCCTTCCTTTTAGCCTGAGCGACTCTTGCCAGTTTTCTTTGACCTCTCTCCCTGACGAGATGTTTTCACCCACAAAATTGCTCTTTACTATTTCATTTGTTTTAAACTCAGGAGGGAGGCAGGAACTAGATTTGGCACCAGATGTCCTTCTTATTCTTCTGATAAATCAAACAGTACTGACCTCTTGGCCCTGTCTACAAGCTCTTATATGTTGAGTTTCAACCACATAATTTGAAATTTAGAGGGGATGGCTGTGACTGTGAGCAAGTGCAGTGTGGAGTGGATGTTGCCTCTTCGGCTGAGCACGGCTCATTTAATATTTGTGCAAAAACTCTCTCTCCAATCTATAAACCTCAGAAACAAGATGAATACTATCTGAATCAACAAAATGCAGCTTCTCCAGCTGCAGAGACCGAGAACAAGACCGAGCATTTGACAGTGATAACCATCTGGAACAGAAAATGTACCAGTGTCAACCACACGATCATATCAGTCAGGTATCAGAGAGCTGATATGTGTCAGTGATCTGTGATCCCCCTGTGGGAGTCGCATTTTTTTCCCCGGGTTTTCCTCCTCAAGACCCACAATGACTCATTTTCCACGTCAGAGTGATTGAATGTCACAACACTGTGTGCAGCTCTCAAACACTCTTGTATCTCTCAAATCACAATTACTTAACATGCACACACACACACACACACACACACACACACACAGTCCATGCAAAAAGTATATATAGGTGCACCTGCAAGCTTTTCTCTGACCAACATTAGGTTGAGTGGAGACACAATTATTAAAATTATGCCAAAAGTAATGGTAAATGTAAGTAGTATGTATTTTTGTTTTTATCAGACAACTAACCCTAATCTATTTATACACAACGTACAATTCAATACACTGTGATTTAAAGCTGATTTGAAACAGTACGATTCAGCTCAGATTCAGTTTTAACTCGACTCAATTGAACTCAAATTTGATTTAATATTTGTAGTGTAGTTTAAATGTGATCTGTTAAACTGTGCATAAATTAAAGTATTGAGTTTGGCCTGGAAGTTGCTAAATAAAAAAATGCCTTCACGTTTTGTTTTTGATATATTAGGACTAAATTCTCCAAAGCTAGTGCCTGCTCCCACCAACTGTGATAAACAACAGCAGTAAATGTGCAAAAAATACCCACCTTATCACTTATCATTTTACGTTGTTGAACTAATTGATGATTTATGACTTCCATCCATTATATGCAAGGCTTCACTCTCACTCTTGTCACAATTTGCAAAGCTGGAATATACAGTAGATACATCTTGTTTATAGATGCTTTCAAACTCACCCAGTTCTCTGAAAAACAAATGATAGCAAACAAAATGTATTGCCCAAGAGGAGCAAGAGTCAGTAAATTATCCTCACCTGTTATGTACACAAGGACCAGACAGACCAGACTAACCATCACCTTAAAGGGGGGAAGGAATTAACTTGTGACCTAATGATGAGTAAACACTGAACGGGGTAAGCCTGATTTTAACCCTGAATTAGTCGCCCCCAACTAATTTTAGAAATGGGCTTAATTTCTGCAAAATCAGTTGTCATGCTCAAGCAAAACACGCTTGTACAATTCAAGCAATTTTATAATCCAGTTTGCTGTAACAAAAACAACATTAGAGAATAAACAGTAGAAGATTCCATTCAAGTTGTAATTGTAAAACCAATCGAAACGTGTGAAAAGTGTGTGTCCTGCTCTCCATTTCTCTCTCTGTCAGTTTTGTTCAAAGCCGCAGAAATAAATCTATCTTTGGAAGCTGCTATTCCATTTGGCATGCATAAAATCCACACAGCGCTACTTACTTCAGTGAAAGTTCAACTGGTGGAATTGGCTTGCATGTTACTCTCATAATCTTCTGCTGCTAAAATGCACAACAGAGGGTGCTACAGTAGCTGGCAGCGAAATCTACTCTGAAAAGAAGAGATTTAGTTTAAATTAGAGCCTCCTAATGCATGAAAAGTGACTCTTAAAGATTTGTAAAAGATGTTAAGTCATTGTGCGACTAGATGTTTTGTGAAACAAGCCAGACAAGATTTAATGGCCAGCATGATACATTCAGTTCATATCACGTGCATGTTGTCCTGACAAGAAGCAATAGGAGTGTGAAATAAGGAAATAAGGAAGTGTTGTAAATACTTGTGCAGTTCCGGTTTTGATGAAAAGTAATTGTAGGTTTCAGCCCTAATAGTGCACCACATTGTCACCTGCACCACACAAACAACACATAGAGTGAGCAGTGGAGTAGAGTGAGCAGCCCAGTAGTTACCGGTGTTACACGGTGTTTGGGCATACACCGATTAGCAGCAGAGTCGCAGCGCAGAGTAGCAGTCAGATTTCACTTATCACGTGACGAGAGTATGGAGAGTTGACCGACAAGATGATGGCGGAGGATTTAAAGATCAAAGTAAGCGCTCTACAGATATTCAGTGTCATTGACGAATATCTTTACTTGTAAAATGTCCGGTGTAATCGGTAACACCGGTGTTGTCACAAGTTTATTAACCAGTGGGAACATCTCCTCACCGTGGCATCCCTAGTAAGAGCCTTATTAAAGCAAACAGTTTAACTGGCTTTTATGCTTCTTCTTAGAGCAGGAGAAAATGTTTTCCATCTCAGGCCAAATTTCATATTTTCATCTGAATGCCTCCAATGAATGAATGATTGTGCAGTAAAAGGCACACACGCCAAAACTGGAGCAGCTGGCATACCCGGGAGATGTTTTTGTGGTTTCTGCAATAGGTTTTCTTTATTCCTTTTCAATTTACTTTGAGGGGTTGAGGCTGTGCCTAACAATGAGAGAGACATAAAACATTTTGGGGAATAGCATATCCTTATTTTCCTAAAGACCTTAATTACAGAATGCAGTATTAGTCAGTACATGTGTCCACTTGTGCCAAAGCCATACGAGGAAAAAGCACAGGAATTAAACAAATGCTCTGGGTGCTTTTATAAGCAGTGAAAACCTGTTAATAGGGTCAGCTTGTGCAAGCTGTTTAATGGTCTCAGCTTGTTTGCTGCCAAAGAATGATGAACATTTACTCACCAGTAATTGTTCCATCAAACACGAGAGGCTAATGCTCTGACTTAAACACATTTTAGGTTGATTTTAAAAAAGGAATATACTTTCAGAATCTTTGGCTGTCAGAACTTTATATTAATTGTTGATATGTGCTTCTTTTGGCAAACACAATCTAGTGGAACTGTATAAATATTTTTTCTTCATCACTCTGGTCCAAAATGCCTTTAGAGTAATCAAAGTAATGCCTCACTGATCTCAACACTTTGCCTGAAATTGATTTCATTGCTATTCAGAAACACTTTCTTGTGAAGTGAAAGTGAAATCAAGTCAAGTATAATGTTGTGGGCGGGTTTTGAGCAATTAAATTCTCCATCAAGACTCATGTTGAAAGTGTATATTATCTCTCCAATTGCTTTTTGAATTATACTGTAGAAAGCAGCCTTGACATTGCCTTTATTATGTATCTCCTGGATAAAGCCTCCCAAATCACTGCACACTGCTGAAGAGGAGCTTTCATTACATTTCACATTTCTGCCAGTAAATGAATGGAAGAATTTTCTGTGGATCCTGTGAGTAATGCTTCAGAAAGTTCAGATTCAATGTCAAAGATGTATGGTTTACTTAAATAAAAGGAAGATGAAGTGCTCCAACAATGTTTTGCAGTCATAATAAGTGTTATGCCACTCTGTATACCATCAACAGCACTTTTTCCATGTTCTAGTGTGTTTTATCGTTTTTTCAGTATCCTGATATATAAGTGCTGCTCTTCTAAGAATGATGATCTCATCTTTTGTGCTTTCGGGCATTATGCAGGTGGATTAGATAAGCCAACGCGAAGAAAAGCTATGAGATGTTTTGCTCCAGTTGAGTGAATATGATGAGTTTAGCTCTGGATTAAAATGGCTAATTTGACTTAATCAAACCTTTGCTGATTTGGTCAGTTTTTGCAACTTATTTGGCTTCATGAAGATTTATTAGAGCTATTCCCTCTAGACTAACAAGGGTCTTGGGTTAAACATACATGGTGACCTCTTAGATTTAAGATACTGCTGGGTAATCATCTGCCTCACCATGTGAAGTCTGTATATTGTATTTTAGTGAGTTTTCCTCATGCTGAATCGTATTTTTAGTTAGCCAGTTTTAAATCCCCTGAATTCAAATCCTCTACTGATTCTACGACATGAACTTTTTTCACAGCAGACATTTTGAGCAGTCACAGCAGGAAAAGCACAGGTGTAATTAATAACATTAACAATGGCTGCATCCCATTTAGAATTAGATTTGACAGTTGCACTGTGGCTAACTGGGACCCTTGAATGCAACAGAGTCGTTATTAATGTAATTTGTTTTACCTGTGCTTCTGCTGTCAAAATGTCTCCTGTGAAAAAGGTCTATCGTCCCAAAGTGAATAAATCTAATGAATTTATATTCTAGGCTAACACATATATTATTTTAATTTGCACCCATGCCCCCAATGCTGACAGACAATGAAAGTGAGTCTTTCATATGGTAACATCGTTCTCAGTAGGGAATGACACAGTGATGGTGCATTAAAGTACTTCCAGTCTCGCAGTCACAGAAATTCTCATCACATCATGCATCCAATCAGATTATTACATTTCAGTTGAGAGTAAACATCCAGGAGTTGGATTACCAAAATGATAAAATCACTAAAATGGCAATGTAATGGTAATTAGCCTTAATCATGATTGTAATGGACCTCCTCAGGCTCACTTACATTCCTGTGAGTGCCAACTTTCCGGTTGTTTAACTTGTCTGTGTACACTGGTAAGCCAAAGATGTAAGAGTAAGACAGTAAGAGAATTATTATGTTGTAATTTACAGCGTAAGATAAAACAAGTAAAGTACAATAGGTGCTAGTATTCTAGTGTGAGGTGACTGTACTGTATATGTATGGTTTGGTGCATTTAATCACAGTATGAGCTCACAGTATTGTTGCAGCAGAGTTACAGAGAGGCAGTTGATTGAGTTGGTTCTGAATTTGAGAAGAAACTTTAAAGGTGGCATGTAGCGATGACTTTTATCAGATAAGAATCTTTTTTCCCTGGATTATTTGGCGAGACATGATGTGCGAGGGCTTCACTGCATGTACTATAAGAAAGTCAGGTCCACCTCGGGGCTTGAGTGGGCTACATATAGTTTCAAATGTTTGAGTGCCATGCTGGTCAACAGTACTGGACTTGTGTTGAGTCATAAAAATTAAATACGTTGACATTATCAGCAGATACCGGGCTGGATTCAGCTGGATTGAAGGGAATGAGATTGACGTGTCACTCCATCCCACTACAAGATAATCTGTACTGACCTTCTGTCCCTTTGGTCCCAAAATGTGTTTGAGTCAGCTCCGACTCTGTAGCCAAAGGAGGCTACAGCAGTGCTGAAAGTGGAGGAATTATATAATGTTTTCTGTATCAGTGAAAATAAAGAATATAAGTAATTTGTTGCAGATGACAACAACATCTGTTATTTATCTAAAAACAAAAAAACAAAATCAGCAATAGGAGAACATTTTAAAAAAACATGACAAATGTGTGGGATTAGCAACAAATGTAGTGGTTGTAAAGTGGTTGTGTCCTTTTCCCTTTGGATCAGCGTATTCCTGTTAGAGCAGAATCTGAGAGGATGGACATCCATTATCTCCGGTGCCGTGGAGGTAGAGAGAGGATTATCTGACTCCTGCAGGTTTAGCTGGCATCCCACAGTTTGCAGACATCAAGATCCATCTCCCAACTGTCGATCAGAGTCTGGCGTGTGTCTCCATTAGCACCTTGTGGCAGATGTTTTCCATCCACCATCCATCGCTTAGTGTCACACATCCTTAATTGGGCATGGTAATTATCCAATCACACAATATTAAGTGTCCTATTTGTGGAAATGCGGTTGCTGAAAATGAATAGTTATTGATTAGCAACACTGACATTCAACTTACTCCTTTTCGCACATTAGCCTAGCATTGATTGCTGGCAGCACTTCCTGTGTGCAATACTGAGAATCGACCGGATTCCTAATGTGCGGTCCAGGCTTGACCATTAGAACCATCCATTATCACGCTCGCCATCCACAGGCTTGTCACTAAGGCCTGGTGGGAAATTGGCAAGCAGACATGATTGTGACTGTGAGGCAGAAGCAGATTTAGGTTCTCTAGTTTCTGTCAGCAAGCTATTGCATAATTAATCCACTATAGCCTGTACTGTATGGGTTTGTCGCAGCTTAGAATGTATGAGTGTTGTTTTATGTGTGTGAGTTAGCCTGTTTTGTTTTGTGTCAGCCACAATATGTGCATTTTACAATATGCATTAAGCTTGTGGATTAAGCCTTGCCTTTAAAGTGTTGAGTGTATTGTTGTGCGTCTTGTGTAATGTTTCTCTCTTACATATTTTTCTTGTTAGGTTGTCACCCAAGAAATGAAATGAAACATTGATCTTTAGCCTTCATAGAATACTTACACGTCTCATGGTGGGACATTATATGTATTTGCAGTGGTCATGGCCGGATTAACCTATCAGGGGGCCCTTGGGCAACAATGTGCTGTTGGGTTCCTATTGAACCCCCACCCACTCATTTTCCGCCTTCTATGCACATAGCAGACTGTATATGACAGCTTCATTATATGCCCAGAGACCAACACTCCTGTGCTGGATAATACTACCCCAGGTTTTCTCTGTGTAAATTAGTTTGCAGAAATTTAATGAAAGTTATCCTTAAGATTTCAGTCCTGGTTAATTTGGCTACACATGTGGTGGTGGTGGTGGTAACAGGAAGCGTGGTTTAATACCCAGGATTCTGATTCTGGGTCTTTTGGGACCCCTGGGGGTCTGGGGCCCCAGGTCAGTCACCAACCTTGCCCAGTTAGTAATCCAGCCCGAGCAGTGGTTGATGCTCAATAATTTCACCAACTTTGAACTACTTTGATCATGATACATTTAAGTGAGACGCGTGGATTCTGTGTTTTTGGGGACGATGTTTAAAATCTCTTTCGGGGGATTTTTCCTTTAGAATGTCAAGACACATTCACTAACATATATTATTAAAATTAGGATTTATTGTTTTATTATTTGTTCTTTTCAGCTTGCACAGCTGACTGCTTATCGTTCTTTCCCCTCTAGTTGCCTTCTGTCCAAACAGAGACCCAGTCAGCTGTGTGCAGCCTGATTTCATTGCTTATACTGGTTGTCCGCACAAGCAATCTCTTTATGTTCTGCATTTATGGGTAACCTGGGCTTTGTGGGGGTCCACAGTTTGGAGGAGATCTATCATCGTAACACAGGTAGGCAGTTTAATAACGCTGCTCTGGACTCCTGAGAAAAGCCAGGCATTTATTTAATGTAATGTGGGCAATGTTAGGGGGCTGACAGATGGCCCAGGCAGGAAAAATTATGTCCTGTTACCTCTTCCTGCTGAATTCATATAGGACATCAGCCTGGGAATGAATGTGCTGCCTTAAACTCTCTGTAGTGATGAAAGTGTAAATGTAAATGAAGGCTTTGACTCCTAATTCCTTTGTGTACACATTTGGAAATATGATAAACACTATGGGATTATAAAATGTCTAAATTCCACCGCTCACAACAACCTCCCGTACTTAATGAAGCCTGCGTTAATTCAGGCAGGATATATCACTGGCTCCACATAAGCTGAATTTAAGAATCCATCTTAATATTCTGTCTCCTCCAGAATTTATTTCAACTCTAATAATAAGCTTTTCCAAATGCACTTGGGAACCTAATTGTTTTTTTTCTAATACATGAAGTGTGACATCCCGATTCTGCACAGAAGTCATAGGGAGGTGCTCACTTTGACACTGGAGACCAGGGTTCACATCCTGCGTCAACGCTTCCCTTTTCATCCTTCAAGTCAACACAGACTTTGAGTGTCTTTATCTTCTGTAATGTGACGTATTTCAGAGTGAAACGGAATATGTGGTTTAGTTACGGGATTTAAAGCAAATCCTACAGACGTGATTGGATCACTGAAACGTAGGCGTGGCTTATCTAATACAGCGCCATACTGAGCTGTAGGGCTGCTGGACTTTTGGCCTCCACACACACCTTCCTTCACCCGCGTTACATCAGGGGGGAGGAGGATAAAGGTCAAATTAATAGGTTAGACCTCAACCACAGTTTGTAAATGTAAACAAAGTTTTTGCCAGCTGAAATCCAAACGCACACCTCCTACTTAGATATTGCTCTGCTAGCTACCCACTAGCTAACGTTCAAGTGTGGTTTTATATGACGGACTGGGTTAGCTAGTCACCCAAAATCACATTTTATTGGATAAATTTATGTAACTGCAACCAAGTTTAAGATGAGTCATATACAGGAAAAGAAAAGAGAAGGATTTTTATATAAAAATACTCGAATTAATTTGTTTTGCCTTACATTTATTTAGCTGACGCTTTAACTAAAGCGACTTACAATAAGTGCATTCAACCATGTTTTTTTTTTTTGACATAAATTAATGATCAACGTAGGGACATAGGAAAATGTATAACTTGGAAAATTCATATTTCACAAGTGCTTAAACATAATCCTAAAATGGCTAACTATACTTTAGTTGTCAGCATTGGATATTGTAGGGAAAATAAATGAATTATGTTGACGTCCAATGTTTTGTAGATACATTCAATATCAAGGTTTCCTCATTATTGTGATTATTTAAAATAATATGTGTAAAATATACATGTATAGTATATAAATTAATTAGTATATGCATGGCATTTTTAGGAGACAGGCTTGTCCATTTAAGTTGACCAATCTTTTCCTCCAAAGCAAAAGCCAAAACACCGAAACCTTTTTTTCAACTTCAACTTTATTGTTCCCGAGGGGAAATTGGTCTTGCAGCTTGGTGAAACACAGAACACACACATGCTTGAATATAAAACATAATAAAGTATGTAAATCATATGCTTAAGCCCACCACACAAAACAATGTACATCAGTGACAGCATGACACAAAATCATCCAGCCATCATCACGCCACCCAATCATCAATGGTTAAAACAAGAACACCATCTCCCGCCAATATTATATGGAAGACTGATCATCAGCTGACCCATGAGCATTTGCCATAAGATGAAATTCAATTTGATATTAGTGTTGTCAACCCTCAATATATCAATATGAACACAATAATGCTTCCATATAAAGAAATACATAATTAGACAATAATAGCACCGAAAAATAATAAATAAATAATAAATTAAATTGCTAAATCCTGCACACAACAGAAAATGCAAAAACATCAAGACCATGTAAACT
Organism: Macquaria ambigua; assembly: GCA_008360985.2. Taxonomy (NCBI): domain Eukaryota; kingdom Metazoa; phylum Chordata; class Actinopteri; order Centrarchiformes; family Percichthyidae; genus Macquaria; species Macquaria ambigua. Next base: position 396,280 of record VMKM01000131.1, read on the forward strand.
GGCAACACGTCAGCAGTGGTTTGGATGAATACAGTTAAACATATCTATTTCCCCAATCATAAAACACTCAAGCTTTCACTTCACTTCATAATTTGCGTTCCTGTTTGACATTCAATTTGGGAACTCTGTGCAATCTCTCTGCTGTGTATTTTGAATGTTGCATTACATTGTGAGTACATTACTTCTCCAGCAATTACAGCCAAGCAACATTCTCCAAATATTCAGGGAAAAAGACAGTGTGCTGCTCAGTCCATAATAATAACAGTAGTTGAGTCACTATGAATGTCAAACAGTTTGAACATACCAGCCTGCAAACAGGGAATCTGTGAAATCTTATTTTAGTTCAGGCAGCACCAGATTTGTCTTTATAGAGCATATTCATTAATAAAACAGCAGGGTTTAAAAAAGAAAAGGTGTCCTCTGCAACTCAGTGCTTCCCAAAACAGCAAAGGTGTTTATATTTTGCTTTTGCTTATACATTTTTCAAATGAAATTACAAAGGCCTTTTAACACAAATCTGCATCCTGATATTGAAAGATCAAACAAAACAAAGTTTAAGCACTCTGAGATCCTTTGACATTTCATTGCATTTAGTGCCCTTTGATCTTATGCATAAAATATACTGCATGTTGGCATAGTCCACATAGCATTTGTCAAGATTTACACAGTGTTGCTGCAGAATACTTGCTTCCTCTGTGTGCTGGCTGTGTGCACCACTTCACATTGATGCTCCTTATTGCGTGGAAAGTTTGCTGTGGCAAGAAGCCCGCTTGTAAATCATGCATATTGGATGAGACATGCAGCAGATGAGCCTGGGCCCTCCAGTCAGGCCTAGCATTAATTAAATATCAATTGGCCCTGCTTCCGTACCTCATTTCATGCCACATTCACACCTTGTCTGGGCTTGTTGAGGAAAAGTTAAAATGAAAGTTGTGGCCTTGCAGCTTCATATAATTCATAGCAGTGCTTGGCTCGAGCATCATGGTCTTAACACTGTGAATTTAGGGAGTGCACAAGACAAAATTCAGAGTTGGAATGAAACCTGAACACATTTCCTACTACATAATTTGAGAAATGATTGCAGCTGATTGCTAGTTTAAAGCCTCATTTTGTTGATGAAATGAAAAATTGCATGTGATGGCAAATAAAATAATCTTTGATATAAATGATTGTGTCATTGTGAGAGAATAAATTGATATGTAGTTTGAATGCACCACTGAACATTTACATTTTAAAGGGATTCTGCATAGATGCTTAGTGATGAAATATTAGCCTCCTGTCATAAGCTGTGGCCGTGTCTTACCACCTGTGTTTTCTATATTTTACACAATGCTGAGAGGTACTGTATATGTGTCGCCTGCGAAAAATCCACACTTCTCTTCATAGAAGTCTTAATGCCTGGATTATGAACGTAATTACAGTTAATTGCAGTATCCTCATAACCACACAGATCAAAGTATTTGTTCCACTGCACTGACATTTATATTTATCAGACCTCCACAGTTTCTTTTGATCTGTTCCTGTGATACCTTTATCTTCATTACAGCAGAAATAAACTGTGAGTTTCTGACAAAGAACCAAATGATTTGAAACTGTTTTCTTAAAAACAAAACAAAAAGTTATTTTTCACTTGTAAAATGTATGTAAAAGTTTTCTGTTCAATTTCTGTGGCTTTTTCAAAATGTAGCTTTATTTTCTTCCTTACCAGCAGCCACTGCGTTCAAGAATGCAAGCGTGATTTTACAATCTGCCACACAGAAATTAAATTTCGTGTTTTTCTTTTCAGACTACCCATGTGGGCTTATTGTTTGTCTGGGTTTAATTATCTGAGAACAGCTCATAAATGCACTGCATTTTAGCTGCTGACTCCCAAGCTGCAGATGTTGAAGCAGCCTTAAAAACTTTGACAAAAAGATAAAGGCAACAAATCATCACTGTGATGACTTGTTTCAAGACAGTTCCAAGTTTTTGATTGCTGATTTTCATAGTGTACTGAAATACCTGGAAACCGATAGCTGCCTATCAAACTTGGCAAGCTTTGGAAAAGATTCACCACTAATGTTAAGTATCTGAGATATTTTAATGTATTTAAATTAGGCTTTTAAATGCATTGTTTTTTCAGACAATGTTGACATTAAAACAGTGTTTTGACACATGAAGATTTCTTGTCTCATGATGTGGTGAACACAGCCTAACATGTAACACACTCAACTGAATTGAGGCAAAAATAGAGTTTTTTTCACTGAAGCTTTCAACAATAATACTACAAAGGGCCTTACTATAAGAATAAGCTGCCATTTATGAAAACAACATATAGAGTAATTTGTTGTGTGAAAATGATGCCTTTTGTAAAACCCTATTGTTTAAAGAAGTGTTTGAGGGTGCCATGCGTGGAGAATGTACCAGTGAATAAATACTTTCATGGTGTGACTGTGACGGCAAACCAGTAGTTAGCATGCAGGCAATGGAAGGAAAATCTTCTTATATACAGTATGTACTTTAAGATTTTCAAAGCTCAGGTTTCTAAAATTAGTATCAATGTATGTTATATTTTGAAATTTTTATTTTGAAACAAATTAATATGCATGCTTATGTGGGAGATTTGGGAAAGTTCACAAAGATGACATTTATGGGGATGGTGTTTACTTCTGAAAGATTATATTGCACCAAATACTAGTAAAGTAAAATCAACTCAATAAATAAATAAACTTAATTGATACAGTGCGTTAAACACACATAATTAGTTTGCTTCACAGAGTTTTACAAAAATGCTCATACACTAATGAATGAACGGGATCTTTGAAATTGATCATGTAGCATGTGGACTTCCACAAAGTGAAGCATTGTTGACTTTACTGGTCCAAAGTTAACCCTGTTATAAGTAACGGTCACTGGCAGTCAATTGTCATGTATTTTATAAACATGTCATAACAATACCTTTGCTGTTAATGTTGTTCTTGTAGTGCTCAAACAAGACATTATATATTTGAGCGCATTCAGCAGGGTTGCTGCTCTCTTCACTGACACTTCATAGAAAGTCAGCAGCACTGTTCACCTTGGAGTCCCTTTGATGATGTCTAAGGGATTCCCCTAATCCTCGGAGGGTAGGGTGGAGGGCACTTTCTCCCTGCTGAGGGGATGAAGCCACTTAATGGATCACAAAGTTAATCAACCGCAGGGAGAGCCTGACTGAACTGGAGAAATAGGTTGAACCATTAGACTGGAGTCCTCTGGGACACACACACACACACACGTACACACACACACTCTCTCTCTCTCCCGAAACCCAGTAAATAACAATAAGTTGCCAGTTTATCAGGTACACACACAGTAGCTAAAACTGTAATATATGTATATATGTAATATATTTTAAAAAAAATCTAATATTTTGTTTACCCCATTTATTTCAGTGAGGGTAGACTAAGTATATGCTATTCAATTCAACAGCAGCACACACAACATCCTCCAAAATGCCCATACACTCGAATCACTCTCTAAAACAGTTTCAACAAAAACTGGACTTTATAACTTTAATGAAAGTAGGATTTATTGCAGTTCTCTTGTGTTAGACTGCGTTTCGTTTTAGCTAGGAGAACCTAATGAACAAGCAACTAAATGTAAATTGGAGCTTTACAGATGGCACACTCGTAATAATGATAATATAACAATAATAATGATGTGTATTTATCAGAACCAGTGTTACAAAATGCTTTTATACAACTAAAAATCAGGATAAAACAATAAGAACAGAAGAGTAAAACAGAAAACATTATATAACATATGGAACTGTACAACACAGTAATTAAAAATCAATAGCAATGCTTGACTTCATAGTGTGAACTATAATGTAGACAATAAAACATCCACAGGAGGCATTGTGACTATCAGTTCAACTTTTTCTTATTTTACATTAAGCCTGCAAGGTCAATACAGTTTATACATACAAACAATCTATAACCAGTGGTTCTTGTTTTTTATGTGAATTAAATGCCATTGTAGAAGCTATACATACATCTGTTTTCTAAGTGTTCGGTTTAATCAGAGACCCTGACAAACAATGAGAACATTCAGTCTCAACATTTCATCCACTGCAGCTTCGCAGTGTCTTATACTGAAAGACGTGACCCTGTAGGCACTCCACGCCAGACTTATACGCACTTAGTGATGTGAAGTGTTTGCAGGCTTATGATGTGGCAAGAGTAGTCATTCTTATGTGCTAAGACAAGAAATGCAATTCAAGTAAATACTTATTTGTATTCAAAGCTGTCGGATTTGCATATAATTGCCATAATAGTAGCTTAAAAGACGCACACATCTGTTCTCTCAAGCATGAAATTTGTTACTCTATAAAAAGACACACACATGGGACCAACATGCCCTCTTCTTTTCTTCTTGTATTATTTATTTATTTACCTACTTATTTTTCTTATGGTTTAGTATGAAACACCTTGGCTTCTCATTAGCAGATCCAACTGCTAACCTGATACCTGTGACTTCTCCATCGAGACAGCTCCAACAGGAAAAATGACAGCATTTGTTGTTTGTTCAGATGCGTAAAAACAAAAAAAAAAAAATCAGAATTAAGTAGTAGTGTGATGTTGTCATAGCGCTGCAAAATCTCACAGGTAGGAGTAGCCCTGTTTGGGACTGTCTCACAGCGTGGGAAGTTATCCTGGATGGTCCCCACAGAGAAGGGGCCTTATCTTTTCTCTTTGAAGTCTTTTCTCTTGTGAACTGAAAACACTTTAGATAAAGTAGTAATCTCACCTTTGTGTTGCTTGTTGAAGTTCGTTTTTGAGTGTCAAATGGGCTCATTGTTGCCCCTTGTGGCTGTTTGGGGGAAAAAACACCCTCTACAAGCGCAGTTCTTACCAACTGTCGTATACCAGTGAGTGTTTTCCGCCCTCCGGCCTCAGGGGGCAGTAATGAGCCCGTTACATTTTGTGAAAACTTACGATGTGGATGAGATGGTCCCAAATGGGGCTACGTCTACTGTTTACATCACCACTGACTGCAATATTTTCTAACCTTCACCAAGTTGTTCTCTCTTAAACATGACCATGACTTATTTCTGACCATAGCCAAGTAGTTTTTTATCCCTAAACATAACTAAACCCTAATCATAGCAGTGACGGATAGTCAAACGGTCATATGAATCATCTTTATTATATGTAACAGCTTTGGCAGACAAACAATGTTGCAGTGCCAGTAGGTTCTTCAGGTCAGAAAATGCTCATGTCTCATGTTGGAAGGCAATGACAAGTGATATATTTTGTTGTTTAGTTTGAAAGACTTGTTTTCCACATGTTTGCTGTTGTCATTTGTGTTTCTGATGCATCGGAATGAGTGAAGTTTTTCTTTAACTTTTTTTTGTGAGATGACCACCTGTAAGTAGTTGGTTTTTGATCTATTGAAGACTCATTACATCTTTTAAAATATTAGTTTTCTCCTCTAAAGAATCTAAATGGTATGAATACTTCCTGGAGGTCCAGCAGGTCTTTGCATTTTTTGCTTACAGTCTTTGAGCTTTTCTTAAGGCTTTGAAATGCTGTCTTATTATTCTTGTGAATTTTCTATTGCTGCTGAGGAAGGTCCAAGCCAAACATGTAAATCCTTTTTGATTTGCCTCTGCCCTCACTCAGAATAAGGATTTTTATTTCTCAAGTGTTGCTGCTGTTCATCGTAACCCTTCAAACAAAACCGGCGGTTACAAAAATGACATATTCTCTCTTCTTTTGATACTTAGAAGTTTCACAAGATTTGTTTTTTGCTATTAAACTTGCTTTCTTTCTCTTTCAAATGAATTTGTTTATCACTTGTTTTTTCAAGAGTACTGTTATAGCTCAAACTGATGCAAAATATTTTTAGAGAAGAGAAGTACAAACTGAAATTTAATCCCACTGAATACATTTTAGACAAAATAACATCAATCAGTGTTTCCTCTCGTATTGATTTACCAATCACCAGTGAATACCTCAAATTACCTGTGTGAAAGAGGACATGCAGAGTCAAACAAAGCTCTAGCTGTTTTGTAACCTCCTCGCTCCTGAGCAGCTTCTTTGAGATCTTCATCTTCAGTGAGGCGAGCAGCTATCAGTGGCCTAATCACCCATAAGCAATTCCACAGCTGGTCTGATGAATTTGGGCCAAGCCTTTTGGTGTGTGATCCCAGGGAATAATGCTCAGAGCTGCCTATGTTTATCTAAAGGTTAATGGAAGGTTAATAAGAGAGGGGAACAGTGCAAATTCAAAAACCTTATTATGCAAATGGTGTTTTCTGAATGGAGTAATATCTAGTTGTTATGCGGTCATGCTAATTAACAGATCGTCTCTGCACTGGTTAAAACAGAGCCACCTTTGAGGTATAATTTAAGGAAAAGATCTCATTATTTATGAAGCTGACATGAGCTGATTACTCAAACTGTGATAAAATTCTTTGAGGTGTTTCATAACAACCTGTCGAAGTGATGGTGAGGCGCTTGGCTTAGCAATCTCCTCCTCCTTTTAATCAACTCCTTTCTGACTGTGTGCGCATGCTTTATTATGTACACCACCTACACCAGTGCATTCCAATTGGTTGCTGATGTGGTTAACGTCATGCTGAGCTCAGCATCTAACCCGTACATAATGCTGCGAGGCTGGAACAGAGTGTAATACGTCCCTCTGATTCTCATTCACAGTCAACAATCCCCACAGACAGTCAGATGGGAAATGATACACGCATTCCCCACATCATCATCATATGAAACTGTTATATAACATTTGATTGACAGGAAATACTTTTGCAAAAGAACGATTGTCTCTAGTGTCTAAAGTGAAAAATATTTACGACTAACTAAGAAACAATCAGAATTAATTTATCTAAGAGTTTAACGATCAAAATCTAAGCTAATCTGCTTCATCAAGACTGTAATGGTGTGGTTTGATCAGATTTGATTGACAGTGGCCACACAGATGCCGTCACGTTTTGATTCACATGTTGCTGAATCCTAGTTGGTGCACGGAAATACATGACATCACCTTTTTCCAACCGAGCCCCGCCCACCTCAAACCAGTGAGTCTTGTCTTGTGAAATAACCAAAACTGTTGTAACTTTGACAGAAGATGTGGCGTTCATGTGAGACTCCATCACTCAGAAGAGGAAGGTGACTGGTTTTCAGGGCCTTTAATGCCACCATTCGTGTTTATATATATTTCTGAGATAACGGAGATAAAATAGCTGGATGACCTTGTCCTTTTTATATGTTGTTAGTTTGCTGTTACTTGAAGTCGACTTCAGTGAGGGTTAACTCCAAGGATATGAGCTGCTGCTGGTAAGGAAAAAGAAGGAGACGGAGAAGAGCAGGCGTGCAGAGACCTTTACCAGTGCATGTCAATTTGATCAGACCCGTATGTTTTGTTTTCCTCAGTGGAAAAAGGAACTGCGCATGAAAAATTGAACACATCCCCTCCTTTTGTTAACACTCTCAGACTCCATCTGATACAATATTAACGGGGTTGTTTTGAGCTCGTATTTTATCACCTCGCCGGGAATGAACGCAAGAAATGAATGAATTCTTACTTGCTTTTGTCAGTTAAATTATTCTCATTTAGATTTCAGCAATATAAAAGATTATATTGCCAAGGAGTGGTGTGTTAGTAGTGCATCTCAATCTTCTCGGTTGTGACTGTTTTCATTATCGATTGGTCATTTAGTTTACAAAGTGTCAGAAAATGGTAAAAAAAGGTTGTTATAATTTCCCACAGCCCAAGGTGATGTATTCAAATCCCCTGTTTTATTCAACCATCAGTTCAAAATTCCTAGATAGTCACTTTACTCTCATATGACAAAGAAAAGCAGCAAATCACCACATTTGAGAAGCTGGAACCAGTGAATGTTTGGAAGTTTTACTTGAAAATGGCTAAAACGAACGAGAAATAGTTTTCTGACTATCAACTAATCGATTAATCAACTAATCCTTGCTGCTCTACAATCTTCATAGACTTAACTGATTTATTTTCGGGCCACATTTACAGTAAACACATCATAAACTAATAAGCAGGCTCGTGTACAATATGGAGCCACAGTTGTAGTTATGTATTAATTGCTGTGTCATTGCAAGTATATTACCTAAAATTTGACTCCTTTTCTAATATTTACAGCTCATGTGTTCAGTGATTTTGTGCCTTATTTGCCTCTTTATGTATATATTTTTCTCTGTGACACACCAAATTTGTGGGAACAGGTTTGTCCAAACAGCAGCCTGCCACGGAAAGGTGTGGACACAGAGTGGATGCAGAGCTTTGAGTTTTCCAAGCTGATTTGTATTCTGCCTGTGTGTGCAACCTGAGAGTGACTGACTGGTGGTCAGAGCCCAGTATTGACTGCTCTGAGGATGTAATAGAGGCTGGGGTGATGGGATCCAGGACATGAACACTCTCACTGTGGCATGTGCAGCAGAGCTATACAGGATATAACCAAGGCACTTAATCATCCTGCTGGCTCCATGCAGAGATGCACCGGGCTCTGTGTTTTAGAATAATGCTTCTGCCTTAAATTGGATTCCATTGATCCTGCTTTTCTCTGTAATTGCACAAACAGGATGGATGCTGGTTTTATTGGGGGTCAGACCAGACATTTGAAATACTTTAGCTTTAAGTACAGGAGGTAAATTAAATCAGACAAAAGGCAGGTTGACCTGATTCAAGGTGATTGGACTATTAAGGGATTGTCAGGCGATGTTTATCGTAGTAGAGAGCAAACTTGTGCCTCTGTTTTAGTTATTCAAAACCTTACTGTACAAACATTTCCTAATCATTTTAGTTTGCTCTGCTTTGATTTATACTTAATGCGATTACTCCAGTGTTTTATCCGTTTAATTCAATGTAGTTCCTTAACTGTGCTAGATAACTCCACATGATGGCAGCCACAAAAGGCAGCAATAGATATGTTTGTTTTATCCTCTCTACCCAAACAGTCATGTGATGCGTTGTCAGTAAACACAGTATGCTTGTGTTTACCAACCTGGCCAGTCTATGATTGCTTTTCAGTAAGGGTACAGGAAATGCAATACATTTACCATCAAAGAGTCCAGCTGTCTCTGGACAGAGCTGCCACTCTCTGCTGTTTAGGAGACAGTTGGAAATTTGTTCATACCTTTTGACTTCTTTTTCATTTTTGATATGATGTTATAAAGAGAGTATGTGTCTGCTGTAAAAGATCAGCTTGGTGATATCCAGTATTTTGTTTATTTTAACATGTATTTTCTGTTTAGCCAAATCCTGATATTATTATAGCTTATTCCTCTGATCCAAAGACCTCCATAGTTGTCCAAAAAACTATTAAACACATCAGAGAGCCACACTCGCTAGGTGACATGAACACACACACTGTACTTTATTTTGAGTCAATCACACATTCACTGACCTGCTGCCATAAATACTCACTAGTGCACCCAATGTGTATTAATCAGCCACTGAAAATAGTCCCCAACAAATGCAATATTTACTCTTGTTTGAGAAATGTTTGCTATAAACTACAGTGACCAGCGGAAATTACTGAGCTTTTTTTAAACTACATATTCGTCACCCATTTTCAAAGTTTTACATATTCAGGTGGAAGGACTGGGGCTGAGTGTAACAGGCAGGACAAGGAAGTCAGAAAGTATTGAGAGACTAAAGACTGTTGGTTTTGGTCTTTTCATGGTATTTGCTGATAATAACAAACAAGACCAAGAGTCCATGCGGCTCTGTGAGGTTGTACTGTACAGCAGTGCTTTGAGCTAAATGCTAATGTTAGCATGCTAATATAATCCCAGTTACAATGCTAACATGCTGATGTTTAGCAGGTATAATGTTTACCATGTTCGCCATCTTAGTTTAGCGTGTTAGCATGCTAACATTTTCTAATTGGCACGAAACACAAAGGACAGCAGAGGCGGATGGGAATGTCATTAGTTTTGCACGTAGTTGTCAAGATATTTCAGTCTGGACCAAAGTGGTGGACTGACTAACAGACTGCCATTGCCATCCCAAGAGCCATGTCGCCAGCATGGCTAAAAAAATGTAGACTAACACCAGCCTTATCCTTTAAGATGACAGCCGTATACCATAAAGTATACATTTGTGTGACTGTGCATGTTGTATACATAGCCTGTAATGTAAGTGTGTGATCCCTTTTTCAGATTTGATTCTGGTTAATGAATCCACTTGCACCAATTCAGGTGTTGGCACACTAATATTGCCTCCTCTTCTAGGCTAGCACTGCTATAAAGTAAACATATGTGGCAGCTGAAGAATTCAGATGTGACACTTCATGATTATGTCAACAATGAGAAAGAAAGATGAAAGAAGAGAGGAGCATTCGCGGTGGATCAATCATCATAAACTGGCTATTCATTAACCGCTGTAATTGTACAGACGTCGTAAATGAATGAAATTGTGCAAAATGATATGATTTTTGTGGATAAAGAGTTAATTTATTCCGTTTTCTCTGGGCGTCTAAATCTAATTGAAAGGGGATGCCGTCTCCAGCACAGCTATATTCAATTGTTCTGTTTGAGAATGGGAGCACTCAGCCTTCTCTCCAAGAGGTCTCAGGTGGTTTCTCTTCATCTAGCTTCTCTCCTCAGTTGATCTCGTTCTTGTGTAAACAAAACAATTCTGGGGGAAAGCAACTGGCTCAGAAATGTGCGTGTGTCTTTTTATATACACTCATCCTGCTTGTCATGCTCTATATGCCATACATAGATTGGTCTATACACTGAAATTCATTTTTAGAAGCTTAGCTGCGCGCACCACAAGCATGCGTGTGCAGTGAGAACATGTATGTTGATGTGTCTGCATGTATGTGGGTTTCAAAGTGTGACAGGGATGATTTAACCCATCCCTTTCTCAAGGCCTTCTGTATCATCACCTACAGGGTCAGAAAGTGAAGGGTTTCTAGCAGAGCTGTCACCGTCCTCTTGCTATCAGGACAAAGATATTGGTTTGCGATCAGTACAGCTGATGATATAGCACTTGTTCAGGGGTAATCTGCAACCACACAGGCAGCTAAAACAAGACATAAACCTCTTCATCCGAGACATGACGACAGTATACACCTGTCTTACACTGTCTGATTTGATGGACAGGATAGGGGACAGAAGCATCTGTTTTGACATGGACATTTTTCTATTTGCGTCAAATGATAGAGACAGGTTCCAGAAATAGGCTCCTTCCCGGCAAGATTAATAGAGATACCGAAAAGACGACAACATGGTGGAGTTTGTGTCAGGCAAACTCCTAAATGCTGTGTGTATCAGGCTCTCCACAATAAGGACCAGTTTAAACATGAAGGAAATGCACTAAATGCCAATCTATTGTCACACATGTAGACTTGTATTCAAGTTTGTGAGCCATGACAAGACTAATCATAATATAAATATGGAGATAAACTGTGTCATCTGAAAAACGACTAAGTTGAGAAAAGGTTTAAATGTAAAAGGTTTACGATTTTACTATATACATATAGCTTCTAAACATCTTTTTTAATCACATCATGGAGAGGGACCTCACTGCAGACAAAATGGCAGATCTCCGCAAGAGGAAACTCAGGAGTTGACAGGAAATCCTGTGACCTCAGCAGCGGGAGTTGGTCTTCATCTTATCCATTTCGTCTGCAGCCAGGTACTGTTGCTTTTCTGCCACAAGTGGACTACGCACATGCGCAGTGCAGATGTTCACGCAAAAACGACACGAAGAAGACCAACTTCCGCTGCTGAGGTCGTGTGATTTCCTGTCAAATGCGGAGATGCCTCTTGTGAAGGTCCGCCATTTTGTCTGCAGTCAGGTCCCTCTCCATCTATACGATGTGATTAAAAAAGATGTTCCCAAGTGGCAGCCTTACTGAATGTGCTTTTTATCGATGGTAATGGATCATTAAACCAGACAAAAAGAACACAGGGGAAATTTAAATTGATGTGGATCAGACTTTGTATCTTATGTGAGAACATACTGTATGTGTTTGAACATTGTTAGTGTGCCCATATACTTATTACTGGCCTGTTATGCAATAAATCTGACCATAATAAATATAAGGTTCAGTTATTGTTGAATCTGTTTTAGAGAGGTGATGATTCAACTTGTGGTCATTTTTGAGGCTGTAGGCTAAATGAACATTGTGAAAAAGTCTTCGATTAGTGCCTCCATCTGGCAATGACACCTTCTGTGTCCAGGTTCAAGGTACTGTTTGAATGTATGTTGTTTAAAAGTTATATGGTGGGCTGTTGAAAATTAGAAGTTTTTGTTACAGTTTCGACAACTTATTGACTTTCATTTGTTTCTACATTTGCTGGCATTGTTCCAGACCTCTGACCATATAGAACATTTACTCACTGGACCTTTTGGTTTAAAAAAAAAAAAAAAAAAAAAAAGTTTGAGCATTATTGATATACACTATCCTGTTCCTTTTTTTTTTTTTTTTTAAAAACAACTTACAACATGTCAATAGCATTACAACACACAAGTTAGAAATGAATCCACCCACCAGAACAGTTTTGTTAGCATCATGTATCATTGTCAACAGCAGCTGCTTGTAGAAGAAATATCTGTGATGTGTGGCATGATTTAAAATTTGCAAGTGTTTTTCTCCATTGTCTTGTGTTTCACTCCAAATGTTAATAGATTCCCAGGCTATAGCATTCACACTTTCTATTGTTATCTGTTTTAATTGTGTAGCAACAAAAGTTGTCATCTGCGTTCGCAAAATAACTGTTGCAACATCTTGAACGACATACGATTCAGCAATTGTGAAATCACACACTTTACTGTCGCCGATGATGCTAAAGAGGAGGTGCAAGGAGGTACTTACACACACATTTGCACACTCCCATAGACAGACTACAATGGGATCTCCAAACTTCTTTCAGTACTTCTATAAGAACTTTTGCTTCAAACAAAAGCTGTCATCCATCATAGAATTAATGTTGGATTCTTATTTAGGATTAAAATGTACTCAAAAATCTCCTTTGAGTCTGGATACTAGGGTATTATTGACTCACCGTCTTACCATCAAACTACATAAATGTTTAGGAAAAGAAGGATTATAAAATTCCATCGTTGGTTTTTGCTCTCGGTTCTTCTTAATATAATTCTGGTGTAATCCCTCTAACTTTACTTGTTCACAGCGGGCTGAAAAGAAGATTCTACGACTTCTCTCAGGTTGAGTTCTCAGGTTTATTTCTGGCAGCAGGCAGTCTAATAATGCTGTCAAATAACACAGAAATCAATGTGGTTAAATGGTGGTGAAGCTCCTACCCCAGGCGGGAGTCGACAGCGAGCTGAAGGGTTTCAGCGCTTTCACAAAGCGATTGTTTAGTTCTGAAAACAAAAATATCCCCAATGGAAGCCTATTCACACAAATTCACGTTGTCTGATATTTGTGTTTTTCATAAACAGCCACGAACCCATTTTTTATTCCAATGCAAAGACTTGAATGATGACAAATAAGAACAATACTGTCAAAAGCTATAAATATATCTGCCAAGTAAACAGAGGTGGGAGTAATTGAAAAAGTACATTTGCACAAGAACAATTGTGGGGTTCTGGTAGTATACTTGTCTGTATTTCCATTTTGTAAGACTCCATACCTTTAGTCTGCCATTTTTCAGAGATACATACCATAGTTTTTTCCCCAACTACATTGATATGACAGATATAGTTACTAGTTATGCATATAAATAAAACATTGTCAGGTAAAAATCTTGTTTTGGGGTATCCTGGTGGTTGATTGGTTAATGCAACTGTGATGTTCTCGGTTCGATTCTAGTCTTTGTTTCTTGTCTCTCTAAACCTTTGTGCTGTCAAATGTGTTTTTTTAAAAATCTTTTATTGCCAAAATGTCAACAGCATTGTTTCAGCTTGATGATAAGGCCTGTTTGATATGATCAGAATAGCATTTCATTCTTTATCTGATCTGAAAGCATGAAAATGCCGGAGATTAAAGCACCACACAGCAACGATGTGCATTGTTGGAGCTTTGCATTTATTCAGGCAGAGCACTGATGTGAGCAAGTCTTGCTCACATCAGCTGATCAGCTGTCATTGGCTCATTGATGCGTCATCGGCTCAGCTACCAGCTGACTAGCAACATCCAATCACATTTGTGTCATGCAACACAGGTTGTTGCTGCAACTCCCACCACCAACTTATTTTCTAAGTTTGGATGTGTATGTTTATAGCAATCTCTTATTGCAATACATTGACATGTTTTCATTTGGCAGACTATTTTGTCTAAAGCGATTTACAGACGATATACATTCTAAGCCACAGTAAATCTGTCTCACTATTCGAAATAAATGGTCAATTCCTTGATGTAAGTTTGTCTGACTGAACTATAATTTGAACCCCTTGAATGTATAATAAAGTTACTGTAGTTAGACTTAGTCCCACTTGGACTTTTTTACTTTTAAATATTGTTTACAGGTAAATATATCAATTAATTGCCAGTCTGAAAGAGATCATTCTTTGTAATGAGTACTTTTACTTTTAATACTTAGATATATTTTATTGCTGACACTGAAACACTAACCGTGTATCTAACAACAGAGAATGGCTCGAACTGTCACAAAACACTATTCATGTCACCTTCTATGCAGTTTGATTACAATTGTAATGCCTTTTACAACTTAACATAATGTTTTCAGCACCAAGCTGGACTTATCAGGATGAGCTGACAGTTTCCGTGTAAGATGCCTCTCCACAGTAATAAAACTGCCAAACTAAAGGAATAGAAGCTGTAATGAAGTTTGACAAACTCGAGCTGTTTATAATAACCTTGTTACTCAAACAGACCAGCTGAAGATGTGGACATCTTATAATCACACAAAAGGCACTTTTCATCGCTACAGTTGTTTTGCAGCGTTTTTTCCTGGTGCACTTAGTGTGGTATTGATCATTGTTGGTCCAAGTCCTCAGGAATCAGCTTCTATTGATTTCACTTCAGTTGTAAGCCTCTCTTTCTGACCCATGTCTCTTTTCAGACCAAGCACCTTTTCAAACATCCTAACCTCTCTGCTGAGGGTTTACTAAAACATGTCATTACTGCAGCACTCTCCAAGCAAATTTCCAAAATGATTTGTACTTTGATCCAAAAAAAAAGACAGACCACTGTAGCTATTTTCAGCCATTAGCTGTTGGAGACTAAATTTGCTCTGGACTGAAACACTGCCGTAGCACAAGAAATATGTATGCTCTGGACCTTCATTATCATTCATAAAAAGAACCCACTAATAGCCAGAAGATTCAGCAATGATGATGGTTATTAATAGCTGCAATGCAGTCAGAGTCGATACTGTGTGTGTATGTGAGATATTAAGTAACATGTACATGTCTGTGTTTGTAATCAAGTATGTGTGTGCCAAATGAAAAGACCTCCATTACTTACATTTTAGTTTGAGAATGTTTTTTCATACAAAGTAGAGCACAGTCTAATTCTACATCCTGTTTTTTTTTTCCCCCTTCAGTCTCAACCTTCCCTCGTTCGATTGTGCATGCATATGAAACCTAATAGTGTCCTAATACAAAACTCTGCAATGTTAAGTGACTGTTGCGTCTTCCAAAACCATTACAAATCACCTTGGTCATCATGGTTACAATAATAAAAATAGGTGGTTAACGTTAGGGAATGACCGTGGTAATAGTTAAAAGAAACAAAGCACTGGAAACGGGAAACAAACACAGTGTTAAAGTCTGACTTTTTGTTATCCCATCCATCCACCCCGACCTCCTCCCTATGCAGAGGAGGTAATCACCTGACTTCCTCCTTTGCTCCTGATGGACAAGAGTCATAATTCCTACAGCTGTTCGACGACTTTGTTACTTGAACGTATGCAGGTGTCGTTTTGTGGCATTTGCTGAAACGGCTGACTATGTCGTTTTTCTTGGGAGGACAGTCTTCTCTTCTGCTGTTGGCTTGTGATTATGTGTACAAGTTGTGCAATGAAAGCGGTGTCATGTTTTAAAGTCTGGTCATTTTACTACTAAGGCTGACTTCTGAACAAGGTGTAGGGTTAAGGGAAAGGACTAGGTTTTACCAATGGGACCCCAGATTGGGGGTTATCAAGAACTTTCCAATTTCAGTGTTATCTTTTAAATATTTTTGTCTTAACTTTTCCTTTTTCCTTCTATAGTCGTATGTGTAGTGTATTAAATACACTTTATATACAATATGCAGGTTATACTTAATACATTCATGTATTAATCAGTTCTTTAAATGTACTTAAAGATTATTCTTATTTATGTATTTGAATAACGCACCTATAAATAAGATTCAATTTAAGTCTCTTGAGGTCAAAGCTAGTGTCTATGACTTTGTTTTTAGGTTTTATTTTCTCTGCATGAGTTGCTTGGTGTTTTCTCTGTAGTTACAATAGATAAAAGTGGCTTCAGTAGTGCAGAATATATTCTTCTAAAACATACATGTGTTACATGTCATTTTGTCTACAGCTTGTTGCTGCAATAGAAACCTTGAAGCTTCAGTGAGAGGAATTGATTGAGGTGTGTTGAAGTCCAGTGCTCTTGGGTACAAAACTCATTCGGACTATCTGTGGGCTGTAGACCTTCAAATAGCTGTCCTGGGGACTCCGCTGCAGTGAATCAATACCCAGTTAATTTCAGGCCACACTCAGATGCTTCAACGGCACCTCATGTATAGGCCCCTACGTGTAGAAAAAGCAGGAAGTAATAAACATTTATATTTCTACATTAAAATGTGGTGAAATCTGCAAGTTAGGAATCAAAAGCGAACATTCATAAACTTTAATTTTACTGCAAACAATGAGATTATATTAGATTAGATAAAATCAGATTAGATTTGATAAAATTAAATTAGATTTGAATGATCCTCTGAGGGAAATTCAGCCATTACAGCAACAAGTAATTGTTGTGGATCCCGCTTTGGGGAAAGGAATTACAGGCTATTTCTGCTGCACCATAAAAAGTGGAATTGAAGGCCACAGAGTACAAATGGCCTCTGCAGCTGGTCTTATTTTTCTGCTAGAAAGATAAAGTTTGATAACAGAGCCTTTATAGACTCTGAAAGGGCCTGGGTTAGACTAATCCTGTCCACGACAGACTTATGACCCTCGGGTCTAGGTGAGTAACTCGAAAGTCCCGGAGCAGCAGGTCATCTATCGGGGTTCAGCTTCACTCCTTCCCTGTGGGGATGAACCAGGATGGAGTCTGATGTGCACTGAGGTAACACCAGCAGGGCTAAAGAGGGCACGCTATTTCACTCAGGAAGGGACACTGAATTCCCCCCCTCAACACTTGAGGTCTCCGTAGAGATGTGAACAGCAAGATAGATGTTGACAGCTGGTGTGGTGCAGTTGTCTGAATTGATATCCGTTGCTGTTAAGGTGTAATTTCAAAGGTGTAGACAATTGGGAGTGTTTGAGTTCAAGTCCAGGCGATTTGGAGTATATAATATAAAGGTTAGAGGGAAAAAAAGCTAGGCTGTTGTTCTATTTTTAAAGCAACATTGTGCAAGAATTGGTATTTTTTGCGACTTGGTGCCCCTACACTTTTCGGAGTGCAATTCAGCCTCATGGACAGCTACACACGCGCATTTGTTGACAAGCCGAAGGATTTGGATTTGGTGGGCTGACTTGGCTTTATGATCAAAAATTAGCGAGTCGACAACTTTGTTAGCGCAGACAAACATCAAGCAAGTGCAACAAGATAAGACATAGGAAGCCAGCTAATATTACTCACTAGTCCAACAGCAAGAAGGCCAGCTCGGTGTCTGTCCTGCAGCCTTTTATTTCGCGAAGCTCTCGCCAACGACTGAACACCAGTCCGAGATTTACTCTTGTCCGGCCTCTTGTTCGGTCACTCTCTCTTTTTCTCTGCTTAGCTTCCTCCGTCAACGTCCTCTTCGGTCTCTTCACCTCTGCCATGATGTCCGTACTGGGAATACCGAGCTAGACCCATGTGTGACGTAGCGCCGTAAAGCGTTACGCACTTCTCGCGGGCAATCGTACCCTCTCAACCCAAGTTACACAGTGCAAGAACAGGCGTTCAGGGCGCAGAGTGGGAATGAAAGAGGCGTCATTTGCCCTATTACAAGTCAGTGTACCATCAAAATGATTTTGAAGCTGTTATTTTAAGGTGCATATTGTTGCTTTAAGTCATTATCTCATATACTGTATGTCCAGTATCTTGTCTTGGTTAAATGTTTGTCTGTACACTTGCACTGCTCAATGTGAGTTCTATTGAAGGCAAAAACAAAAATAACAAATTATCTCCCTGAATAATCACCTTATCTCCACTTATCCAAACCTTTTCTACAGTGTCAAAGAAAGAGTCAAGCTGTGATGGACTGACAGCAGCAACAAAGGCTCAGTGTTATTCAGCAGTTTGACTGGGTTTAATGATGCTCCTCTCAGAAAAAGTTGAATCAGTGTGAGGAACCAGAGGGTTACTATGGGAGGGAACTGACATTTTCTGCTCTGTTTAACATACAGTGTGTAATTTAGATACAGAGTATTCACCCATTAGCACAAACACAGTAATAAAGAATAGATTTCTGCAAAATCAAAATGAGAATTATATCGTAGTGGCGTCACTACTTATACACTTTTTAAAATCATTTCACAGCCGTCATGATCCTCGGTGTTAAACGTCACATTTTCCTCAACGTTAATTACAAAAACAGATATTGGTGACTTTCAGAAGTGCCATCTTAGATGCACTACAAACTGGAACATATACAGAAATTAGAGGAAAAATATTTCCTGTAAAGACATTAATCTGTTGATTAATACTATTTTTAACTGCTATAGTTTGTGACGACCGTGAATGTGTTCAGCTTTAACAACTCGGCACAAACACTCTGATGGCTGTTGACACAAAGGAGCACCCAAGATGCTCTCTGCTGCACCTCGGGGGATGAGATGGGGGCTGAAGGTGCTCCATAGTTGCATCAGCTAACTATAAATAGGATGGTGGAAAATGAACCCCTTAATGGTTTAGCGGGAGCAGTAATGTATTGCAGCTTTGAAAGATGTGTGAAGCATTATGGCTATAGTTATAATTATGAGAAAAAACACCAAACCTAAATACATATGAATAATTCAGAATGTTTAGAGGATGCTGTAAATCTCTGAGGCAATTGGAATTGATTGAGTGGTTTACACTTGTGCTTCATTCAGTTTGTAATGATGATTTTAGAATTTAGTTAAAATGACCTTTCCTTTAGCAAGACTGTTACATCTGCACCTGTAAATTTTCTTCAACAGTTAATTGATCCTACTTTCAGTATTTCATAGAAAACCAAAGCATGACACAGCTTATTCCACACTGGGTGACATCTTCTTTGTAGTTTATCTTGAGTCAATCCCTCATGTACTTTCCTGCTGCCATTAATATTCATTAGAACACCAAATGTGTATTAATCCACAACTGAAAATAAGTAAGGTTTGATAAAAACTGCAGTGCCCAGCTGCTGTAGGAAATATTTCAACCTACTTTAAAAATGAAACAATTTATTTCTGACCCATTTTTGAAGATTTACATCTTCAATAGGATCAAATGGGCTCAGGGCTGACTGCCACAGACAGAGGAGGGAAGTCGAAAGGTATTGAGAGACTGACTAACACACTGCTGGTTTTGGTGTTTTCATGCTATTTGTTGACAAGAAGACAAATGTAGAATAAATCAACCTTGGTCTTTAAGTTAACAAGGCTTACAACCGCTTACATGATGTAATATTGATAATGAGTGTTTTTCTGACTGGCCTGTTGCTTTCTGCTCTCTCCTCAGTGAGTCCAGATGTGACCGGTGATCACAAACATCATCATCATCATCATCATCATTATCCACCTGCCGAGGATTCAGAGATGGAGGGCAGATCCAGGAGCCTCGGACTGACTGGAGCCATCTGGGTCTTGATATTGCCTTGCTTACATGTGATCCTGGCCTTGTAACAGCTGCCTTTTTTGCAGCATGAAACCTTTCTTCAAGACTTGATTTCAAGCTTATTTATCCAGAAATGAAAGGGCCAGTGGACGTAACGAGCTCCAATATGTAATGGAGCACCACTTCCACACAGTGCAGGACACGGTAGGAGTGAACACCAATGATCGTGTGGGAATTACAAGACACTGTGGCTTATATGTAAGAAAGCATATGGTTCAGCTTTGCAAATATTAATTCTTTTTTTTTATCAGTTACCTGGCATTCATTAAAACTAATAATGACTTATTTATAACAGCAGATGTCAAAACTAAATACAGCATATGTTGTAAAGAATTAGTAATAATTGAATTGCATTTCTGCACATAATATATATGATCTGTAGATATATAAGTATTAATTTGCTTCTGCATATAACACTGTAATGCACTCTACACAGTACAGGTCGTACTTCTTTTAAATGTAGTTTTACAACTTCTGTGAAAGGATTCAAGTAATCTAAAAGGTTAATTTTGATGTTGCATTTGAAATAGAAAAAAAGTCTCCACAGCTCTTGTAGTTGCAATATTTGTACAAGCTCAAATTAAAATGGCCTGTTCTTCTTATACCATCCTAAGAATCCCTTCTGTGTATAAACCCATGTTTTTTTTTTTACAGACATTTATTATACAAAAGTGCTTCAGATTGTGCTTCAGATCATTGTAGAAAACCAGTAAGTTGTCAAATATGTACTGTATGTTCTTCTGGAAGAAAACATAATTAGAGACATCTGCTTCTCTTCACTTGTAATAGCTGCCATGCTGTCCAGAGTCCATTTAATTGGTATATTTCATTTGCAAAATTGACCTGTTATGCTGCTGCTGAGAGAAATGGTGAAAGGAGAGGGGTGGGCAAGTGGAAGTGGGGGGGCAAGTGAGATAATTCATACTCCTTTCTTCTTTAGAAATAGATTCGTTTCCTTAGGAGTCTATTATCATCTTTCAAACTCAATCCTCCTCTGCCTCCATAGGCCTGGATGGGAGCTGATAGCTCCTGGAGCCACTGGTGAGGAAGAATCCAATTGCTTCTACCTGCTACCTGCCTGCATACTGCTGATGTGTTGCGGGCAGGTTTCTGTGCAGAGAAAAGGAAAATGATTTGTTTCACATATGCCATGCATGTCTGGTCAATGGCTGAGAGAGTAAAGTACTCAACGGTGCCAAAATCGGTTCTTTGGCTCACATATGCTGGGGAACTATTTGTAAAAAAAAAATCATCTTCTGAGATGCTGCAAAAGCTAAAATTATACTCCTTATAACCAAATTTCACTATTTATATGCAGCATATTTATATGTATACATAACACATGATGGAAATAAACAAGAAAAACATTAAAGCTGCTACTGACAGTGTAAAAATTAACTGACACATTCAATAAGGGCTCAAAACATTATTTTCAGGGCTCAAAACTTTTTATTTTCCATCCACAATCTCCTCAGGTACTCTGTTTGATCATATATGATCATTTTTTAAAAGCCTGCAAACTTCGTCAGGCTGCAGTTGTCCTAAAACATGCATAGTAATTTTTGTCAGCAGTCGTTTTCACTTTTAATATACCAGGTTAGACTTTTATCATGATATAAAGTCAAGGCTGTTTGAGCATCTGAACCACTCGAGTAGCTTGGAGCTTTTCCAATTACAATCTCAAGTTTATAAATGATAACTTTGAGATTAATTATACTCATTATTTCTTACTGTACTTTCAATTTAATGTCTTGTATATGAGGCTTTTTGACAATAGTCAGTGTTTAACAACCTTAATACAGTTGTTTAACTACTTAACAATTCTGCTGCTCCCCCAAACCAATTATGTCACAGGTTGGCACCATCAAAGTCAGTGCTATTGTCATTTGAACAACTGTGTTAATGACACGATTAAAGAATAGTGTTCAGTCTTTAACTAGATAACAGGTGGCAGGCACAGAGACAAAGGTGCCTTCAGGCTAAATATAGATGTCAGGTTATACTGGTTCTCCTGTACTTAAAGGAGTTCAATTCGATGTCTTGTGTGATTATTATTGCTACATATTGCGATCCAGAGGAGGGAGGAAAGGGGCCAGATGCTAATGATGATGACGCCAATGTCAATGATGTGCACCCACATCCAGACAGGTGTCATCCTGCAGGCATTGCAATGTGTCAGAACCTCTTGCACAACATGTTGACTCTCTGATATGCTGTTTGGAGAGTGAGTGTGTTCCTGTAATACATGCAGCTCTATTTAGACTCAGACTGTGATTTTTTTTCCTGCAAGACTTTCTTTTTATACAATGGTCTTTAAAGGAAAAAGGCTTTTTATTACAGTTTTTTTCTTTTTTTTTTACATAGTCCAAACGTCCTTTTAATGAATAACTGAGTTCTTCTCACTATAACTGAAATTTAATTTCAAAGACAAAATTTAGGATAATTAATCAGAGAATGGTTTATATTTCTGTTTTGCCCATTCTTTAATATATACTAGATGATGTGTTAATAGTTTTTTAATAAAATAATGAAAAATAAAGATTATACAACAATTACTGATGACATTTGGCCAGCTTCTTTCAGTGCTGATTTAAAGTAGTTACTGTGTGCAAGAATCCAATACATGAAGCCGTTTTGGTGAGAAATTTCATCCTGTTGTTTAAGCGGCATGATCTGGAGCCCCTCGCTCTGCCACGCTGTGCCTTCGTCTCGACACCTTGAATCTGTGATCTCACCCTTTAGGTGACTATTGGTGAGAGGTGGAACAAAGATTGAGCAGTAAATTGAGATCTTTGATTTTCTTCTCAGCTCTGGCTGCACATTGGCTGAGAGGACAGTCTCCCTAACTGGCAGTCGGTATCACTGGTGAATAAGACCCTACGATACTTGAAGTCCCTGACTTGGAGTAGCTGCTCCCTACTTACCTGGACTGAGCTCTGCCTCCAATCCAGAGGACGTGTCTGTCAGATGTTGGTTTTCCACAAAGTGCTTCATCTGCCTCTTAAAGAGGATAGATGTATTCATGTAAAACCTTAGAATCATTGCCTCATTAATACTGTGATGCTGCCTGGACAATTTCAGCAGCTATCAATAAATGGTGCATCTCACAACAGCCCTAGTGCTCATGGTTTCAATCACTGATTTTACAACTCGTCATGTCATCTGAACATTGTCTTAATTTTTAGGAGCACCAAAAATTTCTCATGATGGTTCCTTTTTAAAAGACACAACTATGATGAAGATATATTTTATGAATTAAACACTGTTTTTAGGTGATGCTCAGGTAATGCTTTATTCTACACATTTTAACAAGCTGTCATGAGATTTGGTTTTATATTTTTCTGCCCTGGAACTGATAAAGTCCCAAGAGGTCGGGAGCTCAATGTTATCTTTACTGTTTATCTTTGCTGTTAGCTTTACTTTTTAGGCTTTTTAGATGCAGGGGTGTCCCTTTTTGCAACTAACTATAACGTGTTGCTTGGCCTACATGTGTGCATTTAGCCCACAAGCCACTAAAGATCATGATGATTATTTTTAAAAGGCTGACTAATCTAAGCACTGGATAATTCCATGTAACATGTTTAAATATTTTTCAAGAATGACTGGAGTCAAACCACATCAACAAATCAAAAACAATTGAATGTTTAAGTTTGAACAGGTGCTCAAAGTGCAGTCATTCTTTGTAGAATCTCTGCCTTTGGCATTTTTCATTACTGGTAACTGGGAGTTGGGAAACCTGGACAGTAATAGAAGAGTGTTCACTTCCCACACAGAGACCACGAAATGAATGGTGATATTAATGAACTCCTGCATTTTAAAAGAGGGATAGAAAGGTATCTTTTTAATAGCTCTCATTGCAGTAGTTTCTCTCCGCAGGAGTGAGTCCAATTACAATACACTTTGGTGTCTTCAAAATTACTCCGAGGTAAAGCCTCAGATAGTATGAAGCGTTGTCTTTGGAGTCTTTTATCTCTGCATACTGAAGAAGGGCTCCTGGGACCTTCTAAGAAGAATAGTGCTGAGCACTGCTTAAACGTATACAGAGATTAATTTCATATTCCCATCGAGGTTTCTGTTTCACTCAAAATTATTACTGTGACCTTGACAACGGCTAACGTTTAGCCTCAACTTAGACAAGAGCTTTAATCATCACAGTGCAGACGCAGACGGGGCTTTGTATCATTCTTAAAGGTGTTCATGGTAAAGCCAGTGTTTTCAGGAGCTTAACTCTGCACACAGGACATGCCTTTCAATGAGTCAAGGAGATAAATTGTGAAATATGAGTGAGGTCATTTTTAACTGAGGAAGGATTATTACTACAGTAACACTGTAATGTCTAAATGGTATTATCAGCAAATTTATATAATAATGGGTTTTTTTCTCTCCACATTTCTCCATTCCACAGTCAGTTGTAGGTCTGTCGTTCCACCACGTTCGTCCAGACTGAAATATCTCAACAACTATCGGATGGAATGTCATGACATTTAGCACAGACATTCATGATCCCCAGAGGATGAATCCTACTGACTTTGGTGATCCCCTGACTTTCCATTTAGCGCCACCAGCAGGCCAAAGCTTTCACTTATCCAGTGAAATGTTACATCTACTGGATGAATTGGCACAAGATTTTGTACAAACTTTCATGGTCCCCAGAGGATGAATCCTACTGACTTTGGTGATTCCCTGACTTTTCCTCTAGCGCCACCACCAGATTGACATTTGTGGTTTTGAGTGAAATATTTTGATGGGTTAATGGATAAAACTTGGTTCAGACATTCATGTACCCCTCAGGATGAATTCTAATAACTTTGGCGATCTCTTATCTTTCCACCTAGCGCCATCGTCAGGTAAAAAACAGTTTGTCCAGTACTTTGGTTTATGACCAAATACCTGCAAAACTAATGGCGTTCCATTCAGCCTCAGCTGTACTTTGTATTTGGTGCTAATCAGCAAATGTTAGCATGCTAACACGCTAAAGTAAGATGGTGAACATTGTACCTGCTGCTAAACAACAGCATGTTAACTCGTCAAGGTGTGCATGTTAGCATGCTGACGTTAGCATTTAGCTTAAAGCACTGTTCTTAAGTACAGCCTCACAGAGCTACTAGCCTGGCTGTTGACTCTTACTCTTGTTTTATATGTCTGAATAGCATTAACAGCAAATAAAATTACAATAGTTTAATGTGTTTTATCACTTTTTTTCAGCAATAACTTGTTCTTGCTGTATTTTCCCATTTTTCTAAGGAAAATGTGCATCACAAAAGTGTGTGTTTAAATCTCAAGCATTGCTCTGTTTTAGGAAATGTTCAGCTTACTCACAGGTCTGAGGTCTGTGGAGCATTGTGTGAAGTTTTAGTTAAATCCCTCCTACACAAACCTAACACACACATCTGTCTAACATGCACAGGCGAGCACACATACAAATACAATTAATGTACAAACTGAAATGGGGAACAGTAGTACTGATGCCAACAGGTGTAGCTCAGGTCAAGTGCTGCTGTTGACCCGTTCAGTGTAAAAATACAGAGACATTATGATGGATAATCACAGATATATTTTACTGAACATCCACAGCTTGGATCTAACAGGAAGGTTAAGAACCTGCATTTATTCATGACTGCGCTGTATCATTTCTATTATTCATTTATTTCATTTTTCATTTTCAGACAGAAAGAGAACAGTCATCGTCGACGAACACCAAACTGAGCCACCCTGCTGCCCCATAGGTGCTTTTTACATTTCTTGATGTGCGTTTTCAGACGTTAATGGTAAGCTGAAGGCACGGCCCAATGGGACACACACACACTCGCGCACCCAACCACCCAGAGATAGCAGCCTGCGCCTTCTCACTCTCTTGTTTTCTGTGTTCAAGTTTAGTTGTTTTTTTCTCTGAGAATGGAGTAAACAGTCCCATCAATATAGTGTTTTCCCGCTGTCTACCCACCCACCGCTTCCAGATTATCAGACAGGACTACAGCACAGGTTTCACAATAAATCCTCTCATCCCTTCCCTCCCTGGCTTTCCTCTTCACTCATCTTCTTTTTTCATCACTCTGACTTTCCTCCTTGCTCTTCTGCTACTTACTCTCCTACTAAGGTGAAGTTTAGTGTCACAATACAATATTCTACTGTTATTTTCAATCTTTCCTTTTCACTATCATACATCTACAGCCCAAAAATGACGGGTGCATATTACTATTAAATGGAACAATTATAGCTAATAGCTAAAATAAAGCTAGTATAAATCACATCTATTTATATGCCTTATATTGTATATCAGTTTCATTTATATCAGCTGCCACAGCATCAGTCATAGGTGTCTGCCAATTCGACCTGAAATCTAAATTTGGCAGACTTGCTGGGACGTGAGCCATGAGTCGTGGGTTTATTCTCCATGAGCCGAGAGCTGGGATCAGGTGTTAGGATAAGTGACCATAAATAAGCTCGAAATATGTGTGCAGGAGTCTAACATTTATGAAAATGTTATTTGATGTACTGCTGTGGTGTCAAGTGAACCTCCTGTCTGGTAAAAAAAAAAAAAAAAATCTAGGACAGTTAAACGGGAGGCGTGAAACACCAGCAGATGACATAAAAAGACAAAATTGAAGAACATGGAAAAATATATATATATATTGAATTAGTATCAGATCTCAAATGGTGACAGGACTGGAAACAACACAAAAAGGAATAAAAGGCACACAATAAATCAGTTTGTGTTTTTTCTATGAATCAAATAATTTCCATTCTGTGCAAATGTATCAAAACAAATATTT
Organism: Macquaria ambigua; assembly: GCA_008360985.2. NCBI lineage: Eukaryota > Metazoa > Chordata > Actinopteri > Centrarchiformes > Percichthyidae > Macquaria > Macquaria ambigua. The sequence goes on from VMKM01000131.1 coordinate 422,988, forward strand.
TTCACCTTTTATAATTTTCAGAACAAAGAGGCTGTGACAAATAAAATCAGAAACAAGATGATTCCTTCCTGATGTACCTGAAGCCTGGAGAGCAGACTGTTGTCCTCTTCATCTTCGTCGTCTTTATCCCCATGTCTGCTCTTGGAGGGTCGACTGGCCACACAATGCGATACTGCAGAGTGTGCGGCACACAGCAGAGGGCTAATTTGGCACACGGTGAGACAATAAGACATGCTGTCGCTAATCCTTCAAATGTGAAAAATCACATGTGCAGTAAATGCTTTCTGGTTCAGGAGGGAGGAAAAGATTTAATTAATCTCCCCCTTGTTCACACCTTACTGCTAAAAACTCAAAATTAGTTCATTGATAGATTATAATTATTAAAAAAGCTCCTTCACTAAATGCTTCTGTATTGCTTTGTCCTGATTAATCAAAATCAAGTTCAAGTTTTATCCGTGCAACAGCTTTAGCATTACCATCATCACTGTTAAAATACTGTACTTACTGAAGAGTTCCATTTTATTTACTGACCTACTTATCACAGCTCCCACAAGCATGGCTGCCACTACTAAGAGCATCCCCATCGCCACTGACCCATTTGCCAGACAAGCCAACCTTCGAGATTTCAAATTTTCAGATCGCATAAGTCATGCTTAAATCTCCTCCCTAATATTTCTCCTCCGCTGCACACCAACACCTAATAGCCCCCTCTTCCAATTCCCACCCACTTCCCTTTCCCATAGTTCTCTGGTGCAAGGTGGGTGTCCCGCTTAACATCAGTTCCTGACTGAGGTCTGACACATCCTCTCGCTGCATCCAGGGCGGACGTACTGCCAGTTCCATTTATGACACAAGCTGATACATTATTCATGCTTCTTAATTAGGTAGTGAAGCAGCAGCTTAGACTGGTGAGACATTCAGTAGATCACGGTCTTGGATGGCACTTTCAACATGACTTTGCCACTGCGCACAAAAGCAAACATGATAAGAAATGGCACTATGACAGCGGCTGGAGAGGATGTGGTATTTTTAGCTGTAAGCGGTGATATTATTGAGAACATGTTAAGAAAGGCGCAAATGAGTACAGGGTACTCGAAAGACATCAGTGCACACAGAGTGAAACTCACATTGAAGATTATTAATATTAGACAGGACATTAAGTACACCTGAAGATAAACACGTTACATTAAGTGACTGAATGTTTGCTCTTCATGTTGCCAACTCAGAAAAAACATGACATGAAATTTGAAGAAGAAGAGTACATGATGTTTTTCTATTTGAAATTATACAGTTGGCATGTATTGTTCTTAATGGACTACTGCATGAAAAGAGTCAAATCCAGAAGAGGAAACAGCAGCAACCACCACTTTTGGACTATTTGGACGCCATTTTCAAAAAAGCCTGTGTTAAATAAAACACCACAGGATACACACCCTGCCAGGAAACATTTTCACATCTTAGCCATTTACATTTTACACCTTAGTGTCAGTCTAATGGGCCTCCTTATTAGTCACTAGATTCAAACTTTGATTGGCTGCATTTGAATAGGCTGATCCATGGACAGTTATTAGCCAGTTATCAGTTTTGCAAGTCTGGAATGGTTCCATATATATTTCTGTATGTAACCAATGAGATTTATTTAGAGATTTATTTAATGATTCTTCATACTGATTGTGCACACTTTAATTTGAATTTGATTGTAATTTGGGCTGCAACAAGCGATCATTTTCTAGATTAATCGTTTAGTCAAAAATAGTGAAATCACAATTTATCAGAGCCCATGGTGATGTTTTCAAATGTCTTGTTTTACACATGAAAACCTCAAAGACATTCAGTTTACAATGATATTAAACACATTTAAGAAGCTGGAACCAGAGAATGATGACGATTTTGCTTGAAAAGTGATTTAAACGATTGATCAATTTTTAAAATAGTTGCGGATTCATTTTCTTCCAATAATCAATTAATCGACTAATCATTTCAGCTCTAATTGTAATATTTTTGTTAGAATAAAATAGGTAATTGTAAGGAGGAGAGTGGATGTTTTTGTGTTTAACATACATAATTGGCATTGACGTTGTAATGGGCAATTATTAGCTAGTTAACCAATCAGTTCTGCAAGTCTGTATTTTAGTAATATTCACCAAAAGGCTGAACACTGGCTGCAAATGTTGTATTTTCAAAGCCAACAGATCTGTGCTGCTTTGGGAGCTAAGCCTTTTTAGTTTCCTCTTGTCAGATGTAAAAAACAAAAAAAAGACAGCTTGCTGTACCTGTTGGCACTGGAGCCATATACCTCTGACATGGCAGTATGCAGAACCTTGTTTCTTTTACTTTTTTTTCCCCATAGTACTTCAGTGTGGTGACAGACCCAACATCCACTGCATGGGCTCACTAGATTCCTCTCTTTTTCAAGTCAAGTGGTGGGTCAAAAGGGATAAAACCGTTTTCTTTCTCTTCTCTGATACATGCTAATATGCAGTCTGTCAGTACTGAGGTGGCAAGGCCCTCAGGGAGGGTTTTGCACTGAACTATTTCTTGTCTGTAGAAAGATCAGGGAGGGTAATCTCTGTCTCTGCTATCCAGGACTGTTCTGCTGTGTAATTCAGTCTTTATCCGAAATCCGGAGAAAGAAAGACAGCAGAGAGAGAGAGAGAGAGAGACGGTGAGAGATAGAGGGAGAATTTATTTGAAAGCCTCTAATGTATGAAACGGGGAAAAAAATAGAAGCGTGTTTGCAAAAGTAGCATGATTGCAAAGGGGTTCGGGCATTGATAAGGGGGCACTTTCAGATGTAGCTATGGAAATACATATTCACAAAAACTCTTTGCCAATGTAATATTTTAAATGAGTTGTTTTAGCAGTCTTATCATTCTGAATTGCACACGTCAGAAAAGCCCTTCAAAGACAATAATCGCTGCCGACCAAGGTCATACCAATATCACAGGAACCAGGTGACTGTGTTGGGGTATTGAACCTGCCATGTTGGTTTTGAGGTGCAAACACACAGAGAGTGGATGGAGAAAACCTCAGCATCTGGTCTTATTTGTTAAAACATAAAGTACAACATTTTTTTTTTTTGAAAGGTAGCTTTTTAATGAAGCCTGTCCAAGAGAAGATATGATACTTGAGATCCACTTTGAAACTTATTTATGTCTTATTATACAGTACTGGGTTGAATCCATTTAATTGCTCAACTCTTGTGGGAGTGAAAATTGAAAAACCAAGGTTTAATTTCATAGGTCTCTATTTTCAAGGGATTTTTCACCGTCTCCAAAGCCCTTGCACCATTACTTGTCATGTAAAAAGCAATTACAATCAGTGCTTGGATGAAATGTGTCATCAGAGAATCCATTAACAGTGTCCTCAGACCTTAATATTTACAGTCACCACCCTACTTTCAGAGGCAACACTGAGTTTTATGAGTTGTGAAGGACAATTAAAAGGCATTGGTCTCATTGTCAGATCTGTTGTGTTAGGCAGTCTATTTTAGGCAATCATGATTTCACAAAGATATTTATTGCAGTGCTATTGTATTACATTAAATTATACAAGTGTTCCTGTTGTGTCCAAGCCTTGTATTTGCCACTAAGAAAAGCTCAGTGCTCATACATTACAGCTATTTAATTAAACTAGTGCTACAACTATAACTGTGTGGGTGCAGTAAAAACAGTCTTTAAAAACAAGTGTAGGAAAAATGACATTAGATTGTAACTGACAGTTGTCTCTCTTTAATGCGACAATAACCAATACAAATAAAATTCAACGTGCTCAGTCTAACAAAGTAAGCTCTGTCTTAAAGGAATAGTTCATAATTTTGGGCAATACATTTATTAGCGTTCTTGCCGGGAGTTGGATGAGAAGATTGATACCCTGCATGCAAAGTATGAAGCTACAGCCAGTTTCCAATTAGCTTAGCCTGGAATAAATCTGTCCAAAGATAAGTGAGCAGCGCCTCACAAGCTCACTAATGAACATGTCATATTGCCTGGCAACCTCACGTTGACGACAAGACTCCACGAATGTTATGTGTTATGGTTAGGCGTAGCACAGATAACTGGTTGGGGTTAGGGATGAGGTTGGGTGCAGGTTAAGGTGAGGTGAAACGCATATCGACAGGCAAACAGACTTTAACGCAACACCTTGAAAGTTTCTGCTCTAGAAAATATCAGAATCAGCAATAAAACACTCACTATATGCAATTTGTATGTGACTCTAGAAGGTTAACTCTTCCTCAGGGCAAATTCCCAGAAACAATACGGACATGACCTTAATCCTTAATCACTGGTTCCCAACCTTTTTGCCTGTTGTGACCCTTAAAACAAAGCTACATCCTCTGGCACCTTGTCGTCACAGTCTTCTTATGTCTACACTTTGTGACCAGTTCACCCTAAGAATTTCTCCAAATCCCTTCTTCAAATGTTTTATTTCATTACTTTCTAGATGCCTGAAGAGGTAAAATGAATTACTGAAATTCGTTTGAAAATCAAAAAACAACTCGTGACCCCTCAAATTAACCCAGCGTCTGGAACCACTGTCCTAAATGTTAGCTACAGCCCTGCTCAAACACACAGATGATCATACAGCTCCTCAAACATCACAGTCAGACCATTACTCGCTAAGAGTGCACCCATCTTTCTTTGATATGTCAGTATGTGGAGTGCTGCATAAATCATCAGTGAGACAGTAAAATGTGAGTTGAAATAATGAACTAATTTTCCCGATGGTATTTCAAGTGTCAAAGTATTTGCCAACACCCACCATATCATCTCTTCTGGTTACTGGTAACACTATGGCCTGCATGCTTTAGCAGCCATTTGCTGAAACAGCAGCAGAAACTACTAATCACTAAAATTAATAGAATTCTAAAACAGTCCAGTTGTGTGAAAGTTAAATATTCTGAATGCAAAGATAAAGCCCAAACAAATGGTTTCAATTAATTTTTTGTTTAAAACTATGCCAGCAGATCAGATGGTGCAGCTGCAGTTACAGCACCCATACTGTATTTCTCCAGCGCTACAGTCGAGCAGAATTCATTCTTTTTGCAGTTACGGGGGTTTTGCCAAAAGCAATCCAAAATTATCAAGTGGTTCCCGAAAAAGAAAACTCAGCTCTGTCTTTGAAATCCCTAAACTTTTTGCATTTCGTCTGGAGTTTGGCCCTTTCACTCCGCTTTTCCATAATTGAAGCACATAAATAATTGTACAGACAGAAAGAGAGATTATAATGAATAATTCTGGTTCAGATGTGAAGCCGTTTCGTCTTGTCCCCATTGCTGTTGTCATGTGAAAATGAATAAATGGATGGTTGGGGGAGCTACTAAGATGTATTGAATGTGGCAATGCAGTAAGCCTTTTTGTCTTTGTCTTTTCTGTCTGCCAGACGTTCTGCTGCCTGCCCTGACTGACAAAACGTGACACCGAGCCAAGTTTGACAACTGATAGATTACAGGTAGCAGTTAATACATTACTCTCAACTGGGCTCGACACTACCCGTTTCTCTTTTTCTGTCACTTAATTTTTTGGTGGGGGAGGGGACGTCTTCACCAATTTGTGCACTGAGCATCTGTAATCTGCTGCAAATATCGTAACACAGGCATGTTTGAGGAAAATATAACGACGGACAAATAGATGGTAGAAATGTAATTACCTTCATATACAGTCATTTTCTAAAAGGACAGTTGATATGTATTGACAGCAACATTTATATTTACAGACAATATATTTCAATATGTAATGTAACCCACATGTAGCTGAACATTAATGTAATCATATGACAGAATCGTCAGTGTATTACAATATAACTTTTCATTCAGTTTGAATGTTAAACTCCCAGTGCCACATTAAGTCTCAGAATATATCCCCACTGATTTATTTTTATTTCTTAAAGTTCAAAGTAATTTGGTGAGATGAGAATAAAAATGACAGAAACAAAACAGGTGAGAAAAGTGGAGGACTTGTATTGAGATAATGCAAATTAGCTCAAAGACAAGACATAAAAGAGGCTGTTTCTTTATTCGGGTTCATTAGTTTTCATACAGTAATGATTATTTTAAAGAAAGGGATCCATTTCATAAGCAGCTGTCGGTAATTTAGCCTGGAACTGTATTAGCTCAGCTTCTCATCATCTGTCTAAAATGCATTAGCATCTAAAAGGGGACCTCCACTATAATCTGCTGTTTTAGTGGAGAGCATGAGTCTGAAATGTGGTAGTCTTGCCTCACATAATCTGATTTCTGTGTAAATATTTTCACACAAATCCCACACAATCTGCCATCTCAGGTTTAACCATAAGTACTCCTATATAAGATCTCACATATCTTAAATAGAACTAATTTCACCCCTGCCACTGAGCAGTTCTCAATAACTTACAAGGTCATTTGAAATTATTTTTCTTTCCTACTGAATATACAAATATAAAAAGCTACGAAATGTATTGACATTCTTCGGAAGGTCTGTTAAAGAGCAAACCAAATCTCTGCTTCAGAAGATACACTCAAGTAGCTGTGTAAAGATGTTAATTACTGAGTGATTGTGAAATGTCAAACATACAACAACATCACATTACATTCACTTCAGGGTTACTCCGAGACACCATGAAAACCATGTATCTCCAGGTTAGGTGATAGAGCTTTTTCACAGAGGACATTTTTGACACAGGTGTAAATAATAAAATAAATGCTAAAGGCTGAATTCCATTTAGCTGCTTCAGTTTCAGGGTCCTGGTAGTGCGCATGCTGGCTCACTGTCACACTGTCACGGCTTACTGGGACGCTTGAATAGAACGGAGTCATCGTTAATGTGATTAGTAACACCTGTGCTTTTCCTACTATGACAAGTCAAAATGTCTGCTCTGAAAAAGGCCTGTATGTTGAAGGAGTGCGTGTCCCATTATGTCTTTAATCAAGTCCTTTAAAAACCCACTGGATTATCTTAACAACCAAAACTGTTTTTTTTTTCTCTTACACGTTTAAATAATTTTCCTGTTGTGATTGTGAAGAAAGTTGATATTAGACATTTTAAACATTGATACAGGCATAGTTATTGTAACACGAGTGTGTGGCTTTGTGTAAGGGTAGCTTCAGCTGACTGACATTTATCACATAGAGATGACACATCTGAAAAACAGTTTATGAAGTTTGGAGTAACGTAATCTGTTTAAAATCTTGAACTAGATTAGACCATGCTTGGCATGAACAAAACAGGTATGAATGTGTCCAAAGCTATTTTTTCACACGTCAGTTGATATTTTTACATCCAATTTGTCTTTTCCAATCCACACTTTATTTATAGCCTCTGTAGAGGGCAGGTTGAAACTTTGAAAAGCATCGTAAAAATAAGAAATCTGAACAGGGTTGTTTTTCTTAGATCCTGAACAATGGAGATACATGGTTTTCACAGGACAGCAATGATAAATGGAGACACAATAGAGAAAACTACAGTAAACAAAGTAATTATTTAATAAAATGTTTATTATTACCTTTTGTATTATTTTCTGTATACAAGAATGTGTAACAAAAGCCAAATAAGCAATCCATTTTAGTCTTTTAAAAATGGTAAGGCATGTCTGCTTGTATAACCATCAACTTCAGTTCCCCCAAAACACTTTGAACAGCGTGCACTGACAGCGCCGAAAATCTTAATGTGCTCCTTAGTTATCTGATTTTGCAAATCACAACAGTACCACACTCACAGCAAATGTTTTAGCAAAAGTGCAGCAAACGATTAACATCAAAATGGAGAAGACCTTGCATAACACATTTTGTTCTGAACTTTCTGTAAAAAACTTCAGTCAACCACGATTTTACTCTTTTTTTTTTTTTTTTTCCAGTTTTTCAAATGCCAAAGAGAATGAACGAGACACACAAAAAAAAAGAATATGGTTCACAGACAAATTAAGTTAAGCACTGAAGCATCTCAGACAGTGATACTGTATGTCTGACCAGGGAAACATAGCTTGTCAGGAGAGAGAGATGAATACACAAGGCGGTGGAAAATGGCAAACATTCCTCTCGTCGTAATGAGAGAAGACTGTTGTTTGTACCGATACAAGCTCTTTGGGAAAAAAAATCGACCTACTTCTGAAACAGTCTTTCCTTAATTCACTTTCTTTACTGTATTTCAGGAGCAGCAGTAAAGACCTGCCTTATCCTCACTCATCCAAAACTCTTGTTGCAATCACAGATCTTGTAGAGGCGCTTATGGGTGCATTGGACCCATTGTATGGCTGCAGATGCTTACTGAGTTTTTACACTTTGAAAAACATTGTTGTTAAGCCTCAGTGAGGAGGCAGCAGTGCCAAAGCTTAAACAATGCCAGTATCTGAAGCCACACGGCTAACTTCCTGCCTTATTATCGAACACACACGGCTCTGATTGTTGCGCCTCACTTCCGACCCCGACTCAGAAATATCTGCCGCCACTTGAAAACTGAATTTATATGGCGATATATAACCCACTAACTTGCTCTTCTTATCAACTCTTTTTCTCTTCCTGTTGTTGTACCAATTATAGAATCACCAAAGCACACAGATCATCCGAATGCAACTCTGTTACTGCCCAATTGAATCCAATTTTAGGGAACAATCTGACGCTGCACTTAACATCAAAACAAAAGTGCTGACAAAACATCTATTTGTGATTAGTTCTGCAAGTGTAGATGTATTCTCTGAGAAATGTAAACGTCTGAAGCTAAAATTGAAATATCAGTCTGAGCTTCATCAGTCCTACGGCCCCATGTAACAGACTATGATTTTTACATGAAACCTTCTTCATTGCAATTATCTGCTATCCAGGACATTACTCCTGGGTGGGGCAATCCTAACAGATCAGGAAAACTGTTGCTGCACATCAGGCCTGACAGCCAGTTACTTTAACAGTATTTTATTCAATATTCAGCACATTATAAATAGTTACTGCTGGATGTCCATCCTGTCTAACTACCTCCCATCTGTCTCATCTGTCTGACACACTGAAACAGCACCACTTGGTGCTTTTGCTAATGAAGTGGGTTCAGATCGGGATCTGTTTTTACCTCTGCCAAACACAGTTGGGTGGTGGGCTCTCTGTGCTCATGTAAAGATACCATGATCCGGCAGACGATGCATGAGCCATCAGAAATATCCAAGAGAAAGTGTAACCCATGTAACTTCTGCATAAACAGCTGTGTAAACACTATTTTAGATTTTGAGAGGCTGGTAAACTGTGTTTATGTGTGTTTAGTTTCCACTGGTTCTATCTCATACAGGCTTTGACTTCGAAAAGGCTCAACAGGCTTGCTCAGTCACCCCTGCAGTATGCACTGATATTTGCATGTACTATTTCGGCCAGTCAGAATAGATTCACCGACCCAGATCTTAAAAATGCCCGCTTGCAAGCATCCACTTTCCTATAGTGACTGAAAGAGCAACAGGACCAATGAGAGGAATACGATGAGATGAAGATGGCCTCTTTCCAGCCCTCAACTTAAGACAACGACCCAGGGGTGGGAAGTGAGGAGGTCTCCCATTGGTGACCACTTCTCTGCAGATTGTTTTCTTGGTGGTCATCTCGCCTGGCTTTGCTGGTGAGTACCTGTTTTCTTTGTTCCCTTCCATTCTGTAAGACCTTCTCAGCTTCCTCTTATCTACCCGGACTGTGTGTCGTTCTTATAATTTCTTTATTATTTTATTACTGCTGACCTGCTGTCCTCCTCGTCAGTGACTGTGTCGTGGCAGTGACACTGGTTTTGATATTTTGGTAGTGATGTTTCTCATGTTATCTTTATCCTAGCCTCTCCCTAGCCAAGTGTTCATCCAAATGTAGTGCACATTTTAACAGAATTTCCAGAAAATCAGCAAAAGAAAATGCTAATTAATGCACATTTCCATCCCACTAAAAGAGTGGTACTCAACCCTCAAATGATGCAAAACCATGTGGAAAACGTGATTGAAATATGCTATTTATGTTTGTTTTATCTATTAATTTTACTAAGATTACTGTCTCATCGCTCCACACAGATCTGATGTTTTTTTTTGCTGCCATTTTTCATCTCTTCAGTGGACCTACAGTGGATAATTAAGTCACATGCTTCATGTACGCCAAGTCTGTTTCCATTGCACTTTCTCGCATTTTGTTAAAATTTTGTTAAAATGCAACAAACAGTAAAAACTTTTTTGCAATATTTCGAGTTTTTTACGAATTTCCCGCATTCCCATTCAGGTTTTTTCATGCGCAAATTGAAAATGTACATAAGTGCAGGTTGATGGCAATGCATGTGTTGTCTGTCCCTGCATTGGTTTACTGCACTGGACACCACAATGCACTACACTGGACAGTTTGACCTTGAGGAGGACCTTATGTTGATCAGTGTTGTCTTTCCTCAGGCTTCGGTTGGATGGAGGCCTGTCGCATTTCCCCAATTAAGGTTTACGCATCAGTGATTTAATTATGTCATACTAGTTTTGGTGGGAGGCTGCTGTTCAGTCACCTTCTCCTAAAGCGGTTTCTGCAGGGAGTGAGGCGACGGAGGTCAACTGTTTTCCCATCTGTTCTGAAGTGGGAGCTTCCTGTGGTGCTCGGGGTCTCTCTTGTGAGTAATATGAGCCCAGTGAGGAGAGATTTCTCTTAAAGTGCTGTCTGTGAAGACAACCATGTTGCTGGGGCAAACTCTAGTTGTTTGTTCATTTGAAGGGACCACAGAAGCACTGCACTTCACCCACCCTGTCATTTGTGCCTAAGAACATCAGAAATGTTTTCAGGCATTGGAAGGTGCAGCTTGATGCTATTTTCACTCTCCCCTCATGCTGGCGACAGGGTGGTGAAACTCTTGTGTCCCATGCTTTTTTTTAGTATGCTACGTGAAACATGCAGTCTCTTTGAGATGCTCACAGCAGCTGTTCATTTGTTACAGCGATGGGTTTGGGGAAGGCCCCTGTTGAGACATGAGACGTGCTTATTGGCTATGTGAAAGCATTTCAGGTGCTTATGAGCTGATGGGATCCTCCAGGCACACTCCAGCATGAGGGTGGCTGCCTCAACTGCCCTCTTTTGTGGAACAGTGAACATTTGCCCATTTGTTTGTTTCTACAGTATGCCTGCAACATTTCTGGCACCTGCCTTTTCTGTGTGACCAGAGGTCACTGCCATCGAGTTGTGTTGATGGACTGCAAGCTATTGGTTTTGCTCCCTGAGCCTCTAGAGCTGTTAGAGGTCGAAGCCTGTAAGAGATAGAATGAAGGTTATGAATAGTAACCCTAGTTTTAGAAGTACAGTCAGAGCCCTCTAGCCATGTCACCTGGCCTCTTTTTGAGTTGCTGACTTTGTACATGCCTTTTAAGAAAACATGACCACTTCTATAACCTGTAGCCTGTAGGGTGGAGGTGGAGGTGGATCTGTTCTGACTGGCCAAACAAGAAGGTGCTCCATAAGACGTGAGTGGGTAAACCTGCAGAGCCTGTCAGAGGGCTGCGTGTGAGCTAACAGGATCAGGGTTAAAATGCGTAACCTTCCATATATGTAATGTATAAACAAAGGACAAAAACATACAAAATAAATCATAATCATGAATAATTAAAGCATGGAAGCCAAGAAAATAAATGAAAATGTCATTAACATATACCTAATATCACTAATATAGTCCTCTGAGAAATAAAAAGGAAATGTGATGAAAAGTGCATGTTAAGTACCCAAACAGAAGAGAGTAAATCAGGTAACTGAATATTGTTAGCAGGCAATTGTAGTATAATGGCTTAGTGTTGTTGCAGAAACTCTGTTTTTTTTTCATTTTACAGGTGATCAAATAACTTGTAAAAACAAATAATACATTTATAAAAAAAATGTAGCCATTAACTAAACCAGTAAGATTACATTACAGTACCTTCCAGTGAAATACATACTGCAACTGTTTTATAAGTACAATACAATCAGTTAAATGATCTGAAAATATAGATCTTCTTTCTCTATGGGGTGGATGTTTCCTGTAGCTTTATAAACTTATGAAGCCAACAAAAATAATCTGTGCAAAGTAGTTCTCTTAGTGCAGTACACTTTCTTAGAGATAATCAAATGTGCAACTATAAAGTGGCTGTAAGAACTGCCGCTTCCTGAAGCCACACTGATATGACCAAACAGGAAACCAGGTAAACTGCTAGCACTGTACAATCCTGTACCAACCAATCCAAAACTGTGTAGCCTGCATTAAAAAAAACCCTAAAAAAATGTAGTTTTTTTATCAGTTAACATCATTTCCACGCATGCACACAGTAAGACTTTCTCCTTTTGTCTTAGGGGGACAAGACTAATAGGATAAAATGGGTGTTGTCTCATTTTCACATCATACAAAGGAAAAGAAAAATATATTCCCCTTTATCTGAAAGATCAGTTTTCACTGGCTTTCAAAAGAGAAGCATGTTTTTCAAAACCCACTTTAGAATAATGAGAAAACACCACATGTTCATTCTTTTTTTTTCAGAGACGTGAAAGCTGGTTCAGTGATGGCACCGAGCATTCTTTGGGGGACGAGCAGGATGCAGCACTGCACTCACTTCCAGTCCTACCATACCACACAGTAAGCCAAACTCGACAGGTTTCCAGGAGGTTCTACATGTCCAGTGAGGGAACAGCAGTAGAACTTGCTGTTAAACATACTGTACGTAACAGTATAAAAGTCAGTGATCAGGCCACACCCATGTATTATCTCCATTGAGTCTGCATTGCCCAGAGTGGGAGTGTGAGGGCCACCATCACCAGCAGTAGGGAGGGTCCGCGGGAAAGTGACTTGCCTGCGGCGGCTGCTGCTGCGCGTTCATCACTTCTGTCAGCTCCGATCACAGGAGCCTCTGTTCCAACAAAAACAAACTCTGTTGTGCAGCCGTCAGAGCAGCCGCTGCCACTGCCAGAACTACTGCCCTCGTCACCTGCAGCAACAAAATCACACAAATTAAAATTAAAATTCAATATCATCACAAGCAGCTATTAGTTTGGTCCATGCCAATGGGGAAGTGAGAATATAGAAACAAGCCCTGGTCATACCAGAAAGTGGCACAGCGAAGCTCAACCACGCATCCTAGTGATATAAGTCTGTACAACTTGGTAATTCACTTTTCTGATTTGAATACTTTCATTCAATTTAGTTCAAAGATTCACAGTCGCTGACTAGGTAGTTTGTTAACTTTGTTTCTAAGCTAACGGAAAGCATCATCGTCCAAATACATTTCGGCACGTGCATCAGTTAAGTGATGGCATCACTGTCGAAACGCTGTTAGGTTTGGCTCTGATTCTGACTTTAGTTCAGTAGTAGGTTTAGTCTGTTCCATTCAGTTTAGTACAAAACTAGGCCAAGCACTATTTGTAAGGTTAACTATTTACAACAAACTCATCACATCGTGATTGTTTCTGTGGCTTTTCTGTTCGTTTAATAAGCTTTTAACAAAGAAGTACTGTTCAGTTTTATTACTGGGCCTACCTTTTTGTATACTATACGGATTATGCCTTTAAGTTTCTTAAATTTTATTGAGCAACTTCTATGTTGCAACAGGCTGCGTTAGTGCTCGCTGGAAACTAATCCACCTTAATTCTGCAAATAAAACAAGATTCCAGTGACGTCTTCTTCGGCTGAAATATGGTAATACAGTAATCTTTTTTAAGTGTGGGAGCCAGGGTAAGATGACCCTTTGTCTAATGCTCAGAGTATATTACAGACCTAAAACACTGTGAGGGATATAATGTTGTGTTCTTGTCATAAGTGTTGGTGTGACCGAGCCTTTACAGGTGGAAAAAAAAAGGTTTTGCATGATTGAAAATGGCCAAAAGATGGTGCTTATGAATAGTGGTGTGTGCAGAAGGTTGATCTTTAAACAAGGATGTTAGCATAGTACAGTAGCATAGTGTCTACTTTTTTTATTTAGCCTGCTTCTGTGAGATATTAACCTATGCAACAATTTTAGTTGCTCCAGCACTGGGTCTCTGATGTTGAAGCAGACACCATTCCTAACAGAAAAACAAACATGACAGCAACAAAAATAGAGTTGAGGTGCAAAATTTGGTTGCGGTAGTCATGCAGCCACGCATTTCACTTGAAGCTCAGAGAATCTTCCATCTTGTCAGCTGAATGGGATCCACAGAATCAGAGAGTAAGAATGGTTTCTGTCATGGCAGATGTGCATCTTCCTAAACACAGGCTTGGCTGTCTATCATTGTCTGTGTCACCGTACATACAGCTATTTATTCTCGCATCCTGTGGAGTATGATGAGTTGCTACATGAATGACACCTGAGATCTTATTTCAGTAATCACAGTTTATATGTATGCAGGGGTGTGTTTTATGTGTGTGTGTGTGTGTGTTGTGTGGTCCAGTCAAATCCAACATGCAGTGCCAGAAATCAATACAGAAACCTTTCTCTCTTTATTTCACTTCAAATGATTGTCATTATCTCATCTCCACCTGCACTTCCAAACACCAGACAGACTGGAAAACATACTAGAGTCCTGGAAGTAGATGTCATTTCCATTGTAGGCGTTCTTCAGCTTGTTGGTCATGACACGTAGAGCCATGATCTGCTGTCGAATCAGTGTGTCAGGCCTGGTGATATCCACGTCCACCTCTGGGTTGTTCACCTGGTTGGTCAAACCCTCCTTCACCACTTCAGGGAAATATCTGGACACAGTGACATACCAAGAACTTGAATCACCTAATATCTTCATGTAGTATCACTGGAAGCTCTTTTAAAATGGGCCTTTATGGCAATGTTTTCTAGGTGTATTACAAAACATTTGGTTGACATAACCATAGAGTTTAGTAGATAACAATGTTGTTCATATTTGCTTGATTCCACTATAGTTTGTAAGAAATTAAAGTAGTAGAGTCTCAAGAAATTTAAATGAAGTTATCAAGCGGCATCAGTGACACTGAATAAGAGGCTATCTGCTGTATGGTGGCTGACAGAGCTCGACACAGTGCAACTTCAGAAAACACAACAAGAAACCTCTTCAACCTCTGACAACACACACTTCACATTTAAAACAAAAAATAGCTGCAAATGACGTGACAAAGACGTGCTGCATATCTGTGGTAAAATTGGTGAGTGTGTCTCTCAATTTGTTGGTGTTTTATTTATTTGCAGTGTTTTCTTTAAATGCAGCATATGTGTTGTCAAAGCAGTGCGGATGTCTTCCTCATTTGCTTGTGTTTTCTTAAATTGCTGTGCGTTGAGCTCTCTCTGCCACCAAAGAACTGATCCAGTTGTTGTCATTTGCCAGTGTGACTGCAGTGTCAACCTGTTGGCTCTTGTGCAGCCATTGCGTCCATCTCTTTCACTTACTGAAGTGTGTTTGACCAGGAGATTGCATCTTTGCTTTCTCCACAACATTAGACATAGATAATCTCTAGAAATTGTGGAGTATCTCATGATCTTGGGTAACTGGCTGAGAACTCACAAAGTCGAGCAAGTGAAATGATACAGAATTATAAGAGCTACTCTTTCTAACGACGGCTGCTTAAATCAGACAAAACATAAGTGTGTAATCAGGCTTAATTCTATTTCATGTTGGGAGTGGTGGCCCTTTGCTACGGAGAGCCCTTAACATGCCTGATGCCCACTACTACCATGACTACTTTGTGTCTTTTTTTAACTTAATAAATCAAAAACAATTTAACTGCTGCACAATGAAAATACTGCACTACATGAGAAAGGCAAATGTTTGTGTTTCAGCAACAGGAGAATCCAATGATTTCATAACACACTCCTAACATGGTCTGACTGTTAGTGACGTTTTATTATCTCTGGGCAATCAATTTAACTACCAGATTTAGAGCGATGCTTAAATATGGTACTGGCACAAACAAGAGAATTACCATGTCTTTTATTGCACCATCTGGTGATTTTGTTACTTGGAGAGGGCCAAAGTGATGGGGTGATATATTTTCTCTGCCAGCGTCTCTGGTTCACTGTCAACTCACTCTCCAATCTACTGTACGGCCCGGCGATACTCTACACGCTGCAGTGGTGATAAGAGGTGTTGGAAGCGCCACAGTCCCCAGAGAATTAGAGGCTCAGAGCTTATATAGAAGTTCTCCATATAAGCACTAACCATTGTACTTACAGAGAGAGTGTTAATCTGGGAACACAGTGTGGTTATTTTAATCCCTGGCAGGCAAAATGTGATAACCGTAGAGTGAATGACTTTGCTGTAGTTACAAGGAGCAGCAGAAGTCCTCACCTGCCCTTAGTGTGGCTGTTCCAGCACTGCTCCTCGTCAGTCTCTGTGAGCTTGCCCTTGGCACAGACGTCATCTGGCAGGTTGGACCAGAACCTCTTGGACTCCTTCAGCTTCTCTTTGATGTCAATCACCTGCCATGGGGCAAAACAGAGGACAGAAATACATTAGGGTCCATAATTTAACATTTCAAAGGCACTCATCATACTCAGATCCTTTATTTGAGTAAAAGTAACAATACCACAGCGTAAAAATACTCTGTTACAAGTAAAAGCCATACATTCAAAATTCTACACAACTATTACCAGCAAAATGTACTTAAAGTATCAAAAGTGCAAAATGGAAAGATTATATATTGTTTTTAGAGATAATAATTTGTACACACACACACACGTTATTATTGTGTGCAACAAGATAAGAAAAGGGGCTCTCCTGTTAAGTTTTGTTGCGAGGCAGTTTACAACTTTATCATTCTTATAAGTACGTTATGATCTTCATCAGCATGACTTTGCACAACTCTAACCTGAGTAGGTCTAATCAGTAACATAAGTGAAAACACCTGTGAGGGTATGTGGGACCTTTAATCTGTAACAATGCATCATATTTAATAAGTTGATCATATGTTTTGTATGTAAAAATTAAAGTAACTAGTAACTATAGCAGATAAGTAAATGTTGTGAAGTAAAAAGTCTAATATTACCCTCTGAAATGTAGTAGAGTATAGGTATAAAGTAACATAAATTGGATATACTTAAGTACTTAGTTACTTTACACCACTGTGTAGTTCTCACCATGAATAGTAAATTGATTCCACAACTTTCACTTAACTAACAATCAATGAGCAATCAGCAATACATGCCTAAACTAAACAAAAACAAGTACAACAGACTCCAATAGTTCCATCTCTGTATAAGAGTGTGACACATTGTGAGTTTAAACATTCATGTGGCAGCAAAAGTTTTGTGTAGTTGCACAACGCCTTCTGTTCATTTATTCCATCGGGAGAGAAGTACTTTTGGACTGCGCGGGGTTCTTTTTCTTTCCATTTTGCTTCTTGTCCACTTCCATCCATATTGTGTTCATCTCTGATTCATACGAGACAGACTTGGGGTTTCTCGTTTGATATTTGGCATGAGCGGTCACCCCCGACTGATTCCATCTGGACTCAGCAAGAAGTTTGAGCGGGTGACTAGCAAAGAGGTGGGGAAAAAAAACATGAGGACTCATCATGTACAGAAGCACACTTGGTATTGTTGGTAACCTTCATGAAGACAGAGAACACAAAAGCCTACCAAATCTACCAAAATATATAGGGGTAAGATATTTATATGTTTAAGTATGCACCATATGTATAAATATGTTGTTCACTTTGTTCATAATATAAACAAACTCACTTGTACTTAACTAGTACTAAGCTTTTGTCACCGGAGAGCAGGATGGCATACAGTTTACAGCATGAACACTAATTCACCCAGAAAGTTGTGAGGTCCTATTCAAGATTTTTAAACTTAAATGAGTAGTAGGTAGTAGTTCAACATTTTGGGAAATGTGCTTATTCACTTTCTTGCCAAGAGTGAGATGACAAGCTCGATACCACTCTTATGTCTGGTTACATATGAAGCTACAACCAGCAGCGGGATAGCTTTAGCCTAGCATAAAGACTGGTAACAGGGGGAAACCGCTAGCCTGGCTCTGTCTAAATGTTAAGTGCTGCCCTGTTTCTTGGCCACGGTGACTTCCTGGAGTCTCCGTTGGTTGCCTGGCAACAAGACTGCAAGAAGTCTGTGCTCCCATCCAAGAAATAGTCCAGCACATAACCATATGTGAAACCACAACTTGTCGTTGTACTTCAGTTTTTGTCTGATTAACAAACAAGATATAATGTGTTAATTAGTGAGCTTTAATGTTGCCGATAGGCAGGTCTTCAGACAGAGCCACACTAGCTGTTTCCCCATTTCCAGTCTTTATGCTAAGCTAAAGCTAACCAGCTGCTGGCTGTAGATGAATATTTACCGTACAGACACAAGAGTCCTATAAATCTTCTCATTAATGGAGCGACGCCTGCGAGCTAGTTCAGGCAGTCAACTCGAGCTGCATTACTATACACATGTGACATACCTCACTCTCCACAACGATCTAACAAACACACACTCCCAATTTAGCGGTCTATGTAAACTGCAAAATTTCCCATCTCTCCCTCTGCCTGTCAACGCCACTGCCGCCCTGCATCAGTATTACCGCTTGTTCTTTCAGCCCCACCACCACCCCAGCATCCACCTGCATGCTCCGGCTGGGGGGTTTAAGATATTTGCTCATATGTCTATGTAAATCTATCTACTGGGAGTGATGAGGTTGGAGCCTAGACGCCAAACTCTAACTATGTTCTGCTGCTATAAAACACATTTCAAACGTGAGTTGTCTGACTGAACTCTCATTACTGTTACTTAGTACCAGTAACAGAATAAGAATGCATTTTTGTTAATGATGAAATAATATGCTCTTTTCAGATTAAAAAAAAATTCAAAAACTACACCAATTGTTCCAAATGTACAGATGCTTGGCCACTTTATGTTTTTGCTTCCTCCTGGGTTGATGAATTCAGTGTGGAAGATTAGTACAGCTACACAGAAAAGGCCTAAGCGAGAGGAACACAGGTGATATTCTGCTTAAAAACCCCAAACAAACAAAATCGATAGATATTATATCCTGTATCAATAAAACATAGTGAAGGCACAAACTGAGCCCTGTATTAGACAGGTGATGTATTCATTGTGTGTGTGTGTGTGTGTGTGTGTGTGTGTGTGTGTGCGTGTGCGTGTTAAAATATATTTTGGCAAGAAAGAACATTGTTGATGGGTCATGACCTCCTCTGTGGAATTCTATTGCTTTCAACAGTGTCGCAATTTTTTCTGTAAATTGTTTTGGACTTGAACCAATTTCTGCTGCTGAATTCTTCAAGGCTCTGAAAAGCGTAGACTGCAAAATATCTGTCTCATACAATTTATACCCAAATATTTCAAAAACAACATTTGATTTAATGCAAAGCCCAATGCCTCTATTCTTAATCTTAGTTATATTACAGCAGAGTTCCCAAAGTAAACAATATTTGGATGATATGAAACCCTGTGATATTAATAATTATTGCTCTGTATGAAAAACAAACACGAGGAATTACACACCTCCCACTCCTAACTCCTAAGCCCTTTAATTAACTAGCGAGGAGTGACTGACATGAGTTACCTCAGGCCTCTTCAGTGGTTAAAAGGATTTTTCAGGAGAGAAAATATAGCTGCAACTGTATCTGAGATTCTGACCTATCAACCTGCTTGTTTGTAGCAATACATACATGTATATCTACAGCAAAGATTCATTCAAATACACTGCAATCATATTCAGACCCCTGGAGCTTTAGGACACTTAGTTGTACTACTACAGTGTGTTTCTAAATGTAATTTAATTGCAATTCACCCTTTGCTAAACCGCCTTTAGTTACTGTTGCGATGCTTGTCAAGCTTTCCATTCAAGCACAGCACATTTACAGATCACAACGATAACTGTGGCAGATTTACCATTGCCATTCTTAGTCATTCTTGAAATGTCTTTGATTTCACGCAAAGGTGAACAAAAGCAGCCTCTCATTTCTAACTGACAACGGCTGAAATGACGAATGTTGCTAGCAGATTTTAGCAGTTGTTGTAGCTAGTTAGTCTGCTATTTTACATTAGCTCCGGTGAGTTGGCTGAATGCTCCATCTCCAGCTGACTTGTTTTAAAACAAGAACCATGTAAATGGCATGCTAATATTTGGAGTTTATGTTTGTGCAGACAAACACACAGTTTGATCCATTCCTTACACTTTTGCTCCAAAGCCCAATAAGGCTCTTACTACAGCTCCATACACACCACTTGTGGAAAAATCCTACCCTAGTTACGGTTGCTAATCGCTAGTCGGGGGTATGGGACAGTGAGTTATAATTGTGTTCTCTAAAAAAAAAAAAAAAAAAAAGCTTATATTTACAGTACTTTACTGTTATGCAGTAGTTGTTGGGTTTACTTTAGTCAACATACATGTATCTAGGAAGGAGTTAAAGGAGTCTGTCATGTCAGCTTGCAATCACAGGTGCACTCTGTATATTGAGGCAGTGTGCTTTGTGGTCGGCGGTCAGTTCAGGATGTGGCACTGACTGCTTTGCCGTTTGAGGGTTAGGGTTGGAGGAAAGACAGTTGAGAGAGAGTGGGAGCTATCAGATTAGCTCTTTCAAGCCTGAGGTAATAACCCAGTGAGCAGCAGCATTTCTTTATCTTGGCCTTGGCTACAGGCCACAGTAGCCTGTGGTTCATTCAATAAAGCCCTTGCTGAATAGAGTAAACACGTCATACAGTATAAATTAACTCTGCTTCTTGAGGGTGCAAAGAATTTGATAAGTTATATAACTACTTCTCATTATGCTAAATATTTAACAGTGTTACACATCTGCATGTGCCAGCTGTTGTGAAAATTATCCCTCACTGAGATTTAAAATTAATTTAAGAAAAGGTAGGAAATGGAGAGGTCAACCTTGTGGTTATCTAATTAAAACACTTGCACATTCATAAAGGACCACTCACACCTTCCCCTAATCCCTATCCTACCTACGTGGCATCCTGGACTCTGAATCATGTGATTTTGAAATTGTTTCATTGGATTTACATATTTTATTGGATTCATCTCTCTGTACCCATTTCTTTGACTTACTATATTGGACTTCTTATACTGGATTTGCTACGTTAGTATTGGATCCCTTATAATCCTTTTGTATAATTATAATCCCATTGCTGTATTTTGTATTGCTATAAACTGTTACAACTTTTTGTTCATGGTTTGCAATTGCCACTTTCTCACCTACAGCTCCTACTGCACTTCCTGCCGTCTGACCAGGAAAGATCTTCTTTTAAATTTCTCCTCTAATGGTTTTATTTTCCTTCTGTCCTAAGGTTTTGTTTCTCCCGATTTAATAGATAGCTTATGAAGGGTCGGGAACTGCAGTTGTGGGCCTGGGAAGCCTATTGAGCCAATGTATGTGATGTTGGGCTAAATAAAACAAAAAAACTTGACTAAAAATAAATTGAGGCTATTCTGCCTTTAATTGATTAAAAACATACAGTATGTTGCTCCATAGATAATGTGACAGTTTTCATTTACAGACATCTTTATCTCCATTGGATATGTCTACTGTAAATGCAAAGCCATGGCCACCGAAAACACTTGTTTTTGATTGGCTTGCAGGTGTCTGTTCAAGTATCTAGACACCTCAAATATAGTTCCAGTTAACAGTTAACAGTTTAACAGTTATTCTAAATTAGTGTAGCCTGATAATCACACTGAACTGCCATTTTGTCACACTTAATTCAGCCTGATATTATGTTCATATCAGCAAATGTCTTGTTGGGAGGGTGGTTAATTTATTTTGTTCTAACCAATCAATAGCGAGTGACGTTTCCGTCCCACCACGGATCACATCGATCAAAGAAATATGTTGTATGAAAGAGTTGTTGTAAACTGACTTACGGTGACTTGTACAACTCATCCACGCTTGTTACGATTATTCTATTTTTCATGCCAGTTGCTTGGTAGCTATCAAGCTATGTAGGAAGATGATGTCAACATGCTTAATACCGTCTACTAAGCTCTGATTGGTTCATTATTTCTCCAACCACAGGAAACAGGCGTCCATGGCCTGTTTGAATCACTGAACAAATCTGGGACGCCTTTTTATGCACTCTTACCTACATAGGTAGACCTAATGGAAGCTGTTCAATCTAAAACATATTTTTTTAACTTTACCCTTTTCCATGTTGTTCTAAGTGCACTTTGATGCTTTGTTCTTTTGTTCATAAAAATGTATTTGTTTGGTTAAATCCAGATTGTATTCTTTGGCTTCTACAAAATTTTGATTCTGAGAACCATGGAAAAAAAAAACCTACTCTGAAAAACATCCTGTTTATTTATTCTTGACCCTCCAGTTAAAGATGAAGCCCTCATTACTCATTTAAAGTGCATGTGGACACCAGTAATAGCGCAAAAAAAGCACACTTGACATGTGAACACACATGCACTCATGTACTCACACACACACCCCCTCATCATGTCCTAGTTACACTGGGGATTTGGGAGAGTGCATACAGTGAAGCCTCGGGTCTTAACAGGACATGAAAGGGCCTGTACCAACAGGATGCTACTGCAGGACACTGCCCTCACATTTGATGTGGTAATTCTGTCATGGCGACACCAAAGCTGGTTAGGTTTAACACATGCTGCTGTGGCTCTGATTCATGATGGCCCACAGCATCTCGGCTCTGACAACAAAATATGGATCAGGTCAGAATAAGCTTGGTTGTTTTACTTTAACTTTAACATTTAACCACAGTAATGTGACATTGATATGGTCCATTCTGACAACCGAGGGTCTGCAAACAGGAATATTTCAGATGAACTGGATGCAGGAAGGAAGGATTACTTGTTTTTTAACATAAATAAATCCATTTATGATTCATTTGGGAACTGATGCCAATGAAGTATAATGCAGTGTGCTCCATTTGTATAACATAATGTCCAGTCCACATAAACAGTGTCAAGAGTTCAATATCAGCACAGCCTATTCTACAACACAACTACAGCAGTAAACAAGTATTTGCTCATAAATAAATGCAAACACACATAAGCACACACACACACGCACATTGTACTGAGGGTGAATTGTGAAGACAGAAATCTAACCATGAGTCTTTACATGAGCGCCCAGGGCAGTGAGTCTGACTCCTGCTAGAATAGCTACTGCTTTCACCGCACCTGTGCTGCTGCTGCTGCAGCCGCAGGATTAGATGCAGCTGAACCTTCAGTGTCTTGCCTCATCTCACTGATGGCCCAGAGTTCACTGCTGCACTGCTTTGCACAAACCACTGAATAACTGATAATATCAACTACAGGTTCATTGGTAAAAGAGATTGAGAACAGTGATACAGATTTTTCTCAGTTGGACCCATTCTACCTGTTTGTTTATACACTCAGTTGCCAATTTACCCTCATTGATATAAATGGGGTGGACATAATAATAGAAGCACCTGTCAGTATAATATACAGTATATATAGATAAATCACAGCCTTATGTGCTTAAAACAAGTTTTTAAACTCAACATGAAAGCAGAGATTCATAACTTCCCATACGTTGTCACCCACTATAGTGATGACGGAATTAAATGATGTTTAAATTATGACCACATTTGTGACGTTGTGTCGCCAGCTGCAATTAAGTGAACTGACATTATTTTACACAATCTGCAAAACAGATTTGATGGTAAAAGGTCCACAGTTTATGCAGGCTATGACTTTATAACAGGACTGCAACTTGTGTTTAGTGATGAACACCAGCGTTATCCAAACACAGTAATTACACTCACATATGGCTAGCGTGTTTATTGCAAGATAAGGTAAGTTATCTAATAAGCTAGCTGGAGATTTATGATTTTATGATTAGCCACCGGGTAAAGGTTCCTGTACCTATATTCACCTTTCAAGCCACTCACGTGCCGTATGTGCATTGAGAGGGCTCTTGGTCACTGTAATGATTCCTCCTCTTCATATTGGCCGTATGTGTAGTTGCTCTACAAAGGCATCTCTTCACAGGCAGCATGGAGAGCAGGGATAACAGTGACCCCCAACTCTTTCAACGTGCATATGGCACGTGAGTGTTGTATTAAGATAGTCTTGGAAAAACTCTTTGATAAAATCCGAACCTATCCTTTGACAGTTTTCACTGGCACAGTTTTCTGTTGAAGATACATACTGAAAATGTGATTTGGGGATTTGGGTGATCTAACCCTCACATTTTAAAATACTTTGGGCTGACTCACCCAGGGTGCTTTGAGATAAAACTACACTCATTCAAAACTAATAATGTGCATCCCACTTCTATACTATGAACACCACCAAATACCAAGCAGGGACTTGTGACAACATAAAATAGACAATCTCCTTAAAACCTGCAGTTTCAATCGCCAGTACAAAAACACCCTATGAGTGCAGATTTACCATTCTAATCTATTCCCTCCTTTCCTATGTGTACTGCCGGAATTAAAGATTTTATTCAAACAAATCTTTATCCCAACACACCTCCTCTTGGGTTTGCTGAATTTTGGAAGTGGTGTCAAGTGGTTGTTGATCTATCGGAGCATGTAGGGCGCCCTCCAGCAATGCATGTTAATGTAGGTCCAGGCACTTTCATTAGGATTTCACAGGTCAGATCCACCTGCTTCCATACATACAGTTTACTCTAGATAGCAATAATATAACCTTATTAAACATGGAGACAGTTAAGCATATCGGAATGAACTGGCTTACTTATCTCAGGTCCAGCTCCTCATTATAATCTTTTTTTGATTATTTGTTTTGTTAAGCTTTTGTTTTGGCATATCACAAGTGCTTTCTTATATGAATGCTCACAAATGTTATAAGTATGTGGACATACGTTCTGTCTATCTAAACTGCCTGGTTGTCACTGTGAAGAGTTGTATACAGAGTGGGAGTGGAGCTATAGCTCACTAAAGCAAGGATTAAACACTGCGATAGGCCCCTGCTTACGTCTCTGTTAACAACAGTGACTCTCAGCCCAAGAACACACATGGGCCATTAACAAAGCCTATCTTAATCGATTTCACAAAAACAATGTGATCCACTATGACTCACTGAGGTGAAAGCATTAATCGCAACCAAAGCACGCACCACCAGCTTGTCAGTCTTGTCAAATGACTCATACAACATCCGATTTCGAGAAGAAGGAATAATAATAAAAAATAAAAAGTAAAACAAGAACATCTTTTAAAACAAGCACAAATAAAAACAGCAGATGGCAAAGACATGAAATTAAAGCAACATTTAAAAAAAGATTAATTTTTAATTCAAGAAGATACTGGTGCACAACTCTAGCTTCACTCCACAGTCTATGGGCCCTAATAGATCAAGCCCAGTGCCCCCTGGTCTGAGTCTAGACAGTGGAACAGCCATGTGGGCCTTGCAAGATGATCTCAAGGTGTGCTCAGGCTCATGTTGATTTAAAAGCTCAGAACGTGGTTTAAATACTAATAATAGAATTAAAATCGATGCCAGTGTCGGAAGGCCAAAATGGAGATAATGTGTTTCCTCATTCTAGACCCAGTGAGTCTGGCTGCAGTTTTTTCAACTATAGCTGCAATCTAGAAATACTCAGATATCAACACAGTAACAGTAATCACAACAGGGGGATATGAAACCACATATGATGGTTTCCTGGAGGTTTGAAGGTAAAAACAATACCTTTAAAAAGGCCCTCAAAGCATATTTTCTGAACCAGCTTCTTACTACAATATTAGTTTTAAGGTCATACATGGACATGCAATTTTCTGCCAAGGTTAGGACAGTTTTGGTTATTTCACATGAGAGATGTCTGTATTTGTTTTTTTGTCTGGGCTCGTCTCGCTGGTTTGAGGTGGTTAGAAAAAGATGATGTCATTTACCTCTGTGCACCAATCAGAATTTAGCAAGATTTGAATTAAAATGTGATTGCAGTTGTGGTTTGTTTGCTTATGTTGTCCGGCCGCTGTTAATCAAATCTGATCACACCACACCCACACAGATCTATGAACTCTATCTGAGTTTTTTAGAGTTAAACTCTTAATAAATAATAGTCATAAATATTTAATGTTATATAGAAAAATGTTAGGTCTTCAGAGTTAAGAGAAAACAAGAATTTACTACTGACTTCAAGCTTTTGGGCTTAGGTTATGTGCAATTTCAAATAATTAGTGCAAACACCACTTACATATATTTATTATACCAAATTAAAAAAGTATTTAATTAAATAAAGAAGGCTTATCAAATTGAATGTTACAATCTGTTTTAAAGGAAAGAGTAGGGTATTGGATTATTTTCTGATTGATAGTGATATTGCCAGTGAGAACATTATTTATTCTGGCAATGACTAGTAATAGCTGTAGAACAAACAGCAATGATGTTTGGATTTCATGGGCATCATTGGTGAAAGGCTAAAGCAACACGCTGATGGTGAAGAGTACTGGCTTGGCAAAATATTGGCTTTTAGCATTCACATGTCTCGTGGATTAAGGTGAAAGCCATCCTTTTGGGAAGAAAAAATATCTGTGACCTCAGAACAGATTAGCCTATAATTGTCAGTGAGGATACTGCACGTTACAGCTGTGTGTGGGTTCGATAGCAAAATGTTTTTTTAAAAAACTGGTCTGCAGGAGCTGGACTGTATCATTCTGCAATGTTCTGTAGAACATTTAAAGGTTAAAAATCTAACTTTTTTTCAGCAAGGACTAATGCCCTATTTGCTGGTGTCCTTTTAAAAGAGAGGGGACTCCTGGATGTTTGTATCTGAGAAGGAATATGGGTTTTATCTACCGGGATATAATGTTTCTAACTGTGGAATCACTGATAATCAGAGCTGATGGTCGGGGTGAGGGAGATGCTTTGGTGCTAACCACAGTGCTCAGAGGCAGAATTTTCTAACTGGCTCGGGCTATGACAAGCACAAAGTAGCAGCGAGGGTCAAGGTAATATCTGCACAGAGAGATATCTAAGAGCTCAGGAGCCTGCAATTCTCTGGCCATTACACCGAGAATATTAAATATGTTTTGCAGTTAGATTTTCAGAGGTGAAGGCAGTGGAGAGGATAGTCCAGCCCTGCTGCTGAAGTGTTGTGGCAGGACCAAGAAAGTCCAGGAGATTCAGTACTGGCCCTTTTCCTTTCACATAGACAAGAGCAGTTATCACAACCAGATGTCGAGTTGTGTGGAGGAATGGCTGACATGGGAAATAAAAAGTGGTCTTTTAAGGAGGCAGGGTTTCTAGCAGGATAAGAAGGTATCAGAGGAGCAGTTTGCAGGAACTTACACATGAGATCTCTTTCAGCTGCCACCTCAACTTTTAATGCCACATCTACCCAAAGAGATGTGGCATTATAGGTGGTACAACACACCACTAGTTTTACTAATGCAAACCCAAGGATTTAGATGCAAATTTGTCTTCATTAAACATATTCATATGTTTCAGGGGCTGTAAAGGCAGTGGTCATTTGTACAGCAAAAGTCCCAGTTCATTACTGCTCTAACCAGGTGAACTGGTTAATGCAGTACTTTACCCTTTTTCCTGATCATGTCTACAGCTAATTACATAATTAGTGGAGGTGCTGTAACCATAATAATATGTCCCACACATCTGTTAATTCCAACAACAGGCAGTAGGTTCAGTTGGTATGCAATTCACAAACCTGTCCCCATGACAACTGCTTTACCCAATAACCTTCATGATTTTTTGCAGCACTATGTGTGTGTGTGTGTGTGTGTGTGCGCACTTGTTATCCCTGTAATTATATTTGCAATATAGTCATAAAAGGCTATGCTCATATTACACCGTATTTACTGTAGTATCTGTTAGGATCTGACATAGACCTTCAGACATGCAGCTTCAATGGGAGCACAGAAATGAGAAAAGTGACAAAGCCACATTTGTGCAAAACGAGGAATCAATCATTTTTTACAAACTGTAAATACAAAAATATTGAAATTTCCTCTCATGAGAGCCATGACAAAATTGAACTCACATCGCTGCACTCAGTTTACTGTATACGCACTTGTATTACTGTAACTACTGTCCTTGCTTCTTTTTACAAAGCAGTGAAGAATGGTTTTTTTTTTGGCTTTTTCCAAATCAAGGACAGGGGATAGTTTATTTCAAATTTGCATTATGGTGCTGGCTTGTGTCTGATGCAGCTTGTAAAAGGTCAGCTGTTATCAGCTGTAATCAGGGTCGAGCACATAAATAGATAAGAAAGATAAAATGTGACTGGAAACACAGAACAAGAAAGCAGATAGTGTGGAAGAGCTCCCACGTCCCCTCAGGGAAACCACCAAGAGTCTGGGCACCTGCCTGTTGGACCTCTTAAAGGAAAAAGTGTCCTTTTACATAATCAACTGCGTCTGTCAGTCTTGTCATCATTTCTCATGCAGCAGAGCAGGTGCTGTGTCCTGCTCTGGCTGAACAAACTGTTTCAAACCAGATACTGAGAAGAGGCGGACTGCTCGCTTGTTTCAGTGAATATGGTGTGTGTACACGGCACCAATGAACTAAGTGCTAAAGGATTACTTTTTTCAATTGTGTTAAAATATGTAAAAGGAACAGTTAATTATAATATAATAATAATTATATAATCATTTGTAAAGCACCTTTCATGCAAAACATGCAGCTCAATGTGCTTTACATTTAAAAAGGAATAAAACACAGGAAACACAAATTAAATTAAAAAGAAAGCAGGTAAAGATAAAGCACTTAGCGTTGCAGAGAAAGCAAGGCATTCTTACTTCATATTGATTAAAAAGTTCATCTCAGTGTCTAAACATAAAGGTAATACAGTCTTTGTACTGCAAAAAATAACTGACAACACATTATTCCTATAAACTCTTAAAACGTTTTTTTCCCTTGCAACAACTGGATAAAACCGAGTGGGCTGTTCTCGCTCGTTTCAAATTAAGTTTTACCTGTTTTGAGACTTTTCTTGTGACAGATATAATGAGACAGAGCACTCATTAAGTATGACAACAATATAACTTGATTCCAAAAATCTCTTGAGCTGGTTACTTTACATTGGAAATAAGAACTAAGTGAAAATATCCCAGTGCACAGGCAAACCTTTCACTTATTTTTGGGAAAACAAGCATCAAAGATTTATAAACATTAAACTATTTAAATTGTTACATGGAATTTCTTTTTAAGCATTAAGTTCATTTAATTTGTTGTGATTATTTGTATGAAATTCCTGTGTGGGAGATACACAGCATTTGCAATGCACTTTGAATTGCCTTGTTGTTGAAAGGTGCTATACTAATACATTTGCCTTGGCTTACCTTAACCAATTATATCTGCTTCTATGTTCCATGGTATTTTTGTTCTTGCTGAAAAATCAGCAATTTGTTAGCAATAGTTTGTTTATCTGGGTGAATCTGAATGGGATCTATTCCACACTCATGATGCAAAAACTGTGAAATAAATAAATATTAAAAAAGCAGTTTGGAAAGTTTGGAGAAAAAAAACCCATCTATGCCGTTTTAAGCAACTGTCCCTTTGTAGGTCTTTGGAAGTAAAAGCTGGAAAGATGTTGCACGTGAGGGACTCACCAAATCTGTAAATGATTTAACATTCAGGCAGAAAACTCAAAGCTGGATAACATCATGATAACGACTCGGTTAGGTCCCAGGATGAACGACAAGCAGCAAACGTGTGAGCCCACTGTTGAGACTAAAAACTTTGCTTGGAAGACATTTTATTTCAACTATCTCTTCAGTGGTCCAATAGAAAACAACAGATATGAATTTACACACAAAGTATAAATCTGAATACTGAACCTCGAGCCAAGCTTTGAGAATATTCTGTTTGTATATGCCCAAACTGCAGTTGTCTCCAACTGAATTAATGTGCCTATAATGTATGAGGCATGTGCAAATCTTAAGAAAATATATAAACACATTTGTTCTTCATTACATCTGCATTGAAAACACTAGCTTAACCTAAATAATGTATTATTTTTGTCTTTCACTTTTTACTTTCCTATTGGACAAAACTATAAAGCATTAAAATTGGACCTCAAATGATAAGCGTACTGAGCAGTTTTAGTACGGCACATTCATGCTAAACAAACCGTGACCTGACTAATGTAAGCACAGATGGAAGTTTCATACACAGCTGGTTTTGTGTCCCATCCCAAGGGTAAACATACCGTTTGGGGGAAAAGGCTCTATAAACAGATGCTTCTCTGTAAGGTAAAGTTACTAAAGCAACTTCATAAATAAGTTGGTTACAGTTTTAATAAATACAGTTAAGCACCAAATCAATGCATGCATTAACAAAAATAAAGTCAGTCTAATTATTCAGCAGTGTTCAGCATATGACATTGGAATGTATCACATTAATATTGAACCCCAAACCCTTAAATGATAAATATATTCTGTTCCACACATCTATAATTCATGGATTAAATTAGTTTAAATCCCTTGCATGTTGGTGTTAATTTGATTTTTCATTGAAATTTTGAGTCAGGAGACTTTTAATGTCAAAAATGCAAATGTATTGATGTGTAAGGACACAAATTGACTGGCGAAATCTCCAGCACATACTGGAACAGACTCAAACCCCTTCATCAGTACAACAGTAATAAGCAGGAATGGAAATTAATGAATAATTTACAGTAGGGATGGCATCAGTATTGATTGACCTTGGGCTAGTTATAGGCACAAAAACAACAGAATTGAGTGCAATTTGTTCCTTTGGATTTCTTCTTTACTCTAGTGTCCAGCTTAATCATCACACAGTGACGCTGCATGAGCAACAAATCCTCTGTAAACTTCTACCAAACTTGAACAGAGGATAAAATATGCACAAACGAGAGACAGAATAGACTCGTATACTGTTCTAGCATCAGTGTTGAAGCACTATCAGCACATTCAGCAGTAAGGTGTAGCACTGCTGGAAAGAATGGCTGTATTAACCAATCTCCACCAAAAATTAGAGTTACCTAACCTTGATAAATATGCAAGCATAGACCGCAGGATCACTAAAAGTCCTCCAGTTTCTAGGTCACATGGACACCAACAGGATCATAATGGTATTGTGGATTGAACCAGTCTCTCTGCACTGGGGGATTTAAAATATATAAAGTGTGGTTAAGACGCATTTTTAAAAAGTAGGAAAGTCTCCAAAGGGAAGCAACACAGAATGGTCAGTTCCTTGTTTTGCTCATAGCAACTGGGTTAGCTTACTTAACACACAATGGCCCTGCATTTTGTGATTCAGTGCTTTGAATAATGCACTAAATAGGATTTCCTTGGACACAGTGTGGTTTATTTCAGCTTGGCTGCTTTACCCACGTAGATGAGTTTAGCTCACAAGGCTCTGTTGTGTAAAAGCAAGGTAAACACCCTCTACCTTAAGGCAGTTGTGCTAACCACACTATGTCATGGGAAACAGTAGTGGACTAAACAGCCTGGTGATGAGCAGTGAGGCAGGCGCTGAGGCAGATTCCAGTACATGCTGTGGCTTTCTGGCAGCGACTACTGACAAGCTGCTCAGAGGGTGAAGCAGCCAGGTTTGGTGGACCAATTGGAGCCCAAATTTAGCTTGAGATGGGAAATTACTCTCACTTACACTGCAACTGAAGATAATGTGGTGCCCAGACTGTGTGCTATAGGAGCAGGTTAAGACTGGTGTGAGTTAGGTAGTGTTTAACTATCTTGAATTATTGTGGAGGTTTCAGGAAATGGACTGTCTATGATAGAAGACGTCTCCTTGTTTACCTCATAGCTGCAGGTTCAGGTTTTCTTTGAGGGCAAAGGCTATGAATAATGGCAACAGAGATGATTAGATCCTGTCTGTTGATGGTTTAAAAAGGAAACATTCACTCACTGCTACATGACAGAGTCTAGTGATTGGTTAATTAATCAGACTGTCTCCAGGCCAGCACACTGAAAACAGTACAGTCTGTGTACAGCATCACAATGCATACGGGCCACATGCAGCAGTATGTTAATTAACCTTTTTCTATACATTTATATGAGATACAAGGGAAAGATGTGTGATGAAATGTATTGATGCTCACAATACTGTACTTTGTCTCCAGCACCTCTCCCTTGGTTGCCAGGTTTATTGTTAATCATTAAATTTATGTGGAAACACAAAATCAGTACTGTCCTCTACTTTTAATTCCAAGTGCAAACTACAGCAACCTGCTAACTATCAACAAATAAAATAACCTCTGTTGTATTTCCCATTGTGTCTATGTAGTGAGGATTATTATAGGAAGTCTTTGTGCTATCTCAGTCAGAACTTTTCGAACACTGTTGATTTTGTCTGTATAAAGTCATGCGGCGCTCTTGTAGTGTAAGATTTGTAAAGACAAGTTCCCAGAAGCGTGAGCAGCAGAAGCCTAGAAGAGCTTGCAAAGGAAGCCAGGCAGAGGAACTGGAAACCAACTCACAACAAAACATCACCATGGTTTTGTAATTTACCAGCATATCTCCCTGCAGCACGAACCATGCTGTGCACATTTACCAAGCAGCCGTCCACCACAATAGGTGTCTAGCCCTCTTTTTTCTTTTTCAGCAAAAACAGGCACACTGACACAGAGCACTGCGAGTTGGTCTTCCTTTCAAGCTACAATTTTCCTTGATTATGTGTTTTTGTGAGAGATTGGAACATTAAAATCCCCAACAACCCCATCCATGAAGAATAATTTACCGCTTAATGCATTTCCTGTGATGCACCAGTTGGTGTGTGCCCTGCTAACTTGGCGAAGTGTGAAAGCACTGTCAAGAACACTGTTTAATGTGAAGAGTACAGCCGCAAAAGATGTAAAAGAGCAAATTAACTGTGAGGAAGTAAAGCAGGTGGGGAAGGCATGGATGTAATGATAAGTAAAGCAAGGAAGCTGCCTTTAAACACGGAGGTGTTAGAAGGCAGTTGCATTGATCTGTTGTGTCTGTCCACGTACATTAATCCTAATTAATTTTCAGAGACAGGTTTCTGTTGAGTGAGCACGACTGATTACACATCAGTCTCTGTCAGATTCCCCTCTCTTATGACAGACAGAATCACCTCTGGATAGACGGATTCATCGCCCTTTATTAAGCCATGGAGGTGAATAGTGAGACAGCGCAGTTCACACCATCTCATTATTTTAATCTCAGCATTGATAGGTATCAAATGTAGATCTAAAATAGTCCAGCAAAATGTTGGAATGATTATAGGTTCTCCAGCTCAATTTTTTATTGAATTTACACTGAACAGTCATTTCTTTATTGGAACATTGCATGAACAAAACCTTAACTGCATGTTTCCTCCCTTCTATGGCCACCAAAAACACCTATCAGACAGAAAACGTACGTCCAATTTGTGACATTGTGATCGCTCCCCGTATACACACGATACTATGGATGGAACAATGGAGCTGAATTGGGCACAACATCAATCTCTGGCTCTCACTTCTCTCAGTTATGAAAGTTTTGATCTATAATATAACAGCCACAGCACACCCACTACAAGGTTACTATGTAGACAAAAACAGTATACAGAGCAAAAAAAGAGCATCAATCAATTTTGAATTGATTGATTTAGTAGATGGTATAGTGTTACAAACTTTAGCACAATACATAACCTGTCTTAATCACAGGTATCAAAAGTATCATGTTCTCAGGTGACATAGCCTGTACTCTTCCATTGTCCAACAGTGACCATCATTTTATTTAAAAATGTAAAAAAGATTTTTAAAGTTCTGACACCACTAAGTATACAATTCTTTTTTCCCCAAGATCTTTGTCAGCACAATGTAATGTAGAGTTTAGAAACCCCAACAGCACTCACACCCCGTGGTTGTTACTGCTGCTAAAACACAAGCTCAGCATGCCCAGTATACTGAATTAGCATTCCAGTGCGATTAACTGGTCTTAACACTTGTTCTTTTTTTTTTGCCTGCTGATCTGCACAGACATTGTGGCTATTAAAGAGAAAAACTGTAGAGAAACTGTACATGCCAGAATTTCATTAGAGCTGTAGCTGGATCCATTTTATGGCATGACTCATGAATTTCACCAATTTGGCCGTGTTACCATCGGTCATAACTGGCAGTTGTGTCTGCATTAGCATTGGGCGGAGTGATTTCTCAATGACTGATTACTCTGGCAGGAAGAAACTTTCATGTGGGAATAGTGATTTCTTCTCCCATTCAGAAGCTGAAGGATGATCAGCCCTGGGTTTCTTTCCATGCATTCAAATTCACAGTGTGTTTCCCTAAATCTCCATAAAACCCTTTAGTCTTCTCAGTATAGTGTGGCTACAATAACAAATGCACACTAAACTATAGATATGTGGTGCCTATCAGCGCTGGATTACGGTGATTGATTGAATAAATAAAACACTGATCATGTATTTTACACTTTTTCCTTCCTGAGAAAAATGGTCGTTGCGAGATCGTTTCCTGGCCCTGGCACTCTGCTGAAACGTGAAATGGAGCGTGGAGAAAGGCCTGGCCGGTGCTAATGACTGATTTACTTTCTTTCCAACTGCATCCCCATTTCAACAGTGCTCAACAACAAACAACCCATTAGAGAGGCTCAAAATATTTAGAAATTGGTCAAATAAATCAATAATGGAATCCCATCAGGACATCCATCACATTTTCTTTCTGCGAGCATTTGTGTAATGGATAAATTGACAGTAATGTCCTGTCAGCAATGAGCAAGAGAACAAAGTCATTTCTGTCAGAATTGTGTCATCAGACATCTGCTTATCATTGGCAAAATAAATGAAGAATATCAGTGTTGTTGTTCACCCAAGGTATGGACTTCTTCTCAACACTCTCAGAATATAAATGTGAATGTGGAACACATGGTGGAGGATATACTATACTATACTGTACACTGAACACTTTTAATTATTGCTCAATGTACCATTTTACCTACTGGACAGAGCAACTTATTCAGAGAGTAAAGAAGTGTCTTGATCATATTCATCAATGTTTTCAAATTAATGGCTTGGAGTCAAATCAAGGCTAAGAGTCTACAGCCACGCTAGCATCCCTGTGAGGCTGTACTTAGGTGCTATAGCTAAATGCTAACATCAGCAAACAAGCCGATAGTTAGCAGGTATAGCGTTTACCATGTTCACCATCTTAGATTACCATGGTAGCATGTTAACGTTTGATAATTAGAACTACACACAAAGTACAGCTGAGGCTGGGGGGAATGCCCTTAGCTTTGCAGGTATTTGCTCAAAAACCAACTGGAAAACTTTGAGCTGATGATGGTACTAGGGTGAAAAGTCAGGGGATCATCCTGCCATCTAGACATCTTGCTTTAAGACCACAAATGTCAACCTCGTGTTGGTGCTAGAGGAAAAGCCAGGGGATCACTAAAGTCATTTGGCTTTATCCTCTGGGGACCATGAATGTCTGTACAAAAGGTTCATGGCAATCCATCCAATAGTTGTTGAGAGGTTTCAGTCTGGATTACGGCCATCAATTTTGTGATGTTTTAGAAAACAATACACTATATGCACACAAACTCTTAAAATGTACTGTATATACAGAGGGACAGTGGAATTGCCCTCTCTGACTCTAAGAAAAGCTTTCCTTTGAATTAGAAGGAGAAGGTCATTCAATCCCAATGATGAATCAGCACCACAGAAAGACAGATTCCATTGTAAACACTGTAGGGCCACACCATTAATATACATTATACAATATCACACAGTAAATTAGGATCCAATTGTATGGAGGAATAGTCCTGCAGTTCTCACTTAAATTAAGAATCACAGACAAAGCAAAATACACCAAGACAATCATAAATCAAAGCACATGTAAAACTGTTTTTTTTAATTGTTTTTTATGTGCTCAAAAAGCCAGACTTAAAACCAGTACTATTTGTATTTACAGTAAATTTTGTCCACATGAAGCTAAGAAAATGCTTACAGCTACAGGACTCTGTATAATAAACCCACCAAGACAGACCTCTTTCAGCTTTAAATCGCTAAGCAGTGAGCTGGAAAAGGAAGAGGATTAGACAGCATGTAAGCACTTGTATCTAATTCAGTTCTGATCCGAGATGCAGATGACAGACTGGGATGTTAGAGATACATTAGCACAAATTACCCCGAAAACAGACCGAGATTGGAACATGCTACAAATGGATTTAAGAGGAAACCACTCTTGACTAAATATATAAGGAGTAATGATGACTGAGAGCTTTACAGTCATTCATAAACCACAATGCTCAATGGTAATCACAGTCATATTTACTAAACCTTTTGCTCCTTGTTTCTGTGCCTGAAGCCATTCAATGTTTTTATCAAACTAGCTGATCTCAGACAAATCCCGCCACCGAACTGCACCTTTTGACCTTTCCTTCACTCACATAATGTGTGCGTAAGCTGGTTCAAGTCACTGATTATGTAATTAGCTGCTGCCCTAGCAAAGCAGACCCTAATTTGGTGCAGATTGTGAGTGTAAATTGAACAAATGATGCAGACATTTTTCCCTGTGATTTCATGTACATAAATCTATTTATGTACTACTATCCCCATAAGTATGCAGTACAGTCATAGTAGGAGCACGCTCCTGTACCAAGCATTTCACTCCAAGTTTATGTGTAATTGCGTTTGCCCTTGAACATACATAACAGGCAGTAACAAGCATCTTGTTACTTATTTGACTTATTCTGGCAAGATGTAAACCAGTTATTGCAATTTGTGTTATTATATTGTCTTAAACAATTTATGTTACACTTGCTTACACTGCCAAAAGGTGGTTTAACTGGTTTCTGACTGATTGGCAAAAAAAAGGCCATCGTAAAGGCATTTCCAGACATATTCAAGATATTAAAGATGATTAAATATGTGATTCAAATTGTCAGAAACCCTGCTCAACAAAATCCTTCAGATTCTCCTTTTGAATGATAATCAGTTGATAGGTTCAGAGAATTTCCTTTAGCCCGTCTACACCCATATGTGGAATCCAAAACATTCATGCACAACATCAAGCAATAACAAGAGAGCATACTCTGTTTTTATCTCTACACAAGGCCACAGCTGGGGGACGACCTTATCCCAGCATGCACTGGGAAAAAAGGCAAGGAAACACCCTGGATTCTTTGCTAGGGTTACCACACTAACATATGCCATTCACACCTATGGGCAAATTATTTAAAGTCTCCAATCAACTTGAGCTGCATGTCTGAAGGAAAACCAAAGAGAAAATGCAAAATTCAAACACGAGGAACAATGGCAGAGATTCAAACTCAAAACCTTCTTGCTGTAAAGCGATAACAGTCCTAACCACTGAACCACCATGCTGCCAGTCTAAACTATTTTAGATAAAATAAGAAACGGAGAAAGACCGTTATAAATATCGACCTCAGCAGCTTAGTTCAATTCCAGACTAGAAAAAATCCCAAATAATTCAACCAAAGTAAATAAACAGCCATGTCACAAACAAGCAATCAATATCAACTCTGAATAATGTAAAGAAGTGGAGCTCTATGGGCAGGTTGATTAAAACACCACAAGACAAATGACTTGGTGAAAGTAAGAGAAGGAATGAAAGGCTTACACTGTGTTGCATTGTCCTCCACACAACCCTCTGGGAGCAGCAGAGAAATGAAGAAGAAAGAGATTTAATTGGACATCGGAGAAATAGAGAGACTGAGAGGGAGAATAGAAGCACAAGAATGTCTATTAGTTAGTGAAGCAAAAAGTTAAATGATAAATGGTGCTGCTGAAATATTCCATCCACCAGCCTCATCTCACTATGAGATTTAGCACCTCAAACCATTTTATTTACGTATGCAGCGTTACATGGAGAATTAGTCTGAAGAGGTCTAATAATGGTAATTATTTCATTCAACGCAATCAACTCAGCTTGGCAAAATATACATACAGTAATCACTTTATGCATTAGTGTCTAGCACAGATATATTTCAGTATTGTACCTAACCTGCTTCATACATTTACACAAGGAAATGCAAATACAGAATAAGATGAGTGAGATGTGATCAAGTGAGAAAGAAATCTTACCCTGAGCAACCCAACTCACTTTTCTTAAAATAATTTTTCTCTTTTCTATTCCTCTTTTACAAGAAATTGGCCTGAGAGAATGTAAACATGAATTATTAATGACAGTGAAACCTGTGGATTTTCTCTAAATGTGCCTTTGCCTTTTAGTACATTTTTTTTCTTTCACACCCTTTTGGATGTGTAAGTTATGAAGCAAAGAGGAGGGTTTGGTTAGACTTTTCAAACAATGCCTGCATGTAAAGATATGCTGAATTCAAGAATGACATTTTAAAGGATCTGGCCATGTTTTACACACCCATTGTAGTACACTTAATGTGTTTATTACTTCCAATTACAGCTAGAATTTTGGGAGTATAGACTACTTATAAAGACAGACACAATACACTCGGCAGCCTTTAATCTGCTTCTCTGCTCCTGCATATTTTCCATTTTAATCCTGTCAAACAACACAGCAGAAGATTATCAACAGTGCCTTTTATTTAAAAAGGACAATAATGTATTTAATAAATGGATTTTCCAATTGGACAGAGGATTACAGAAACATGTGTTAAATGGATTGGTCAAAGATCAAATTGATGACGTAAAAAAATATGGTTTCATAATATCCAATCCATGCCCTGACATGTTGTAGTTGTTATTCCACTGAAATGTCTTTCAGTCTACTGCCGTCGCATCACTAATGTTGTAAAATGTAACACATTTGTTCAAGGGAAAGATCTATGAAGGCTCTGCAAGACACTATGGTGTGTTATTATTAGAAGGAATAACAGTGTAAATTCTAACAAAACAGATTATCATACTGTAACTCTATCTCTATTATACCACAAATGATTGCTTTAATTATAGTCCTCCTGTTAACATTCAAATGTATGACAATAATGCAGCTTGACATGGAAAAAACAACAACAAGTTTAAGGAATTATTTAATCCTTTATAATAACATTATAATATATTTAAAACAGAATATTTATTAGGGCCTCGTGAGCACCTAGAGGCATCACAGCAGCATGCATTTTGTAGCAAAAGGGGAACAGATGGTCAGTTGTAGGCTACTTGTAGGCTACAGAGATCAGAGTTGTGGGACCTGGTTTAACATCTTGTCAACTCGAGGGGCTCTGTGTTGCTGTATAGCGGAACTTGACACAGACAGCCCCCTACGCATTGTGTTTCAGTGGCATGAGGTGGTGCAATGGGTCTTTTTATAGCCTCAATTAACGTCTTAGGATTTGTCATCGTCCTGAAGTTTGGTGGGTGGATGTCGAGTCTGTTTTAGCCTCTTCAAGACTGATTCTCATGAGCAGTACAAATTCTGGGAAAAGGCATAGGTCATTTCTTTGCGATTAGGTACATTTCCTAATCTGTTCTAATGGTTCCTGCAGCAATACACACTCTGAGGAATATATCCTAAACAATATGTCCAGGTAGGTTTTGTGGAAAAGCATGTGCCATCTCTGTGACCTCTGGCACTGAGAGTGTAAGAAACTGAAATGTTTTAACTCTGAGTACAGTGTGGTGTGGGGTCCATATAGACTACATGAACATGGATTTACAATGATTTTTCTTGGACTCTTTTAGGGCCTCTATTTTATTCTGGCCTTTGGACTTGAGCCCTGGTAAGTTGGCCTTAAGCTCTGTATGCCTCCACCAAGTCTGCCTCTCAATACACTTCAGTGCAGCTCTAAAAATCAGTTGAGCTGTTAAAAATACAGAGTGAGAAAGAAAGAATAAGATGTCTTCGATAAAACCATCGTGAATTGGCTGCTTTAGCCTTAATTAGGCTTCAAAGTGAAAGCCTAACAATTAGAGATTTATTTTAGGAATGTATTGGATTTCTCATACAAATGATCTGACCTAAGATCAGTTTCTACTTTATTATTCTCTAAGAACCTTTAAATGCCTATTTTATATCCTACTGTTAATACTATTTTTTCACTATTCCTTTTTCCATGTCACACTATAAATGGCCTCTAAAGTTTGATTCAAGTTACTTTTTCCCCAATTTATTTTACCATTCATTCATTTGTTTATATATTTTCCAGTCGCAGTTCATAAAATTGGCCTTCTTATCTTGTCTATGTACGTACCAGTCTATCCAGGCTTGTTCCAGCTGCTGTGGTTGGCCTCTCTTCAGGGGTGTAGGGTCTGAAGCGTGCACTGAACACATCCGAGATGCCGCGTGCAGACCTGCCTATTCCTGAAGGCTTTGGTTGGCCACACCCTTGAAAAACCTAAAATGAACAGAGAGGAGATACATAACATAGTTAGAAACCAGGTTATCAGAAGTCCGAAGCTGCATGAACTCTGCACGGAGCCAGGACTAAGTCTATTTCTTTGTAGAATACACATCCATTTTGATCCCACAAAACTTGTAGTTTGCCTACACCACTGACATTTTTCCCTTCAGAAGCCTGTGTCAATTTGCTCACAGCGCCATTTCTGGTCTGTGATTTGAGATAGAAAACTATATAGAGCCAGCCTGGAACCAATGCTGTCTATCAGTGCCAGAGTCTCCTTTTATAGGAAGTGTCATATTGGTGGCAAAAAAAAAAAAAAAAAAAGACTTAACCCATGATATCATGTTACTCTTGCAACTGAAAGCCATTGTGACTGCAACCAATTTATCACAAAAATACAATATAAATTAGCTTTTATTTAGTGTTAAAATTGATAGTGTATGAAACAACTGAAAGTTGAATGTGGCAAATAACATATCGTCTTATGTTTAACAGCCATGCCATTCTGAAATGCAACCATGACAAAATTGTGGCTCAGGAAAATATAGAATTTCTGTATTTTATGAAATATTTAGTATTAGACTGCTGAGTGATACACAGAAAATAAATGTACATTCGAGAACACTACTCCTGCACAAAACACTAAATTTAAAGAGAAAGTTTTTAAACTTTCCTGAAATTCAAACTAAAGTTTTGTAGTTCATGGTGAGACAAAAATAGAAGGACAGATCTATTATTACTTGAACCTCACATCACATTAATCAATGTGTAGTTCATAGAGGTTCATTGTGAGAATAGATTGTTTTCAGATGGCTTGGTCTCTACAGGCTCTTAGGGCCCAAACAACACACCTCCAAACAGCACAGCTCATTAGCATTCCTCTCTGGCCTGTCTGCTGGCCCATGGCTCAGTATGTGATGGAGCACTCTAATGTGCTACATGGCTGTCAAGACAAGAGGCTGTCTTTTCTCTAATATTTATCAATTCCTCACCATGATTACAATTCCACTATCCTGCACATCACACAAGCAAACCGATTTTCAACAGGTCCGCGCCGTAGGAATGAAAGTACAATGCAACACGGCCTGACATATTCCGCAAAGCTTGGTGGTTGGGGGAGGACTACATACGGTTAAAATGTGAATGTGGGGAAAGATTGTAATCTTAGAGCAATCTGTCAGCCAAGCACAACCTTGCAGGGATGGAGCGTCAAGTACATAGACAATGGGTAAAGTTGTAAATTGCAGCCCTCTTGATATGGAAAAGAATGTGACATCTAATTCTCACTGACCTTTGTAACTCTGGCATGGAGATAGGCCAGAATACACCAAAGGATCAGAATAAAAAGCTGAACTGAAAAACCTGCCTTTTGACAAGAAAGACAGTGAAAAACTATTCTGTGTGTGATAATATCCTGAATGTGCTGCTTCAAATGTAAAACTGTTCCAAAGACTGATTAGCAATTTGAACTCTAAAGAGGCTGAAGAAGAACATGCGTCTCTTGCATGTTAAACTGTCTCCTAAAAAAATCACCTTTATATACTACTAAATGGTTTGCCAGTTACATTTCAGAGGAAACATTCTGCATCCCAGGTGTGGTTAGGTTTAGACTGGTTTTGGTTAAATATTGAAAGAGTAAATATGTGCTGTCTCAGGCTTCAAGACAGTGTTGCCATAAGTGGATACTGTAGGGAAACAAATGGAATACATAGTGAACGTTTTGCTATATGTTCACTATGACCGCTTTGTGACAGATTGACAGATACATTCATGAAAAATGTTTCCTCGTTATATTGATGAAAAGCTTACTGTGATGTGCGGTATTATGTTTCTTTCAAAATCTTTGCTTTTGTAAATCAGTAGTATATAAACATGATTTTTAGGAGACAGGGTTGTGTATTGAAGCCTGTTACTGTGTTCTACAAGCCATCCGACATATACTGTGTTTACATTTTAACATACAGAATGACTGTATTTTTGTACCCACATCATGAGAATTCAGATGGATAAAAAATGGTTGCAATAATAAGAAATAACTAAGTTGAGGTAGACTCATATAACCCACGTATTATGCTCATTATTTACTCAGTTACTTTACCTGCTTTTCACGTTTTGTATAGTGTCATTATGATTATCCTGTCAATTGGTTTGTGTCATGTACAATTTTATGTTATGCATCCTTTTGCACCAATCAATTAAATAAAAACTTATAGAAAATAGAAATAATTAAGTCTAAATTACTTTATGTATACAATTTTTCCAGTATAAAGATAGATTACTTTTAGAAATCACATCATAGCATGGTGAACAAAGCTAATTCAGAATACAGTACCTTGGCTGACACCTGCATGCTGTTGTCCTGCATGGTCATGATGGCCTCAGAGATCTTGATGTCAACTGGCTCTATAACTGCTTCAATGTTGAAGGGTCCCTCCAGTCTGTCTGCCACCAGTAACATGGCATCTGTCATAACAGAGGACACATGTCAGCTCAGAGAACACAGGCACACAAAAGAAGAAGTCAATTTTATGTATAAGGCCAATATCACAAATCACAATTTGCCTCAAAGGGCTTTACAATCTGTACAGCGTGCTACACCCTCTGTCCTTAGACCCTACTACTTCTGTTTATGCACACATGTCAATATGTTCACATCATCTTTGAGCATTAACAATACTCAATGGAAAACCCTCAGGGCCAACTAAAGAGTACAAAGAACGGGACCTTCTCCAAATGTGTCGACTGCCAATAATTACAAACACAAAGGTAACCTGCCAGTACCTTTATCTAAACACACAAACACAAGCAGTGTAAAAAAGAGACAGCGAGGATAGAGGAACTCTGGTGTTTGTAAGAGGATGTGCGACATCATGTAGAAATTAAATTTCAGTCTGCTAAGCTTACAAATAGCTTATACATAAAACAAATCATTGATTTGCATACATGCTAATCACTCCAGTTAGACAGAAAACGACAAGACTTCTGATTTATTCATCCACTTGCATTAGCATTTCTAGATTGCGAAAGTATATCAATAAATTAATGTATATGCATCATAGACACTCTGTCAAATATGAATTCCATAAGACACCAAAAGTAAACTTCTCGCATCACAATTAATCATGTCTGTACTAAATAAACATGTACAATAACAACAGTCACAAAAAAACAAAAAAACAACAGAGAAAAACAAAACAAAAGACAAGGACCATGACCTTATTACTCTGGATGAGTCTTGGCATGAATCAATACCTAAAACAGATTACCCACCAAACTGCCACTTTTCATTTTCATTAAAACAATGTGATATTAATATGTTCATACAGAGGGATGCTACTATTGATCGGGTTAGACTGGGAGATGTCAGCGGTGAAAATAATGTGTTTGATATTTTCATTAGACCCCATCTTGTCTCTCAAAAAAGTAATTAAAAGTCCATCAAGTCTTGTTTGAGGAGTTAGCGCTGGTTAAGTGGTAAGGGCAGAGAACAGTGATATCAAGAAGACTTCCATCTCTGTGTACTGACATTTGCAGGGATGTGGACCAATCAGGAAAAGCCTTTTTAACCCTATGGGAGCTGCTCCCTGCGAAAGGGCTGCAGAAACACAGTTCTTCATCCACTGAGTCTTCACCAGTAGTAGAATGGCAGAGCAAATGATTAGATCATAAGTTATCATAACTAGAACTTTGATGCGGAGTGATCATTGGCCTCTTGTGCAGCTCTACGGGCTTAGGAGGCAAAGCCTGATGACTACACACCCTGCTGCTCTGCACTGGCAAAAAACACAACTTTCTGATGTCCTGAGCCCATCTGTGGCACTCACAGCCAGTTGAATCCTACTGAAGAGTGAAATCTTCAAAATCACAAATACAGTTTATACTTTAAAAATGCTTAATAAATAAAACAGTTCGGCCATGTAGTTTCTCGCAAACATTATTCAAACAGGAATAAATAGAATTTTTGTTGGGGACTATTTTCAGCTGCGGATTTGATGTACTGGTGAGCATTTACAGCAGTAGGACAGTGTATGCTGGATCAACTCAAAATAAACTACAGTGCCCAGGTTCATCATAAAGAAGAATCATATCAG
Organism: Macquaria ambigua; assembly: GCA_008360985.2. Taxonomy (NCBI): domain Eukaryota; kingdom Metazoa; phylum Chordata; class Actinopteri; order Centrarchiformes; family Percichthyidae; genus Macquaria; species Macquaria ambigua. Next base: position 467,147 of record VMKM01000131.1, read on the forward strand.
CTAGTACAACAACAACGGAAGTCTATGGCACAGAAGCTACACAGTCAATACTTGTTAATAGAATCTATTCATTGTTGATTTTGGTCTTTTTTTTGTGGAATTTGTTTACAATAAGAAAAATATAGTAAAATATCACCAGCTAAGTTATCTGTTGCTGTCTTATCATGTTTGATGTCTCATTGTTTCAGCACAGTACACAATTCAGTTTCAAAACATCACCAGTGACCCCAGTGACAAAATTTGGGACTTCGGGAAATGACAACATTAGCAAAACCAGGGCAAGAGGTCCTCATACATAAGCGGCAAACCAGGTAATTTGTCAGTGCCTTCCATGATGGCATGACTCATGAGCTTTGTGGTTCAGGTATCATTATGTTTAGACAACTGAAAGTACTTTGTTATGGTTAAAAGACTGCTATTATTGTTAAAGGAAACTAATATATGAACTCTTATCTTAAGTGTCAAAGCTGCTCACTTTGTACTGCAGTGACTGTTGTACAGAACAACAATTTTAACATTGTGTATTGTAGCCTAGTGTGGAAACTTAGACTTATTCAGTAAGAAAAGCTTAGGAGCTTGTAAAATTGACAAATAAGATCATTGGGGTAAATCAGGTATAGCTCTCACAATTACAGTGTAACAGGCCGCCACTGAGGAAAGCCAATACCATTCAAGACTGTCCTGACCAGCCTTTGCAGAATGAGTTTGAGCTCCTGCCCTTAGGCTGGCATTTCAGAGTGCCTGTCATGAGACCTAAGGAACATAAAGTCTCCCTCCTCTCAGTGGCTATTGACAGGGCGGGATATTAAGCTCACCCGCTTGACTGAGGGGAGTGATTTAGAGGACAGGTGAGTACAGAGGAGAGAGCACTAGTCTGTTTAAAGAGAGGTGAATTAAAGGCATAAAGATTAATACTCAAACCTATTAACATTGAATTAAGTTGTAATAATATCCAGGGGTCCTGTCTCAGCCTAGCAGAATTGTGCAACCATTCACTGCAACCCAACCTCATCAAAAAAGAGGTATACACAGCATATTTAAATATATATATCTGAAGTATTTAAGTGTACATAAAGTAAACACGAATACCTTTGTCAACAAAATTTGGTCAAATTAGGGTTTTTTTTGTCTGCTGACAGGATATTAGAAGAAAGTTAACAAAAGATTTGGCTAAAATCTGGTGGACAGACCCTCGGCCTATGACCAGTTAATGAGATTTTGGTGGTGATTTGAAGCTTTTGCACTGACCTACTGTAATTTCCTTATTGGGTTTTTTTAAAATCTCAGTCAGTTTCTGATTTGAAGTTGCGTGTGATTGGCTTTTTTTTTTAACCACACCTTTTCCAGCTGTACACTCTGATATGCTTAATTGGAAAATCCAAGGTTACCAGAGCCAGACTCAATTCGTGACCCAGGCACCTGACCACCATCAAGCAACAGTAACTCTGACTAAACCTGCTTTGCAAGAACCTGTCAGGAAATGTGCTTCAAGAACAGAAATTAGACCTGTCAAATTATCCACAAACACACAATTAGCTTACTCCTGAGCAATATATACTAGTATTGCAGACACATTTTGAGCAAAGTGGGAGAAATTATGCACCTTAGCATTGGGGTTATAAGTTGCAGTTATTGGCTGTATTAAGGTGCTATAATTAAAGGATAAACTTTTACTTTTCATGGCTACAACTGCAACATCAATCTAATTTTAATGGAAAAAATTATGAATCTTGTTACTGATTAGCCAAAGACAGGTGTGTTATATGTGGGGTAAAACATGTGTTCTTGTTTTTATATTAACCACAACATCTGGCAGTCTGATAACAGTTTAGTATGTACAGCTCCAAAAAAAAAATTTTTTTCTTCTTCCAGATAAACATGTTCATGTGTTAGGTTGTGTATGTTCTAAGCCAGGCCTGTGTTTTTACAATGTACTGAGTGAATAGAGCTACAGATAGACTCCCCTCTTCTGTCTGTTAGTGGCTGTAGCTTTGAAGAGCACTCCTGTTTGTTTACTCTGGAGTCTCAAATTGGGCGTGATGCTTGGTTAGATTTCCATCAGGAGCTGGCTGGAGGTCATCGCAGGGGGCCAACCCGAGTCCTGTGAAGTCTTCGGCTGCCTATGTTTAGCAGAGTACTGCTCTAACGCTACCGCAGAAAAAGCCTCAGTGGAATTCAGAGTAGAGGGGGAATTGGCAGCAATTCTGTTACTCATTCCATAAAAGACTCAAAGACCTAAATGATATCCTCAGCTGAGTTCTGACAACCTATTTTTCATATAGCTTAATGAATATTTGATGGATTGTGAGTATGAGTCAGCCATATGGATTGCTATGAGGACGGGTTACTTCTACATGCTTAAATAACTTCTGAAATTATGTCACATACAGGAACACTTTTTAAAAACGATGGGCTGTTGATGAAAAGCATCTTAAAGATGAATTTGTTCTAACCATAAATCATTAGGAGGGCAAAGAAAAGCACACATTACAGTGCACAGGCTATGCTGTTTCAATTTCACACAATGTTTAGCTTGTAAGTCATGCCATCTACACTACCACCCTTTACTACTTTATTTGGTCACCCCTGTGTTATCACAAGTGTCATATACTTGATACTTGTCCTGGACCCTGTTTGTCAGTTTCAGCGGGCTGGGAGGGGGTTTGTTATCTTATTTATTTGGGATGGCATCTAGTTGAGTCAACACTCAATCATGACAAACTACACATTGTTAGAAAGCATAAAGCCTCATGATTCTATTTGTGGAAACCATTTTAAGATTCCCAGATCTCTGCGACAACAGGTGCTTATTTTTTATATCACTTTCATGTAGACTAATTGTGACTTTCTGATGGTTGAAGTCCAGCGAGTTAACTTTCAGAAGATACCAGGATCAGGACTTTGTTCAAAAGGGTTCAAGTGACCATTTGATTTTTTGATGTCATTTGCAGGCTTGCAGACAATGAAAGCGGTGCCTGTTAAGGGTTTTTATTTTAATTCCACTTGTGAGTATTCTGGCTTTTATTTTATTCAGATTGCACTGAGGGGAATCTTGTGGTTCTGTCTGTCTACTGACTGCCAGATTAGGATTATCAAAAAAAAACAAAAAACATTTGAATAGATTTTTAGAAATAGGTGATTTACATAAAAATATTTTTGGCACTTGCTGCACTGCCCACTGGTGACTTCAAAATGCCTTTGAATGCAGGGTTCCTGATAATGTACACACACAGAGATTTCTAGTTTGAAAGTATTTATATTTCCACTTTTTCCTTTCTTTGTTGCAGATTTTTGATGCTATCAATATTACTCTTTTAACTAGGACCACTAACCCGAGCACTTATTTTATAAATGGTTTTATAAATGCTTTTCTGTTTCCCCCTTTAGCTGATATTGATCTTGACTGATATATATTTGTTTTGGTATCAGTTTCATGCAATGATGAAATAATGCATTTGCCTTATGTATTAACAAATAAACAACAGATTTGTTCCACCATTTATCCATCTATCCATTGACTGACACAGTGGGTTGTATTGGCATGGTTGTTTACTGCTGGCTGCATTCTTGGTTATTTTCTAATGGAAAACTCTCCTTTTCTTCCCTCACCTAGAGGGATTTGGAGAGACTCCAATAAACTACCTGCAGAGTCCCTTGGGGGACACAGCAGTCATTCTTGTGTGAATCTACAAATCTACAACTTTTGTTGAGAAACAAATAAAGGGTATTCCTAATTATTGGGTGCATTTTTAACCCTTTGATTTTTAATTTCATGACTGTTTTATTAACCTTCACAGGGATTTCTGCCATGTGTTTCTGATCCCAGTGATAGATCAAATTGACTGCTTTTACCTTTGATCACTGCATAGTCATTGCAATTATGATGTGGTGAGTGGGGCTGGAGTGTTCAATAAATACACCCACTACAACATCAGTGTCTTTCACACTAGTAGATCCATCCAATCATATCTGCATAATATAACTGCTCACTGGTTTCTTGCCCATTGCAGTAAAACTACATAGCTTAAACATATTGACAAGAATAACGCTGACAAAAAGTGAGTCTATACCCTTTCACTTCATTTATAATTTTACTGATGTACTGATCCAGGCACATTGATGATTTCCTTGAGATATGATTTTGTAAATGAGGTTTTTGAAGGATGGAGTAGGTGAAATCTCTACTGAAATTTACCTGGGTTAATCTAATGGCCAAAAAATCTTTGTGAGAGGCAGTTAATAATGATTTCTCTTCTTGTTCATTGGCCGCCACTAGGATCGCTCTCAGACTTGGACTACTTCACACCGCATACGTCAGACTGGCCCAAGTGAAATGAAACACATCAGAAACAAAAATCTTTCTGGGCTCTGCATGACTGCTCTGGAGTCAATGGGAGGACCAGAGTCTTAAGTCTTGCAAATTCAGAGTACAGAAACGGTTCAGTCAGGCTTAGATTGTGTTCAAAATCATCTTGTGTGACCTAGTCCTTAGGATTTAAAGGCATATCACTATTCCAATTATGTAAACTGGTAGCTCCAGTGTCACATAATGGTCTGTCATTCTCTTCAAATATAAAGAGGCTGGAGAAAAGGTGTAAACACACTGACTCAGGTATTGAATTGTTTTATATTTTTCAATGTCAAATAAAGCAGTGATTGTAATTGTCAATTTAAGCTCTTGTCTCAGATTTATGTTTCCAACAAGCATCAGCAACAGTTTGTTATTGCAGCAATTGCCCTTCCGGTGTTGATATGAATTAATTGGGGGATAATTCTGTTGTAGTGGAAATGATGAATTGCCACCCAGTGTCCACAAATACAAGTCTGCCCAATGATTCAGAGTTGCAATGATTAAAATGGAAAGAATAACTTCTACCATCTGCCAGTGCAAACTGGAGAAAATGTCTGCATACAAACACTATGCATCCAACAATAGAGGTTGATGACACTCTGCATACATTTCCAGAGACAGCTGATTACTCCATTGCCAATGGTAGTGTTTCTTCACATGCTGGAAATTGCACTCATCATGACCAATGTCTTATTATCAGCAGTGAATGAATTAAATCAGTTTCCCTGAACATGTCCTACAACTGGCTATGATAAAATGTACGTTATGAAGACATTAGAGGCTGTGCACTGAAGATAAAAAACTTTAATCCAAATGTAATTGAGAAATTCTTCATTACTTTATATTTTGCTTGCAATAATTATGCCACAAACATGATAAAATAGAAAGTTCTTAGGATAACACTTTTGATATTTGATTTTATTAATCAACAAATTACCTCAGAAGTTACATTTTTTTCCCTTCTAAGTGTTTTCTGTACGCAAACCATTCCACTGTACTGGGTAACATAATGAACATGGCCACTGTACAGTGTGCAGCTCTATGTCAGGGAGACATCACAGCGTCACTGAGCATGCTCGGGGACACGGCTCCTTGTTCCCATGCTTTGCTAGTTTGACAAATTGAGAGGAAAACTACACTGGCTTTGTTCAGTGAGGGAATGTGTCACCTAAATTAAATGGTGTGGCTCTTTGATGTGTTGTTTATTGCTGCTGTCTCTTTTTACATTTTTTTGTTTATCACAGCATATAATTGCAAAGAATTCATGGAGATTATACCAGTTTAAAATATAGTACGAACACTGAAACTGGAAAAAATCCAGATGCTAATGGTAAAATAGAAACATCAAAAATCAAATTGATCTTTGTGCATTTACTAATTGAGTTTAGCTCTATTGTTTTTATTTTTCATAATCAAAATGACTGCTCCACGTTTCCTATTTTGGGCAGCATCATGACTGCAAGTAATGGTTTGGAGACTAAATACTGACAGTTAATCCGTGTTAGCCTCACAATGATCTGGTGACTAGTCCAGGGAGTCTCCCTGTCTTGCCTTAATATATGTTGTGAAAGGCTAACTCTCTTCATAGCATAGAAAAGGAATACCTGCATTATTGAAAGTATCGTGTAAACACCTTAATTCGTTTATTGTACTTGTATTAAGGTTATAATCAGAGTAAGCACACTATAACTCAATTAACAGAGCTGGGTCACCCATCAATCTTTGGAATTAGTCTTTGCATTGTAAACAGCATATTTTGCTTTCCTTTGGCTTTTTTATTCCTTGCAGAAGCCACAAAATGTCACAGACTCAACCTGATGCAAGCCAATATGTTAGAGCAATATGTAAGAGCAGCTTGTTGTGGTGAAACAAGAAAACTTGTTTTTGTGGTGGTGAGATCACAATTAACACAAGAGGCTTGTGTCAAGTTGTTCTGAGACTGGAATATACAGCCTGGCATGGCATGGCATGCTTTGCTGTAAACTTTTTTTGATACTACTAGGAGTCTCCAAAGGCAGAAATTAAAAATAAAAACGATATCTTTACCTTAGGGGTGAGAGATCAGAAAACACTTATATAATTATATAAGTCGGTGTGAATGATCATATGGGTCACTTTGAAATGCATTGAGAAAAATGGCAACTGAGTGTAAATTGTTTGGGACATGGGGTGAATTTAGGCTTGATTCCACTTTTATCTGCTTCTTGAGCATTCTGAGTTCCTAACATGTTTAATGACATTATAGAAAATAAGATATACATTACCTTATATGCTACATTTTCCAGTCAAGATATGTGTAAAATTTAGCAATTATTAAACAAGCAATGGAAGACCTGCAGATTATTTTGAAGCCGCCAGCGCCCTAAAACCGCTCTACAGAGACTAGCTGGTGTAAAACCATGGATTAATTTTTGCCCCAACAAACCACTGAGCTCTCTGACCTTTCTTTGAGGCGCTCTGTCTCAGTGGTTGAAAACACACAGACATGCAATAAGAGATTACAAACTTATCATGTCTCTGCCAATGTGTTCTACAGAGCAGTGATGCATTTGTGTTTTAGTTTAAGCACCACAGTACAAAATGGCTGGCAGATATTTTATATCACTTATCAGTTAAACAGACAGAAAGGAAATTAAGTGAGGAAACTCCAAATCAGCTTGTTCCCATCAATCATTGTTCCATCAGGTTTGATGCAGTATCAGTATCCCTCACAAGATACAACCTGCGTTCTTCACCTTTGTTAAACTAACTTCTTACACATACAAAGTAAAGCGCATGTTCATGATGAAGAAGCTCAGTGTTTGTGTAACAAGTGTGAAACAAACCTCACCCTTTCACTCCTACTTAGACCCCTCCTGACACAAACACTGCCAAAACCATTCTGCTAAAAGACGTCAGAGTCAGTTTCCTTTAAAACATTTTTTTTCCCCAGTTTGCAGCTGCAAGACGTGAATCAATTGCAAAAGACTCACTAACTTGCCAACGTATCTGTCTGTCTTTGGGGAGTCTCCACAGGAATTCTATCATGCACTTACAGCTGGATTGTAGCCCAATAACAGCACTAACAATTATTTCTTGATAGAGCTTTTTTTCCATGTTTTATTGGCTTTCGGCTATGTCTGGATTACTTTAGCTCATCTGAGGTCTGAAATACCATGTCTGTTGTTCCTCACATATGAACTCTCATGTCTTCTTACATTAATGCTACTGCTACAGCTGCAAGACACTATTGCTTCTGCTGGCTGTTTTCCTGTGCTGCCTTTCAGCTATTTGTTTTGTTCTTTACTCTTATAGCAAAGTGTTTGATCATGTTTTGGCAAAGGCAGGGAAACAACTGTATTACGGTAAAGGAAGTTTCAAGCATGTGACTGTCAAGTGTGGAAATTGAATGTCACACAGTAATGAAATTAATGCAAACCCGTGGCTGCCCAGGAGGTAGAAAAAAGGAATCATGCTACGAAATATGAAATGAATGCTTTGGAAAATGGTTACCGGTAAGGTTAAAGGAATAGGCTGACATTTTGGGAAATACACTTATTGGCTTTTTTGATGAGAAGATTGATAACTCTCTCATGTGTGTCCATTAAATATGAAGCTGCAGCCAGCAGGCGTTTAGCTTAGCTTAGCAGTAAGACCAGAAACAGAAAGAAACAGCTAAGATGGCTCTGTCCTGTTAAATCACAAATTGTCGTAATTTGTTCGGATTAAGATATAATGTGTTAATTAGTGAGCTTTAGAGCTGCAGTTCAGCATGACTTTAGACAGAGCCAGGCTAGCTGTTTCCCCCTGCCTCCAGTCTTTATGCTAAGCTAAGCTAACCGGCTGGTGGCTGTAGCTGTAGCTAAATATTTACTGTACAGACATTGGAGAGTGGTATCAATCCTCTCATCTAACATTTAGCAAGAAAACATCAGTACACTTCCCAAAATGTCAAGCTAGTCCTTTAGGTATATGACAGAAATATAAAAAATGAGGATAAAACATAGCAAAACAACATTCAGTGTGCATGTGTGTAGACGCAATAAAATTACAAAAGAAAACATAGCTGGTCATCAGCTGTGGTAACTCATAGTATTATGAAAATGATATGTTTATGTATATAAAGTGTAGCTGCGTAAGCATTCCTGCCACATTTACAGAAAATCTGCATCTTGCAGATTCTGCACAGCCAGTAGCAATTAGAAAGAAAAGATACTGGTTCTTGATTATGCTGAGGATATGGAGATCACTTCCACTAGGCGAAGTGAGTCATCCAGCCTTGAGCTCTCTGACAGGCAGAAACCCACTAGCTAGCTTGTTTGTTCCTGTCATGTCTGTTACTGAGACCATCATGCTTGATACTCAGTCAGTTTGAGTGCCTGTGTGTCTATGTGTGTGCGCGTGTTTGTGTCTGGTAAATGTTTCAGGTTTAAGATGCAGTATTTTTATATCATACTTGAGGAATCTCAAAGACCACTGAATAACTCTGCGGTTAAAGCATGTGGATGTTGAGTGACACTGTAGAGTTTTTACAGTAAGAAAGGAGAAAGGTAAAAAGATTTTTTAGACATCTTTAAGGCTACACTGTGCAGTAAAGCAGAGTGTGAGGTTAGTTTCTGCCAAGCTATCTATATCATTTAAAGTAAAGAACTGACAAGGTGTTCATCTTCATAATCTCACAGAAAGTCCTTGTTGGAGGACAGAAAAAATACTGGCTTGAATTCTCATGAACTGGGGGGTTGCGGGGAGGTCCAGTTACACTGGGACACAATCCATGCAATTAAAAAGAAATGAGCAAATAAAATCAATGAGGATCGCTTACACTGTGGTGTCAAAGGACTCAACAGAGGACAACACAAGACTATATCTTAATTAGGAGAAATAATGTGTACACAGGCACAGCAGAGTACGTGCAATAAGGGAATACAATGGTATTTACAAATCACTTCTCATTTAAAGCTGGAAGGAGTTCATTGCTTTTACTGTAAATCCATTGAATAGAATTGACCGTTTGCTAAGCCCCACCCCCTTTAGCTACTGCAGCTACGCCTGTCAATCTTTCCATTCTCACATGGCACATACAATGTGACTTGAAATTGAAATTGTTTTGTAATTTTTGAAACAATGGGTCTTTGATTTCGGACAGAGGTAGACAAAAGCTTCTTATTTTTAGCCGGTGATTTTTCAGTTTTGTTGGCTGTAATGACAACTGTAACTAGCTGAGATTTTATCAGCCGTAGCTAGCTAGCTAACGTTAGCTCCAGGAGTCGACTGAAAACAATGTCTCCAGCTGACTTTTTAATGTTTTCAGTTGACTTGTTTTAAAATGAAATCTTGTAGATGAGGTCTTAAAAAGGCACTTGATGGCTACTTGCATGATATCATGATAAAATACAAGGAAATAAAGAAGAAGCATTGTTCCTGTTGCAATATAGAGCTAGTTAATCCAAGGATTCCAAGTATGATAAAGAAAAATGACAGATTTGTTTTGTTCTAACATAACACTGTTTAGCTGCTCAGTTTATTTACTTGATCATATTTTCAAATAGTAAGTTTTTACTTTTAACGTTACATGAAAAAGCACTTTCAGGATGAGGACTAACAATGTGTTTGGTGAATGTAACGCTATTTCTGGTAACATCAGGTGGGTTTGCTGGAACGTATACTTCCCCAAATCCAATAAATGGCAATACAACTGCTAATGTTAGCCTAAACTCTGATAGCATCCAGGACCAGCTTTCACAGTGTGGAAATACTACAAAGTGAATGTGCTAGTCGTGAACAGGGCCTTTTTTTTCTTTTTTTTAAGTAACCTGTAATCCCACAAAGTAATATTACCTAGTTAGTTAAAGATATGCTAATGCTTGGTGTTGGTTTACTACTGTAGGTCGTAAGATAGCGAGCCATTCTTTACGCTTTTGCACTTGTGTTTTTGGTTTAGGAAAGGCTGAAAAAAAAAAGAAAAAGACACCACCCTTCTAACTCTTTAGATGCCAAGTATTGCTCTTACTACAGCCCCATGTACACCGCTTCAACATGTGGAGAAAACCACAGCCTGACAGGCCTGCCATGCCTAGTTACGGTTGCAAAGGTATGATTGGACAATCGCTGTTTAAGGAAGGGGGGGTTTGTAAAATATGCCATTAATTTTGGCCATGTGTAGCAGAAATTATTTTGTTGTAATTCTTTCACTGATGCCTGTCAAAATTGGCATTGATCATGGTGTAAGCGTGAAAAACTACAGTAGAGTGTGAATAATAGAGAGTCCACTCTCTCTCTCTATCTCTGTGCCTGTCTGTCTCTCTCCCTCTCTGTCTCTCTCTCTGAGGGTATTTTAACAAGGTGCAGACAAGAAAAATGATAATGATGTGTCTGTCATGATGCAGAGCTGGGTAAATTTGTCATCATGGCAGGTGACTGATGGTCTGGTATCCTCCATTGGCCAAACCATGAATTTTTTCCCTGAACATTCGAACACACACACACACACACACACACACACACTTAAAAGTCAGGATGCCTAAAATCACTCAGCACAGGTACGAGCAGGTAAATCACATCCTTCCTCAGGTTTATTCTCATTGTTCACTGACAGTCTGTCTTCCATTTGCAGCTTGGAAGCCATGAAGTCGTTACGGTAACCTTTACAAACTGTCAGCTACTGTACTGTGACTGTAACTTTGAAATGTATGACATGAGTGCTGTAATCATTCTTCTTCTTCTGCATAGTGATATGTAGGCTACATCAAAGTATTCACCAAGGTCATCATTGTTTCAGTGTTACACAGATTTCAGGAACAAACACAGCAGTGGCACATTTTTTCTACTCTCCCCAGTAATGCTAGTAAAACACACAGTGTGATACTGACATCTTAATATCCAAACTGCTTGTGTTTACATGTGTATATTAAAATCATGAGTGGCTATCAATGTGTTAGATTGCCTCGAATTTACTTTCAATCTCGAGCTTGTAAGTCTTCTTGATTTGTTTGTCATAAATTCCTCTGGTTCTGTTAAGTGACATTTTAATGGCTTCGTACAGCATTTAGAGCACTTGAAAAGAAGTTGACTTCACTGGCTTGATGTGCTTACAACTAAAATCATGTTCTGTTGTTATAGTTTTTGTTCATTTTCATCTTCTATTCCTATCCATTTATTCTACTATACATTCCAAAAGCATACAAAAGCATGACATAGATGGGGAATAAAAAACTAATATTTTAACATCTACTGTATTCTTAACTAGCATTGATGAGAAACATACATTAAAATCTTTACACAAGTACTTGTGAATGCTTTAGGATGACAAAAAGGAAAAAATATAGAGTGGTGTATATTATAGAAGTAATACAAAATTCTTAAAAGTTTCTCTAAATATATGAATATGTGCAGTACGGTATAACATTGATTAAAGATCTTGTTTAATTTTGGAAGGGGACAAAATTGGGACATTTAGTGCCCATAAACAACTCAACTGTTGCAACAAGAGTTCCCTGTTTCACATTTTTCAGCAGAGGCGAGACACACAATGTGTCTTATGCCATATTTCATCAGATGAAATACATATTTTCTGTGGCAAAATGATGACAGATAAATCCTGATCTTCACTTTTCCAACCAACTAGAAAATCAGCCATGTGATGTGACTGCCATGTGCTACTGTGGATCTGTTTTTTTGTGTTTGAGAGAGCGAGAGAGAAAGAATAAGGTGTGCTCCATTTATTGTTCTGCGCTTGCCAAAACTTGTCGTCTACAGACATTGTCAGCAGCAGTAGTTGATGTCACCATGTGTTTCAGGGATGAGGGAACATGCAAAGAACATTTCTATAAATGTTTAAGAGGAAGCAGGAAAACAACACTAACTTCATACAGTGCTGTAGTTGTGCTCCATGTTGTGATTATTGAAAACTGTTTTTAAAGAGTTCATTTTTAGTCCCAACAGTTGTTTGCGGTATATTGCAGTGCTATACAGCCATTTAGCCAGAACCTGATTATTTAAACTCTTGAACTGTACTTATATTATAAAACTATTTTGTCTTATTTTAGACTTATTTAAAATTCTTAATAATGTACATGATAATATGTTTTCTCTGGTCTGTACAAATCTAATGGCATTAATTAAAGCCTGGTTAGTCCAAAATATTTTTACTGTTAAGAAAATCCCTAAAGGCTTACGAATACTAAGGTATTATTCTTAATATCCATATAAGAACCATATTTCTCAGGTCTACCGTTTCACTGTATTGAGCTGGAAATGAGCCAAGAACTTAATAAACACACACACACACACACACACACCGTCGGCCTGGATGGGCTTACCTCATTTGACACATTGTGTCACTGCCAATCATTATCTAGCAATTCAACTCAAAGTAAATCACAGCTCATATTTCCATGTAGTTAATTATAGGCATATGAGGTACTGTACATACCTAAATAATAATTTTAAATAATAGGCCTTTTTCACAGCAGCCATTTGGACTCGTCACAGCAGTGAAAACACAGGTGTAATTAATGACATTAATGATTTCTTTTTGGGCCACGCCAGTAAGCCAGCATGCACATTAGCAGCGCTCTGGATCCGGCTCACATAAATGCAGCCAGTACTGTAAATAACTGCAGCAGTGCATTTTTCTGCCATGACATTTCAAAATGTTCAACATTAAAAAAAGGCTTAAGGTCAGTATATACTGTACCTTATAGTTGAACGCAGGTCTGGTGCCAAGAAATATGGTGTTGGATTGTCTTCGTATAAAACAGCGAGTTAAACTTAAGTCGAACCTTCGATGCTAACTACCAACACAACTGCTTCTGTGTCTTTGACAAGAGAGAGAAAGAAGAAACCACTCTGTGTTAATTTCTGGTAATTAACTGAAGATGTTTTGTTTTTATTGATTTACTTTATTTAACTAAATGCAACAATACATTTACAATGTTAAATGTAATATAAATCCGTCTCTCTTGTCTTATCCTCAGAAATCTCTGTCCAAAAACAGATGTTGCAATAGTCTTTTCAATTTTGATTTGTTCCAATAATGTAAGAATGAGGTGAGCTCAACTTTGTACATTAGAGAGAAAAAATCATTATCTGGTTTTAGGTTTCACTTGTTATGGAACAGAGCCGACTTGGAATTCTTCTTTTTTTATTTTTGTCCTGTTTTAAATAAAAGCAGTGAACAGATTTTTTTATTTGTTAGATAAATGTCCTTGATTTAGCTGGATTTAGAAAGATTATAGACCATTTTCAGAACTCATCTCTCTTTTCTCTCTTGCTGTGGAAGTTTAAAACTATATTAAAAGCCTTGAGTCTCCTTTCTCCTGTGGTCTTACCAATCAATGGTATCGATAGTGACATTTAAGCATGAACAAAGTCCACAGGTAAATGTCATTGAAGGTTCTTAAAAATTGAAAGCTGTGCCTCTAATCTAACCTTCTCTAATAAGTGATGATTTGAAAGGATGACAATGACATACTGTGTAAGGGCTCGATCCATAAATTTCTATAATGCAAAGATGTGCTCCAGTGGTGAGAACTGACCTGCGATACATTTAGAAGTTGTCTCCGAAAGGCAAATCATTATATCTGGCAAGGTGCATAGTAAGCAAATCGAAGTTCTTTAGCAACAGATAATGAATACAAAATGTCAGTAGATATCAAAAAATGAGTCTTTCATTGTGAAAATAAACACCCCTTGGGTTCCACATTTCTAATTATAATACCCTCAGCAATGCTGTCTTTCCAAACCAAAAAACACTGTCTGCACAAAAAGTGGTTCAAAATTAAAAATCCACATTTTTCTACACCTCAAGGGTATTTTTGTCTAACCAGATTCATCATTCTGTTGCAACAACAGCTTTTCCCATTACTGTCAAGCACAGTGTCCCATTGCGGCAATAGATTTGCCTCTTCACAACTGAACAAGACAGTAACTTTTTAACACATGTCATAAAGCTGCGAGACATCTCATTCAGTGCATAGGGGCCTGTGTTGATCTGAGACTTCAGACATGCCATCAGAGAGAACAAGCGGTACGTCATCTGATGGTTTCTCGAACGACAGGCCTGTCACAAAACAGCCAAAAGCTTAGAAGTGAAGTTCACTTGACACACTGTCTTCAGGGATGTCTCAAAAAAAAAAAAACGTTGCCCCATTTTTAAAGAAATCTGTTAGTGTGGGTGGGAGGATGGGATTGGGGTACATAACAAATAAAGCATTGGCCTACAAAAGATCCAGAGGGAACACTCCATGTGCCTCCTTGGTATCCATTTAACAGAAGGGCTTACAGGAGCCAGCTACTTACAGCCTAACTGAAGTGTTATATTACTCACCGAGCTCAGCTGGAAACACTATAGAAAATGTGTTTGCCTAGGATCTGCTCTCCTTTATCAATCCCAAACAGCAGGGACCAGAGCTTTAAGCACCATGCCAGGGTTCCAGCAATAGCAAACAACATTTCAGACAGAAAAAAAAGAAGGAATGGTTGCACAAATAAGATTTCAGTTTTGTCTCTGTAAATCCTTTAAAGCTGAATCTAACACAGCACACCCTACTGAATTCCCACAGAGACTATTCAAAGACACTGCCTTGGAAAAGTAACATGCAGACTTAGAAGTACAATTGTGCACGCAGACAGACAGATATGCACACAGACAAACCTACAAAGATTACAAAGAGAAAATGAAAACAGGCGCAAGGGCACTCGATTTGAATCAGAAACTTTTTTTTTCTTCTTACCGATGAAGAGGTTCCATTCAGCATCTAGGTCTGCCTGGTTCGCTAGACAGCCTCTCATAACGTTGTGACAGTAGTTGTGACAGGGTTTCAGTCCAGGCATGCCGCGACAGTACGGACAGTACAGCATCTTGGTCAGGGCTCTGACACATGCTGGAACTACATTCACCTATGAAGCAAAGAGACGTTCTTCAGTTATGTCAAGTCTTTTCCAGCTCATTAAACCACACTAATTATTTCATGACAATGCTGTATGATTACTAAAATTAAGAGAGAAGTTGTGATAAAACAGTAATTGTGCAAACCATATTTTTACAAAACATCATGAGGTTTCCACAGAAACCACTGCATACCACAGTCAGTGCAGATAAAGCATCAATAGTAAGGAATGCACTTCCCTATTGAAACTTCAGGGAGGAAACGTCAGACACATTTCAACTTTGACAAACATCCCCACATCACATCTTCTGAAGCTTGAAATGGGAAATCCCACTAGATAAAACTGTATGACAAGACAAGGTTTACAACTCTGTCCATCTCAATTCCTTGTGAAGGCTGTGCCTTTTGTTGTTGGGTCATGTCATTGTACCGGCTTGAGTGAAAGCGACAGGATTCTCACATCTGCTTCCCTTCAGAGGTGGGGATGCAGAACGAAGAGTACATCTGATAATTGGCCTGTCAGCCTCTGTATTCATGCTTGACTTTAGATTTTGTCCAGCACACACTCTGGAGACTGCTGGTGGGTGGGTGTGCAAGGAAGGTTGGCAGATAGGTCAGTGGTAGTCATAAGGAGGGCCATACAACTGGACACCATCTTCTCTACTTAAAGGGTTTTGTTGTAGCAGAGGAACCCACCACAGAAAAATGGTTTGAACAGGGAGTTAAAAAAAAAATTAAGTGTAATTCTCAAGAAATGTTCATTTTCATTCATCAGAGCAAAACAGTGAATAATTAGCAGTTTCTAAAAGTCAGGTCAAGTCAAGTCACTTTTATTTATACAACCCAAAATCACACCATGGCTTTAGACAAGGAAAAACTCCCCCAAAAAATAAAGAATAAATTTGGAAGGAAACAAGGAAGAAACCATAGCAAGTAGCCAAACAAGGGAGGGATCCCTCTTCCAGGACAGAGAGACATGCTGAGTTTTTATTCTAAGAAAGATTTATTCATTTTCGTGTTACTCATCTTGTGTTGTACCATTTTCTTTGTCATAATTATTATTGTTAATTTGACTTTTGCTAATATAATATTGTTGGAAGAAAGCAAAAGAAACATGCAGAGACAGACAACACAAAGCCTGGTGACATACAGTAAATACAGCTGAACATGAAAGTGAGATGGAGACCTGGAAAAAGAAAACAACATCAGTGCACTTTTGTAGCTCCATGGCAACATCTGATGCTGTGCTATGATGCTACATCCAGCTTCAGTCTTCTAGCCACTCTGTTTTGAACACTGTAGTTTGTCTTTGATTTTACTGGTACAATGACCAGACCACCTGTGTGTGCATATGTGTGTGTGAGAGAGAGAGAGAAAAAGAGAGAGATGAGAGGAAATAAGGGACAGGAAGAGACAGAGAGAAAGAGACGGGGAAGACAGAGATGTACGCTATTAGTGTATTTGCTTCCACTTCTGCTTGGCAGCTGGCTACAAGGATCAAATGAACCATCTTTGACATTTGCAATCTGCCACTGACATCACGCGATGTCTTGTAAGAAGGCCATTAAACTAGGTTGCTAGCTGTCATTTCCACCGCTGCATATCATTCGCTGGTATGTGTTCTTGTAAATTGTTTATATCACTCTGGGAATGTGGTTAACATATGGGGATTTTTCACAAACAAGGTTCATTTGATTGAACACATTTCACAGCTGACATGCATGGAAACCATTTATGTGTCAGGCTTGTGTGTGTGTGTGTGTGTGTGTGTGTGTGTGTGTGTGTGTGTGTGTGTGTGTGGCATCAGGTTAGAAACAGGCAAAATAAGCTTATGCTACTAATGGAGCTTTTGCTGGTTCTAAGATATTACTTTAAATAGGAGCAAATGAATTGTTAATAGGTGACAGTATTTGTGTGTGTGTGTGTGTGTGTGTGTGTGTGCACCTACAGTATTTCTGTTTCTTGAGCAAAATGTTCAGGATGATATAAATGCTAAAACGCTGAACTGATGGACAACAAAATATTGCAATATTAATTCAGTTTGCTACTTACTTTAAGTCCCCCTACTAAGCATTTATAAGCAGTACACAAACATTTAATAAAATGTTAATAACACACCATAATGTAGTTGTACGCAACTATAAGGACTTTTTTAGGTGTTAATTAATGTACAGTATTTTTCAACAATTATAACTTCTCCTATTAAGACATGTTTTATATTATTACAACTGTGTTTTACTATATTGTCATTCATTATCTGTTTATACGTCATCCTCCACTTCTAAGCAGGTTATCTGCTTACAACGGCATTATAGTGTGCAATAAACCATTTAATAAATGTTTATAAATGCTAAATAGGGGTACTTAAAGTAAAGTGTTGCCAATCTATACATTTATAAAGGATTTATATATTTGTAATAGTGCTGTAGGTGTCTGCTGTCAGCCTGCATGGACCCATCACTGTCATTAGACTTTATGTACTATATTAAATAGCATTTCATTCCTACATCTTTTTTTTTTAATTCACAGCCAGTGCTGGAGGGAGTACAAAAAAAAAAAAAAGAAAAAGAAGAGCAAACCGAGAAAGAACTGGCTGTGGAGAAAGCCAAAGAGGCTGCCAAAGACGCAGAGAAACAAACACCAAGAATACAGAGAGACAGATACAGATGAAACAGACGGAGAGAAAACCGGACAAGACAAACAGAAGGAACAGGCAGGTGCTCCCGCCACATTTGGACAGAGAAACAGAACCAAGTACATGCCAATCACAGTGTTTGCTTTGGAGAGGACTGCCTCTTATTTCCATAAGAATTCTTACTTGCAAAAACACAGAAGAATATACTAAGCTGTCTTCAGCAGCAGCCCACATGCAGCTATAACCTTTAGATCTCAGTCTGGTCATTCTGTGCCTGCACTACACTTTCTGTATTGACAAAATCAGTATCGCACATATAAATCCATGAGTCAAATCTGACTGCTACACGCAATTCACCAGTCTACTGTAACTGAGACAGGGACGAGACGAGTTTTTAGACTGCACTTGCACTTCCACCCGCATCGCCATGCATCTCCAGCAATCTCTCTCCCCCTCTCCCTCGTCAATGACTCAAACCCCACAGATTAAATATAACATTTTCCTATCAAGCCATTTGAATCATTTTATTTCACAGGCTAATTTGCATATACATATATTTGCTATAGTGACAGAGGGAAGAGAGAGGGAGAGCTTGTCCCTTTTGTTTTCTCTGTTGGCTCAGCCCCACCCAGTCACTGTACCTGGGCAAGGACATTAAATCCAGTTTAAACCACAATCATAAAACAAAACTAGTCGACAGGATGACTTTGGAATGTATTCCCTTAATAAATTCACTGCTCCACTGCTATAGTATAAATGACGGCAGCATTACAGAGGAGCCAAATGAAAATATAGTATACTGTATCATCTACTCAACATCAGCAAACCACTGCAAATGTCATTTTGTACAATTTAATACCATCGTACTTTTCCTTCCAGCTTGTACAATAAAGTACAGTACTTATTCATGAGAATATTAAATAATAAAAAAAAAAAAAAAAAGGTTCTGGGATTAATCTGTTTCTGTCAATTCAATTAAACTTGGCCCAGTTTCTAGACAGCCTATTTAAGAGACATGGAGAAAACACTGGGACGATTTTCTTAACTATAGAACCGTTCCAGCTACACTCTTTACATTCAGTGTGGCCTGTTAGTGGCAGCCAAAGAAATATATTTCATACGGCAAATAGGCAAAGTGTTTTAAGCTGCCCTTGAGCTTTGTGAGCCTTTGGAAAATTTGCATTAAAATGGTGCCTCCTAACGCAATTATCTTACAGGGACTTTTACATCACTGCAGTTACTGTGTCCGGCAGACGCTGAGTGCCCTGGATGAAGGGTAATCTGATAATCTTGTTAGCACTTATTTACAGTTGAGTGGATGGAATATTTCGCAGCAGGCTGAGGGTAGGACTGGGGAGCGAGATGCCTCAGATCCAGAGTGAGATTAAAACACTAATCTACTCATCTGATGTTTTAGTGCTATGATCACTGCATGGAGAGCATGTGTTTGTGTGTGAGTCGGTGTGTGTGTGAGTTTTACAGTGGAGGAGGAAGTATTCACATCCTCTGCTTAAGTAAAAGTAGCAATACTGCAATATAAAAATACTACATTACAAATAAGTCCTGTATTAAAATATGTCACTTATGTTAAAGTTTTTAAGGATTATTAGCAAAATGTACTCTAAGTATCAAAAGTAAAATTACATAATGCAGAAGACTTGACTATTATATATAATTAGATTATTATTACATATGCATTAATATGTAAGTAGGTTTTTACTGTTGTAGTTGGTCGAGGTGGAGCTAATTTTATCTTTTTATAAACTGTTGGGTAGTTTATTCTCTGCTAAAGCATCATATTTTATAAACCTTTCATGTATTTTGTACGTTAAAATCTTAATATGTAAAGCTGTCAAATAAATGTAGTGGAGCAAAAATAATATTTCCCTCTGCATTGTAGCAAGTAGGATGAAATGAAGACACTCAAGTAAATTACCTCATATTGGTACTTAAAGTGGGGCCATACTTTTGCTTTTGATACATACGTACATTTTGCTGTAAACACTTCTATACCTTTTCTTAAGTAAAAAAAAGTTAGACGTTTACTTATAATGGAGTATTTTCAAATTGCTGTATAAGTGCTTTTACTTAAGTACAGTACCTGAGTGGATGTACTTAGTTATATTTAGTGTTTTGTGACGAAATACACCACTTACAAATGAGATTGGGGTGATGCATAAACAGCGGTGTACTCATTAGCCTGCTGCTTCAGAGGAGCAGCTTGAAGATGTGGTAAGCTGTTCAGCCAGACTCCTGATGTGAACTTTATTGAGGATTAAAAATGTAAGGTTATAAATGCAATGAGCATGAGCAATAATACAGCAAGCCATTTCTAATTTCATCCCATAAAGGCCACAGTCGGGAGCCATTACACTCACCTGAATTCAGTAGTAGCAATAAGATATACCAAGATAACTAAATCATCATAATAAAAAGACAAGGCTTGCTAATATAATGAGAGATAACTCTAAAAGACACTCTTAGAAGACGTCACCTTGTCTATCCGACAGGGTGTTGTCATGCACATATGGCTTGAACTCCCTTTAGGGGTAACAGAGTGAGAAGAGCACAGACGATGGAAATTGCTTTGTGCCACAAAGTAATGAAGTTGTAAGAAATGACAATGACTTTGCAAGCTACCAAGGCCAATCAAGGGGAACACTAGTGGGACAGTGAGACTGACGCCAAAAAATTGTCTCAATAGTTCTGTCATAATTATTGTGACAGGTTGCGTTGCTTCGCACTGATTGGACATGGATGTAAGACTGCATAGCTGCCCCAGCGTCCCCACTCAATTCCACAGCCATTAGTGTCAATGGCAATATGAGTGATCTGTCACTGTGCAAATCAGACTACCATCTGCTACCAAGAGAAACATGTGCCTGGTCGCACCAAACGTCTGAGCAAAAATTTCACTTATCTTATTTCTTCAAAACTATATGATTACATTAAAGGTTATTGCAATAAAAATGTAAAATTAACTCCTTAGGTTAGAGAAAACTCTAAACATCAGCTGGAATATGCTCACACTAGCCTTCTGCTGCACTGGCAAGTGAACTACTGCTTTTTTAATCATACTATCAGATAAAAAAAAGAAGAACAAACTGGAGTGATGACGAGACGCTTACTCTGCTAGACAGAAATAATGGCAATGTATAGTTAAGCTTAAAGATCTACTTTCATCAAATACATCTGTAATGTAGTAAAATATGTATTATGGTATGTCTGCATTTGCTTTATGTAGTGGTTTATGTTTTCAAGAAAAGCTCAAAGCACAACTGCTGCTTATCACATACAGTAAGATGTACAACAAAAGCTCCCTGTGGCTTTGTTTTAGCACTTATGTAAATATCGTATTTAGGTAAAACTGTATATTTCCTTTTGTGAGACTAATACTATTTTTCAGAGAGCAATATTGTGTTTGTTGTCCATTACATTTAACTGGCAGCTGCATTTAGTAGTCAAAATAAGGTTTTACTTGCACATGCGATGAGCTCATAAAATTTAATGCGTTGCTAGAGTTAGTGTAGTATTTTGACCAGATACTTCTCACAGGTAAGGACATCAGTGTGATTCTCTCCAGCTTGAACACAAGGTGCAACAGACAGCATGAAAGTATTAGTAGTAAGCAACAATATGTCAGATTTTTGATGAAGAACAGGTTCAAATGAGGCAGAGACCAGGTCAAAACTGAAAGCAAAATAGATATTTAACATTCCCAAAGCAGAAATGTATAACAGATGTATGTTTGTATACTGAATGTATATTACATATACAGTATAACAGTTAACTGCTTGTAGTGTTAAATAAACCAAGTGTCAACAAATGTATCAAATGTTCTGATCAGGCAAGAAGGAAAACGCTCAGAAAGCTTTTAGAACAGCCTTATTATTAAAATAACTTTTAACACTGTTTTTGCTGTTATTTCTATGACTAGGTTGAAACAAACTGTTTTATTGTTGGATGGTTACTCTCTTACTAGACTTCTCCGAGCCATGCTGACCATAAGAAGTAAATGAAAGCATACAATTTGACAAACATTACCTAAAAAAACACATTAATAATGCTTGGGCACATTGAGTCCTTGCAGAAACAAAGGGTCAACAAATGGGGTTTGGGAACATGGGGAAAGAACTCTCCTGCAGTGCCTTGCAAAAAAATGTCCTCTCCAGAAAAGTATTGCTTTCCTTTAACCATGAAGGTGACCAAGTAGTTTTAGTTGCCTAAACATAGCCGCATCTTAATCACAAGGGTGCCAGAGCAGAAAATGCTCACATGGGGTCCTTGTGGAAGGTGCTGACAAATGTCCCATTTTGTTGTTTAAGTATGTAGTTTGTTGACTCTGACACCACTGTTCAGTTCCACCTGTACATGCATATACTTTTAAAGTATTTTACTGTCTCATGTGTACTGCTATTGCTATGCTCTGGTTTGCAGTTAAATTATGAATTGTTGATAGAGCAGTGGCATATACCAAGTTATATTGAAGAAATATTTGGAAACCAGAACTATGTTTCAGTCCAGCTGAATTGCATTTGTGCATTTCTTGGCGATGCACAGTTTGCTAGAAGTGCGTCACAAAGATCCACACAAATAGATAAGAGATTCACAAATATATCTGCTGTTGAAAGCTACAAACATGCCAATTCACAAATACGTTTAGAGACTGAGAGGGTAGTTAAGATAAGCAACTGGGTGAACTATACAGTCACAGACTGCGCACATTAAGACAGTGTATGCACTAAAGTGTCACTGATAATAAAACACGCTCTGTAGCACTTCGTACTTTCACTAATCACGTCTCCTTTCTGTGCTTCTCTGTGAACTTTACAGTCTCTGTCCACTCAGCATGTTAAATGTAAGATTGAGCGAGACAATTCCAGAGAGGCTGCACTAAAATCAGTTGCTGTCAAATCAATGAACGTCTGAGACTGACAGAATAATCCACATGTGAGCAGCTGCGCCTCCATGAAACAACCCAGTGGTACTCGGCAGGCCCCTGCGACCCACACGAGTCAGCTTAAGTGTCTGTCTTTGGTGAGGCATGGGATCACCCGATGATCTACCCTGACATGTACCATGTTATGTGGCATGTCTGGAGCAGCAGTTGGGACTGTTTCTTTAATTTACTAAGACAAGTGCAAACATGTTAAAAGCCAAGCCCATGCTGCTCGATGACTAGGCACAGCGTACCATGAGCCATTCACCATCTCTAGTGGGTACAAGACCTGCATACACTATATTGTTATCCATCTGCCATGGTGCCTCCTGGATTAAAGCACAGCACTCACCCCGTGTCCATCTGACTCTGAAGGTCTGCAGCCCAGCCTTAATGTCAGGGGCAAACAGGTCTCTTGCGGCTGCCAAGAAACCTCTGAACAAATGTCACAACATCGGTGCTGACAACCTTCTCTAAGTGCTTGTTAAATAAAGATGTGGTGCCGTACACTTTAAGTCAAGGTGCAAAAAAAGTAGTCATAAGATGTGATCTGGGTTGGCACAGTCAACTGATGTGACATATTTTCACCAGTTGTTGGATAAGACCGATGCAAAAGGGGCATTTTCTTGAACATGTAAAAATTTGAAGGATATTTTACCAAGATTTTTGTCAGTTTTCCATCTTTTTGTATTTTGTTCTAAATGTCCTACCACTCAGTATCAGGCTGACTGAGTTTGTATCTTCTAGAGGTTTCAGTATGAAATGGAAGAGCATATACTGTAGAGAGGAGTGTCAGTATATTTCTTTATTATCCTTTCATATCATGTCCTTGTATTTCAGACCACATGCTGTCTCTCATTTTTTCCGACATTCTGCAGTTCACCACAGATCAAAATCTTTTAATTAAAAAGGACATCTTTGGCGCAGCACATTTCCCGATGACGTGCCAACCTTTTTGAGCCAGTTGCCATCTGCCGTCACAGCACTGTGGCTGAGGCCTTATCCCCAGCAAGCTGTGTGAGCTGTGAGCCAGCGAGCGAGAAGGAGACAGACAGAGGGAGAGAGAGTGAGAGACAAGTTTGTCCGGTGCATCTGTAGAAGTGGGCCTCAGCTGAGAAACATGGATGGACCATACTCTCTTATGGAGGAGGTCACTTGATCTGTCTTGAGCAGAATCTGCTGTCAAATTGTTCTTGTCCACTATATTCATCACAAATACTGATACCGAACTACTCAAGACGCATGTAGTTCACATAAAGGACATTGTAATACATTCTCACTTCCTTCCTAAAATGAAGGCATTTTGTGTTTTTGTCTCTTCAACTAGTAGTGCTGTCTCTTTAATTAGTGACAGAATTTGTACATATGGAATAACTGCAAACGATTCCACTGGCATTGCTTTACTGTGTCAAAGAGCATATGGGCACCTCATTGGGTGTGATTTAGTTATACAAACCTACAGTGGTGGAAGAAATATTCAGAAGTAAAAGTAAGTAAAAATAGTAATACAACAGTGTAGAAATATACTGTTAGAAGTAAAAGTCCTGCATTACAAATTTCACTTGAGTAAAAGTACAAAAGCATTAGCATCAAAATATACTTAAAGTACTTAAAGTACCAAAAGAAAACTGGCTAATAACTTTCTACAATTAAATTAAAACAAAACAGAGATCATACTGTTTCGCCCCCCAAACTCCTCCAGCACCACTGCCCAGTTATCCAATCACATCTGACCCTATTGTCAAATCTATCTAAGATCAGGACTTTCTTATCCCCTAAAGATTTAGAAAAAGTCATCCATGCTCTAATATCCTCAAGACTCGATTATTGCAACTCCCTATACCTGGCATTAACCAGGCCTCTATTCACCGCTTACAACTGGTACAGAATGCTGCGGCCAGACTCCTATGCAGACGTAACAAAAGGGAACATATTACGCCTGTACTTGTATCTTTGCACTGGCTCCCTGTTCGGTATCGAAAAGATTCTTCTGTTTGTATTTAAAGCCCTACATGGTCTTGCCCCGACCTACATTATAGAACTTCTATCCCCATACAGTGAGGCTACAGCTAGGCCCCTCAGATCCTCAGATCAAGGGCTATTAACCATCCCACGATCTTGTCGCAAACTTTTTGGTGACAGGGCCTTCTCAGCAGCCGCTTTGGAAAAGTCTCCCTGAAAAAAAAAGGGGCAGAAGAATCTCTTGACTCCTTTAAAAAGTGTCTTAAGACCCACTTTTACTCCCTTGCCTACCCCTGCGATGATTCCTAACATAATTTGCACTCTACATTGCATGAATGTCTGCATGAGTGATGTGTATAATGGTGTGTGCATGTGTGCACTTGCATGTATTAAGAAAATCTTTTTGCTGAATTGCATTTGTTGTAAAGCACATTGGCACAAACTTGGTTTGTTTATAAAGCGCTCTATAAATATCTGTGTACTGTGATGAAACACATCAATGCTGGTGTTAATATTGACATTTCTTACCAAATGCATAAAAATCGACATTTCATGGGTTGAAAATGGATCAACACGCCATCTACTGTTTTAAATCAGCCCTGATCCTTGCAAGGCCAATGCTGACACAGAGCCATCTATATGTGTTTCCATCATTTTAGTCCCATTTATTTTTTGTAAATTCAAAGTACTACTGACTCAGAATGACACTGTTGTCTGAACTTGTACTATTGAGTGTTGAACGCGCTTTACTGTTTTGCCTTGACAGCGAGTGGGCTAAACTGATATATGGTAGTGAGTAGAAAAGAAAAAAGACACCAAAGAAACACTACGGAAAGCACCTGGAACTGATCCTGATATTTCTCTCATGTCAGCAAAGACTCTGTAATCTCTCAGAGCATTAATCTAAGGTAAATGTTGTGTAAAGATTAGAAACTGCCTTGGAGCTTAATGTTAAATCATCTGACAGTTCGTGGTAGGAAATGAGTGTATAATGAGATCAACATGACAGTATAAGCCATCAGGAAAAACAAATCCCCAGTGCAAAATACCTTCCTTCATTCCATCATCACGACTAAATATGCACCATGGACTAGACCAGCTTCCCATGCGTATGCAGAGTGAGTGATAAGTGCTCTAAATGCCTGAACTTTAAACCTTTCAAAAGGTCCAAATCCCTGCAATCTTCTCTGAGCAGGTCTTAATGTGGTTGGACTGTGTTTTAAGTACCCACAGGATAAAACTCTTAATGGTCATCATAAACTGTAATCCAGAGAGATTCTACACTTAATCCTGGATCGAGGACCAGGAAACTGCTCAGTGCAAGTCGAGTGCAATCCCATTTTATGGAGCGATATCTCCCCTGTTCTGACTTCACTGTATACAAAGCTGTCTGTTAGCAGTAATTATGTATGGCTCATCATCATCAGTGCGTCATCCTGTGTTAAAGTAACATGGAAAATTGAACAGACAGATGGCTGAAAGCAGCCATTTCATATAAAAAGGGGCGTTTTGTCACTTTAAAACCTCAGGTTTTATGAATTTCACGACTGATTCAGTTATTTGAGCCTTAACAGTGGCTAGTTAGAGCCACTCACCAGTATGCAACACTTCACATATAAATTGGACTAAAGACCAGTGGCTTCTCATAGACCAGTAGGCATTTTCTCATTTTAACTTCCCCAACTCAACTCACTCGTATTCAGTCATGGTGGAAGAATTAGAAGAGGAACTGAGAAGCTTTTGATTGATGTAGACTCCAAAGATGCCTTATGTATGACTAATGAGATAAAATATCATTAAATTGCCAAATTGCCAAACTAGCACTGCAAGTGCTCAAACAGGAATTATGCAGGACTGACTGGATTACATGACTGCTATTAATTTTAGATCCTAGTGCTCAGTGGTGCAAAGTAACTAAGTACATTTACTCTTGTACTAGAAGTTTTGAGGTTGTTGTACTTTACTTGAGTATCTACATTTTATGGCACTCTATACTAATACTCTAATACATTTCAGAGGCAAGTGTTGTACTTCTTATTACACTACATGTATTTGCTATGTTACTTACTTTTCATATACACATTCTCATCTAATGCACATGATGAGTTTACACAATATGATGCATTGCTATGATATTTATGGAACGGCACTTTACAGGAAGGTCTGTTTGTCACAGCACTCCAGCTGTGAGGGGTGTTTGACCACTGTCTGAGTGATGCGCTAAAATAACACAAACTGCTGAATGACCAAACACAGCAAAACACTGATTTCTGAAGATACAGTAACTGCAGCAGTAACACCACACAAACGTTGCATTCTACCATAAAGCACATAAATCCTTGGCACGTATGGATATAAGACTGAACAGAAAGTGCCTTGTATATAGTGCTGTGCTTACACCTAAGAAGTGAAAAATTGGTATGCACTCTGAGAGTGTTGTAAAGAGATGCAAGTGGCTTTTTGTCGCTGAAAGCAGCAGGTACAGAGGGTGATTCTTAGGTCAAGGTAATTTGTCATGTCAAGCGACTTTTCACCTGGAGTTCTATGGTTGTTCACCAGCCTGACAGCCTTCAGCAATGCCACATTGTTTCCTGGCTCCGCTTCATAATTGATGAGGAAGCAAGGAATATGGGATTTGATCCAGAGTGAGGGTGCCTTTTAGGCCTGGGACAGATGTACATATAGTGGTGCTCATTTTAACTCTTCATCTGAAATATGCTATGCCACTGAGGACTGGTGGAAAACTAGCTCAGTGGCAAGCTAAAAGACAATAATAAACATGTCTGAAACTTCAGAGATGATATATGGCAGCAGGGTACAGCGGGGAGGATAGCACTTTAATATGTACATACTATCATGATGTAAATTCACACAATCCCCCATAATTATGTGAGTACATTGGGTAGAGGAGGAGGGTGATAATATATCAAGCTGATAGTTCAGTTTCAGACACAATAGTAAGAAAAGTTGGCAATGGTTTAGTATCTGTTCTAATGAAGACAAATTATTAAAGTAGATTATGAATTTGAATGTAGCCTTTTTTTTGTATGTAAAGATAATTTGGGTTTATAAAATGAATCCATTTCAAGTCATGTTTGGTTGCCAGTTTTGCCTTTCGATATGCGTTATCTGCATTATATATATATCCATTAAACATTCAGCATTCTGAATATGTAGTTTACATGATTAACAGTAGCCAGAGGTGGTTTCTTTAATTGGCATTTCTATGAAAAAGCAAGTAATATTTTAATTAAGTCACAGGTTTGTTTGTTCACCGTAAAATTTGCATTATTATAGTTAACCCTCTGAGACCCACATTAAGAGCTTTCCGTTTTTGCATACCTTTGTGTTTTGCCTTATAAAGTTGTCATTTTTTACAATATCATCAAGTTTTAACACATCCCAGAATCAGCACAACCTCAGCTAATTGAATGTGTCACTCAATAAAGACGTCTATACACTATAATAGGGGATATTAGCCCATAAAACAAAAAAACAGAACTTGAATTTTTACATATTTTTTATTCAACACAACACTGCAAACCATAATATCGAAACAAAAGTTCAACATAGAAAGTTGCACATATGTCTTTGGATAGTGCCAGAAGTGATTTGAAGTTTCTAGCTTCTTCTGTTAATGAGTTACGCCCATTCTTTCGGGCAGTGTCCATGGGCGTTTTTTTGCTATGAATTGTAATCTTTTTCCTGCCAATGCATATCCCTAAACATGATGTGCATCATAGCAGTTCCTGTTCACAATCACACACAGGGGCACCTGGCATGCCTTGCACCAGAAATGGGGTATTTTTCTTACAGATTATGCACTTTCTTAGTCCTGCAGTCCCCTTTTGGGACTGGTCCTGTGTTGGAGAGATTGCAATGGGTGTGTGATTGTATTGCCAGTGTCCAGTGGTACTCCCCTGAGCTGAGCTGACAGTAGCTCCTTCCAAATCCTGGTGCTTCATGGGTAGTATCATGTCATTGCACACACTACAAGAGTTAAATTCAACACTATACCCAAGTGTACTTAGTTCTATTCAGAGTTGGTGTTGAATTGATTCTTTCCCGTGTTTTTTTTTAGTTAAATTAACTCTAAATTGAGTAAAACATTTAACACTCACCAGCACTGGATAGTTTTATTTAAACTTAACAATATACTTTATACATTGTAGTGTTGTAATGTTGATTGTAGAGCTGCAATGCAATGCAATTAATCAATCGAAAAAGAAAATGAATCTGCAACTATTTTGATAATCGATTAATGGTTTCAGACATTTTTCAGGTGAAAATGCCAAACATTAGCTGGCAGCATTTTTTGTAACATAACAAAGAATTACATGTGGTCATATGAAGAAGGTGTGATATAATATAATGCATAGTTATGTTGACACTCTACCCAGTTCTATGATCTGCCTCTGTCTCTGTAAGGCCAGTGCTTAAAGATGGAGTTGGTTTAGCCTCCAACATAAGAATGATTACATTTCTTTCTCAAACTGAGCACATCTCATTTATTTTTTGCCCTTCTTACTCTTGCTCGTACTTTCTTTCTTCCCTCTTCCGACAATTTGTCTCTCCTGTTCGACTGAAAGGGACAGAGAGCTTCGAGCTAAAAAGCAGATAAAAAAAAGACTCATATCACTGCTGAACTCTGAAGACGTTTTTAAAACTGGTGTTTGAACTTGTGAAAAACTACTGTTTTATATAATGTGTGTCTAATTTCAGGTGACAAATATTGATTTTGGAGGGGTCAGCAACTTGCCAGACTGAAATTATTACAATTTATCACTAATTGAATGAAATTAGGAGGTGAATATGTCTTGCAAAATATCTAATTATAGTTTTATTTTTTAAAGGTGGGAACTGTTGGGTCTCTGTAAATATAAAGAGTCGGTCTAGACCTGCTCTACTCGAAAAAGTGCCCTGAGATAACTTTGTTATGATATGGCGCTATATAAATAAAACTGAATTGAATTGAATTGAATTAAAGACAAATCCATGGCTTAAGGGTCTATATGTTTCACAACAAAGTGTTTTAGAAAGTATGTAGTGAGTATTTTCTTCCATTATTGGTCTATTATTTTTCCATGTTCATAAATGTTCTAAATGGCTTCAAATTTGTGTTCTAAAGCTCTAAACTGTGAACCAACAAAATCAAATGTAATACATATTGATGATGGATATAACTGTGTGTAGACAACAAAGAAAAAAGACTTTAAAATCTTAAATTAAATTTTGGTAAACTAAGCCCTCATCTTACACTTTATGTCCACTGTTTTGAGTTTTCCAGGAAACTCTGTATTAACTTTTGATGTTATATGTTTTTTTAATGAGAGAATGTAAATAACTCTGGCTACTAGTTTTTATCATTCCTGCCAGTGTTTGCATCTATTTCATAAAGCAGAGCTATGTAGCACAAACAGCAAACAGCTTTGGTTATATAATTTTTTACAGTTTAGATGTCCATGAAAAACTGTTGCATAACTTTCTGAGTTTAACATGGAATTAGAAAACATATCCACTAAGCCTTTAAAAACGCATTTCTAATCTCCAGTGCTCTAAAAACATATTTATTTTTCAGAATCTAATCAACTAGTTTCTCAAACCAAACCATAAACAACACCAGCAAAGAAAGACAACATTATTAATATCATCAAATTAACTGTCAGCGTGGAAAATGTCACTAATTTTCCTGACACACATTGTCGAAAAAGTAACAAAATGAGAAAAGCGACACTGCAAACAAAACCCCATCAGAAATCTCGGGGGAAATGCGCTTTAATCTTTCCTCCCCTGCAAAGCTTTGCTCTCTGCGGGTGATTCTACTGAAATGTGGAGCATACAGTGTACTGTGTACTCTACCAGTCGTATGAAAAAATGTCTCACACTGGCCTCAAGTGCAACCAAAAAAAAAAAAGATCTTCATATGGAGTCAAAATGCTTGTTCTTGATTTCTGTGCTTTTAATAAATAATTCAGATGCAATCTAATTTTAATGGAGTATGATGTAAAGTCCACAGAAGATATTTCAAAGTCTTAAGAACCTATAAAAGTATGAATAGTGTGGGTAAATCCAAAAGATGTAGGTGGACAGACCATTGGTACTGTGCGTATACTGTGGATACAGTATGTACAGCAGAAAATAGCATAGATATGAATGATTAAATATTTTCTTCATCACCAATTAGAATAATCACATAATATGGACTATAATCATTTATGGCCTCATGAAAACAACCCAGTGTTATAGAAGAGACATATTCCATTGCAGGCAGTTAAAATCTTACAGGATATTTGCAATGCTTATTACTTTATCTTAAAGCAAAATACAACACTGCTCAACAGCACAGGATCACTTAACAGCCGAGCAACACAACAACAATCAAAACAGCTATGAGAAGAAAATCAAACTCACCTTGGCGACCCTGTTGGCCACCTCCCGACCCACCATTAGCCCCTGGACAAACGTCCGTGCAGCGATGAAGGCCCTGGTGACCTGGGCCTTCAGTTTCCTGGGCACATCTCCAAAGGGCTTTAGCTGATCTGTGTATTTACTGACGCACTCCAGGTAGTCGTCTGTGAAGTGGTACTGGGAGTTGAGTAGCTGGAACATGCGCTCCAGCAGCCTGGACCAGAAGTCATTCAGCATCTCCTCCAGGTTGACGTTGCCCCCCGTGTAGTAGCGCTTTAGCTCAGTGAACAGGTCCTGGAACACCTCCGAGTTCTGCATATACAGCTTCCCGTACGTCCGTGTGAACATACTGTTGAGAGACTTCTCAGAATTGTCCAGCAGCTCTAAGAAAAACTCTAGATGGATGGATGGTTTGGGGAGAGGAGGGAGGGAGGGATAGAAAAGACAAACAGCTGGGTCATTATGCAGATATTTACAGCATCTGATGTCTTTTCCTACAATATAAACCAGACAAAAGGCTTCAGAAGCATGGGAGCAAGGTATAATCTAGTCTGAGTACTGTTGTTGTCTCATTTTATGGCTCTGTCTGCATAGACAGGAGCAATGTATAGCAGCCAACGATAGGTACTTGATTATGTGAAGAAAGTCAGTCCAAAGCATTAATAATTTAACAGTAGAAATAATGGGCCACAAGGACTATGAATGATTAATGTAAAGGTTCTGATTGCATACTGTAACAAAATATTCATAAGTTTTAGACACAGACACTAGTATACATTATCATCCTCGCCATTATTCCCAGACGCATTAGTTTCTCACTGAAACAATTTATTTCTCCAGCAAGGCAGCTGGCCTATGAGCCTATATATGAATATTAGGTTACAATATGTTGAAAGAAGCTTCATTCCGTTTGAATTATCTGAAGAGTACGTTAAACGTAATATACAAAATATCACTGTGAGACAAGCACATCTATTATGATTCTACCATTATGTTTTCCATTGAGTCGGTACACAGACCTGACACCGTGTAACATTGTTATTCAAAAATAAAACTTTGTAACAAATGTCTTAACATTCCTTAAAGCTGAACTGAAATTTGAATTCATAACACTTTTTCAAGGACGAACAAGCTGCAACAATTCTGCAGTTATTGAGCAGAATTTTTCAAAGGAGGATAAAACAATTTTTAGACATATTTGTGGGAACAGTGTCTAACCTTCAAGCCTCTGGGTGGGCTTTTTCCCATGGCAACGGTTAACTGATATTTAAGAGCCGGCATTGCTAGGAAACGTGCTGTCAACTTCAGTGGTGGTCCGCTACTGACTGTGGAACGTCTGAATGTATAGCTTGTGAACATTGTTACAAGACACTTCTTCCCCTTTTTCAACAAACCCACATAGTGTTTGATTATGTAAAGTTAGCGTTTTAATGTACAACTTTCAGGATTTGGGGGGGACCTTTGGTGCTGTTAAGTTTGTATTACGCTTGGATAAGCAAACTAGCAAGACTATGATTTCCACTTGGAAAGTGGAAGCTAGTTAGCCTAGCTGGCTAACACACGTGGTATTTGCCAGTAGCCAAACTTGTGTGACGTATTTCTGAAAATTGCCACAGTTCCTAAGAGCCCATTAAGACCACAAGCATGTGGAAGTTTCTCAGAGCTCACTGGGACACGCTTAACATCATGTCATTCAAATATGCACTTACAATTACTGTATATGGCTCAATCGAGCTCCGAAGATCTGTTGGAACAAGTAAGTAGGATCAACCATACAGTATCACAGTTACATTCAGATGACAGTAAAAAACACAATCAGGAACTGAGAGGAGTGAACTATTAATAAAGCAATTAAATCAAGTTATCTAGAAGCACGTATGTTGAATGTACATAAAATAGACGTAACATATTTTGAATGGTTTCTGTCCGATAACTTTTTTAAGGACGGAACCTATTTCTCAAAATCTTTGATAAAAGGATAGGATATTCAATAATTATGTTGACAGTGTAAGATATGTGATATTATTCTTATCAGTCCCATCAAGAAGAACAGATTAATATTACCTGATAACCAACTGTGAAGGTTCTGCCATAACTTTGTGGTGTTTGGACATAAATAATAATATTCATGCTGGATCCAACATGTCATAAACCTTTTTTTATGTCTGTTAACACTTAAGTGTACTGTGTGTTGGTGTTTTTCCAACTTGAGACGCACTTGCCTACCACCTGCCGTCATGTGAACGTGCACGGAAGTGCTCAAGACCACAAGTGTGTTTGTCCCACATTATACAAAGGATGGGGGTCTAGCTAGCGTTAGCCATCTTTCATGCGTCTGGATGTGGTCACGGCAAATAACCCGACTGTGAAAACTCACAGCAACGAGTAGTCCTGTGACCTCGGCACATTACACCGTGATGTGAATCACAACACGTTACGAAGTAACGTAGGGAGTGTTCAAATCACAGATGGGACAAATAAATTGCTAACAACATCGGCCCACAAGCTGATTTATTGCCTGTGTGACAGAATTTAAGTGCCTGCCCACACAGATATTAGACCAACCAAATTACAGTACCAACATTGTCAGTTGGAACCAAAAATTCACGTTCCATGGAGAACACTAATGTAGGGGGCGCTATCAGTATCAATGCAGTTTTGACTAAGTAAGTACACCAAAGGATATATATATATATGCTGATTTCTTCACAAAAATTAATTTTAACTTCAGTTCGACTTTAACTATGTGCTGTTTTACATTGTAAATGACTTCAAACATAGACATCAAAATGCACAATACAATTCAAATTTAACATTCACAGCAATTATATTATTGTTTCTTTGTCATCTGCCCAAGTTGCTTTCTTCCATGTGAGCACCTGATCTCTTGAGCATTAAGCCATCCAAGAAAAAAATAGGCAGCATTAGCTGGGGAGTCTCACTGAAGCCTGGCTAATAGGATCCCATGTTCCTGAGAGCACAGGCGTAAATGTTCAGTTAATAAGGCATTTCTCCATGCACAAATGTCAAATATTCCTCCTCCCTTCTTTGTAAACACGCTCCAGACATTTCACGTGTCATGCTTGCTAATAAACCACACAGGAGCTCTTCCCCTGGTTGGGTATTCTGACTGGCTGACATTTCTTTGCATTCATAGCAGTCACACCCTTGCATGGTGGCCATATCTACTTTTAATAATAAATTTCCCTCCTGTGGTAATATGACTAAACCATGAGGCATGATGAATCAGTTCACAAGTAGTCTATTTTGTTTATAGTGAAAGAAGGCTGTTGTGTATGTAATCAAAGAAAACAAAAATCTAAGAAATGTTTGACAAGTTCAAAACATGATACATAAAAATTGCAAAGCACTAGAACCTCAGATGGCAAGAGTTTTAAGATTAACATTTTAAGACTATTTAATTTCATGTTTAATTTTGATTCAGTTGGAGTTGAGGTCATTTGAAATACTAAATTGTGTGGGCTATCTAACTATATTTAAGATACAGTGCAAAATGCCGGTTTATTAATTTACATGATTAAAAACAACAATAACCTTACATAACCTTTTTTTGTTTATTATACCAGTAAGCAGAAATTAGTAATTATAAAATTATTCCTAACTTCAGACTAAATCACACACTTAACAAAAACCTTATCCTGCTGGTAATCTTCAAAAACAAACAAATAATAAAACATAAGTAAAAAGAAATATAGATAATTCAGGCAATCATCATACCCTCATACATTACTTGACTGTGTGCATCATTCAGTGTTATCATACCATATTTTGGCAAAGTGTAAAATGTTTCAGATCTTGATGGGAAAGGCAATGTTTAAATGAACTGCTGACTATGTTAAGTGGAAAAATACAAACACTCGAACTGCAGCTGGGTTGAAGAGTCAAATTCTGAACAGTTTGACATCGCTGAGACTGAAATCCTGAACCCTGCATGATAATCCACTGTTCTGCAAAGTGTGCTAAACCACCAGTTTCAGTGCCAGAGACGCTTACTGTAATATATTATATCTGCATATCCTCTAGCTCTACATGCTAATGTTATCAGAGGTTTGCTTTCCCACCACTTCCAAGATTGGTGGGAGTTACAGTTCATGTGAAACTGCTCTGGAATCCTTTTGACCAGCTTTGTATTTCTCACCTTTTTTTTGCAACTTTAGCCAATCCTCTTTTCTTTCTATTGAAATGGCACACCGGTTCACACCCAAAACAGAGACCAGTCCCTAGTCACTCATTCTAGTTTTTTTGCAACTGAGTGACCTACCATTACACCTACATTTGTTTAAATATTAAGAGCCTGCAGGGGCTTTTTCATTCCATTTTTCCAATTAGACCCGAATCAAGGACACGTAAGCCCCTGTGTATTGTGCATGCAATTCTGTATCTGTGTTACCATTTAAATAGCTTTCAAGATGGGTAATACATATCATGAAACAAAACCAACACAATATGATCCATATTATTTACTGTAGTTAGGTGTAAAAAGACTCAAGAGTTGAGACTGATATGTTTTCTTCTACACTTAACTCTACACCCTTCGTTTCTGCCAAGCTGCTGATCTTCAGGCTACCTGACGTTGCAAGGCCCAACTATTCAGAAATCCATCTTAATCATCACAAGATAAACTTTCACATTTTGAAATTTGAAACAAGTGCAATTATAGTCCTCTGTTGAGTACTGAAAATAAACAAAATATATTGTTACCAACATATACTCCCATAAAGGACCTGCATAAAATCCCTTCCCCCTCAATATGTCTGTAGTTTAGGTTAAAAAAAAAAAGTGTTTAATGTCTGCATAGTTCATGAAAAGTCCATTACAATTATTTCCATGAAAGAAATTAACTAGTAAAACAAGAACGACTGGGCTAAGATGAATTGTGCTGGGTAGAAAATACAGAACTCACAAAAATTAACTTTTATACAGGCTGATTGAGTCCCAGGCAATGCCATAAGTGGTCATTATGAAAAGATAGCACACCTTTTCTGTGCAGTAGTGGGAAGTAAAGTAAGGTTACTGTGAAAGACTGCTAATAGTTAATAATTACGTAGTTTAACCTGATAAAATAAGCTGGTGGACTACACAAATGGCTTTGATAATGTCTTACTTCCAGGCAGGTATAAGCCGGTGGTGGCTGACACTGCCTAACAACATTCATGGTTTCTATGATTATATGCGGCTGACTAAAACCAGCTCTGGTCATGTCTTTGGAATGTGGTTATTGATTTTCCAATCAAAATGACGTTAAATGACTGACTTCATTGGTCTTCTGTTATTTAGGCCTTTGTGGACTCTGATGGACTAAAACTTTTCATTTGAGAATGTCTTTCTTAGCCCTACTAGCGAGAGTGCTGAGCTGTAACAATGGTTGGTTGGTTGATCCTGGTGGGTGTGAGGAGCAGCACCTCCTCTAGAGGCCACCTGAAGGACTTTTAGACTTTTAGTCTTCTTTCCACCACTGACTATATGTGTCAATTGGTGTTTACAAGGTCTGTGTGTGTTTGAGTTATGTTTGAATTAATTTTGGAAAATCTCAAGGGGGAAATTACTATTTTTAATACTATTTACGGACAACTACAGCCGTTGCTTTTACAAACGAGTCTACTTTTAAAAAGTTGCTTATGACATATTTTCAGATAACCATATTTGTAAGTACAAATGAGTTTAAGCAATTGACCAAAGTTTTAAGTTATATAATCTGAACCCAAGAGTTTTTGAACTAGAGCAAGTATACTGAAATAATCACCACGGTTCTCTTGTGTAACTGTTGAGTTTTTATGTGATTTCAAGGCCTGTTACCTGGAAAACAGACTGTACTGAGAGTTTCAGACAGCAGCTACAGCTTGCCAACTCATGAAGAGTGAATTGCTCTCTGCTGGCCAAAATACATATTTGGCCAGGGAATTATCAGTGAGAGTTATTGACCTTGGATAACATTCAGCTATCCAGCCTTTAGGGTCTTAATACTTGGAAACATGTCGATACATGGGTGTATGCTTCCTGACACAATACATTCAGGAATCATCCCAAATCCAAATCTCTCAAATAATGAAGAATGTTCGAATCAAAATAAGTTGGAAAGGGTTTTATGGATGTCACAAGAAAATGGAAAAACAAGCTAACATACCTGCAGTGCTTGAATTTCAGAGCAAAACTAACTCTGTGAGACAGGCACATATACCAAAAGGTTTTGCAAAAGTTAAATTCCCTGCTTATTCAACTACCTTTTAGTTATATTTTGTACAGTACAACCAATCTTGACTCAACATAAAATGAAGAAAGATATTTTGTATGTCTGCAAATTCATGATGAACACTATTTTACAAGCTTGTTGTATTCATTGAGGTCCACTGTTGCAGAAATTACATGTTAAACCTTCAAATAGATTCTTACTGCATATGTTTTGATGGCTATTTATTTTTAGAAAAACTATTTATTAAAATAACAAACAAAAATAAAAATACTATAAAGACTACATGAAACAAAGAAAATAAATGATACCCACACACCAAGTTTTTTTTTTTTTTTTTTTTTTTTTAAAGGTATAGCGGATATGGTATTATTACTTCTTTTGGGACGTTCAGTTTTAATCAAACAAAACAATTAAATACATTTAGACATATTTAACTAACATAGATAAATATAAAAAACCTTGTCTTCCACCAAACTCAAATTATCCCCATTTGTTCTCATCAGTGAGAGGGAAGGGCTGCAATTTTTAATAGGACATGATTTCTGTAAACCTATATATAAATGAAATTTAATTTAATAAAAAAACAATCTCAGTGAATGTACAGTGCAGTATTTCTAATAGAGTTTTTAGAGTATAGAACAACCTTCTCAACATTCTTCAGGTAAATTAGTTCTGTCTTTTAAAGTGTTTCTTAAAATCAATCTAATAATAACCTTTCTTTTTGTTGTATTGATTCATTTCTATGTAGTATCTTAGTTAAGTAACATACAGTATCTTTAAGTTCACAAAAAGGTTTATTACATAAAGCTGCTGTATAAATATCACTTATGATCATTATTATTACTCATCTTGCCACCCTTAGTTTTTTTTCGAAGGGGAAAGCATAATGAATAAAAAGCATAATAATCAATATAAAAACTGTGGTAAAGTGAACAGACACATTAGTGCCAGTCGTAATTGAGGTTGGACTTTGTAATTTTCATATTGCATACAAAATATACAAAGTGTTAGTACCCTTGAAGTAATTCTGAGCGTGAAGAATCAATTTTCTCTGAGAGCAGTACAAAGTGCTCCTTTGATATCTGGCCTAATTACTGTAAATAATTACTATGATTAATAAAGGTGACCTTTCCGTTGCTCTGATAATAACACTTTATCCACAGAAAAAAAAAACCTGCATTCACCCATTAATTTTACTTCACACTGTTTTAAATCTCAGTCACTCATTTTTTACTGGCTCAAACAATGGAATCTATAATTCTTAGTATGGTTAATTAAGACTAAATTTCAATTAATGGTCCAGTAGTCTTGAATGACCAGAGGGTGGTTATTGTACAAAGCTTAGCATGGAAATGATTAACTTTTATATCTTTTAGCCTGGAGCCACAGCACTGTCTGTCTAATGGCCAGAAGATGTTCTATGTTTGACTGTTTCCCTATCCTATATACAAAAGAAAATAACAGTTATTTATTTATTTTTTAAAAAGAAAACAAAAAGAAAAAGATTTTTCCCCACATAATCCAGAATCTGGTTCATAA
The DNA here is from genome assembly GCA_008360985.2 of Macquaria ambigua. NCBI lineage: Eukaryota > Metazoa > Chordata > Actinopteri > Centrarchiformes > Percichthyidae > Macquaria > Macquaria ambigua. The sequence continues at coordinate 506,060 of VMKM01000131.1, forward strand.
ATACCTGGAATATTGACCTGCGATCTCCTGTGAACACATTAACACTCTATGAGGTTACATTTAGAGGGCTCTTATCATCTGTCCAACTTTATGTTTGATATTGACCAGAGACTTTTCAGTCTCTAAGTTCTACAGCTTGTTGACAGCAGCAGATTCTTCTCAAAGATGTTTTATTTCAAAGTGGGAAACATTTTTGTAACAGCCTTACTCAAGTGAACCACTTCAACTGCAAGTTAACAGTCCTGAGTATCCGTCTAAACTGCTTCTCACCATTGGACTACTTAGGGACTGTGGGAAAAGTATGGTTTCAAATTGCTGTGACTACTGCTGTTTCTTGTGGTGAATTTCTCAACCCAGAAACACAAAGGTGGAACACGTTCAGTGCACATGAAAAGTATAACCAAGCGGGAAAATGTTACAGGACCTTGTGATTTTTAGCCATGGTAGTGGCATGGCTCTAGGGGTGGCAATGTCGGTTGGATGGTCCACAGACTGAAATATCTCAACAACAACTGGATGGATAGCCATGAAATTTGGTACCGACATTCATGTTCCCCACAGGATGTTCTGGCTGACTCAGGTCTGAGTCAGGTCTGACTTTTCATCTAGCGTCATCAGGTCAAATATTTTGATTTGTCCAATTCTTTGATTTAAGACCAAATACTTGCAAAACTAATGACATTCCCATCAGCCTCAGTTGTACTCTGTGTTTATGGCTAATTAGCAAATGTTAGCATGCTAACACGCAAAACATCAGCATGTTAGCATTGTCACTGTGAGCATGTTAGCTTGATGCCATTGTTGTTCAGCTCAAAACACTGCTGTGCCCAAGTACAGCATCACAGAGCTGCTAGCATGGCTGTAGACTCTTAGTGTCGGGTTATGCTTCAACAGAGAGAGACGGGGATAATGGCGCACTTTTTCAGACAGTCTCTCCTGGAAGGCATTCATAGTGTTGCACTCGGCTGTTTACATGAAAAGTGACAAAAGCTGTTGTGTCAAGAATGAAATGGCTCTTTTCTCACCTCCGCACAGGTGGCAAATCACTGCGTAAAGTGGGTGTGAATGTCGGACTGTCAGTTTCGGAAAGTTACAGAAATGGTCGGACACAGCCCACTTTGTCAGTAACATTGATACTGAGAATTTACTGGTCACCTTGAAGGCTGACCAGCAAATTGTGCTGGACTAGCACCTAACCACATCTCTGACCTTGTCAGCCCCTATGATCCAGATCCTCTTACGGACATGTTTAGTGTTTCATATTCCAGGTTGAAGACAAAGGTGTCACATTTCATTCTCTGTAATGTTCAATGTGTTACTGTACTTGAGCCGAACATGAACAGTGAGTAAAGTGATTCTGTTCATGTGAAGACACACTCTCAAATACTGAGAGCAATGCTCTAGTAATCATGAATATAAATAAAATAGTAAACATGTTTTGTTTTACTTACATCATTTGCTTGACAAGTTAGCTTTTATGTGTAGGCGGAGAGAAAACTATAGTGGCAGTGGCACCTGTCATTGAGCTGATATAACATGTCATGTGACATTCATGGCCTATATTGAGGCCACTGCAGGTGCAGAAATTGGTAGTCTACAAAAAGCACTTTCGCTTTGATTGTAAGGGACTGACACCAACACCTGATGTTTAGCTTTGATGTTTGATATGTGCAATGGCAATTTTACAATATGCCTCAGATGTTCAGATTGTAATATGTTTTTCCATCCTGTCCTTATCTGTATCTCTTTCCATTTGTGGTGGAGTGTTGTAATTAAAGTTAAAAGATGTTAACAATGATGAACAAATAGAAACTAGAAACAATTTATAATAACCATCCTTAATACATGTCTATTTGTTTATACTAACTATGAAACAATAACTTTATTCATACAATAACATGAGTCATGATGATAAAGGCATTTGCAGTACATTTGTTAACCATTTACACCAATAACCTGTTTTATTTTAAAATACAGAAAAAGTCAATGAAATGTTTGATTTCAATGTGACTCCAATAATGGCCTCCATATACAAAATATTTAAAGCAGGTATGTGTTATTATGTACTTTCCTTCATCAGTGACCCCCAGTGCATGTTAGCACTGTGTGAACTGTGTACTTCTGGTGCACTAACAAAAACAGACCCAAGTAATTCCCACCTCATTGTTATTCACAATTTAAAGCCAGTACTTCTCTATATCACAACAGATACTTGAAATGACAGCATGGTTTGTTTTGTTTAGTTCTCTCCAATATTCATTACCTGCACAAGATACAACAGAATGTGTGTGTGTGTGTGTGTGTGTGTGTGTGTGTGTGTGTGTGTGTGTGTGTGTCTCTTCAGCCAATTATGATAATATTGTTTTTCTGTCCTGTTTGTTACCCAGAACAAAGAGTGGACAAACAATCCTTAAACATGTTGTGTGTCTGTCTCTCCGCTCTATTTGTGGATAATTATTTGAGTGTTATGGCAAAATAAACAATGATCAACAGTGTCAGTACTGTATATGAAACAGTAAGGCTCTATTTTTGCACTGATTGTGCAATATATTTTTTATTTGATACAGTGATGGTCCATACTGATTCATCCAAAATATTTTGCCAATATTGTGTCCTGCCCCCAAGATTGGTTTGGTTCAGTATTACATACAGAAGATGCATGAAAGAAAATGACAAATGGGAATCGTTACTGGCACACAATTGTGAGCTTTCTTCTTACTGGCTGTCTGACTTTTTCTCTCCCCTTGGACACATATTTCAGCTGGAGCCAAAGAACCAGTGTTTTCTTCATATTTAGCCAAGCTGTCTATGATGAATTGCATTGAAGAATATGTTTTGGGGGTTCCAGGACAGGTTTGTGGGGTACATGGTGGGATTTAGCATTTCTGAAAAAACTAAAAATCACTAATTTCTCTAGGGTTACATTCTCTGGTTTGGTTTTGGGATTAAAACTATTAAAACTTTAAAGCACAAGTAAAATCAACAGCAGTATTGCTAAAGGGATAAAAGCCTAATAATGTAAAATTACTTTTAAATGGGCAGAATTGCTGCAAGACAGTTATACAAAACAAAATGATATTTCCTGCTTAGTATTTCCTACATACACGTTATTCCTAACTGCACACTTTGATTTTCTGAGACACACCTACTGTATTCTCTAAACTAAAACTACAGTGTCAGTATTTCAGTTTACTCTCCATTCTAGCTTGATTTGTAGCTTCTCACTGTGTTTGTAGCTTGTCTCTTCATGCACTAAAAACATAAACCATAAGATACAGTAGTAATAAACAGTCTCATTCATGAAATGCATGAGAACATCCTGACTGGATACTCTTGTCCGATTCATTAAACATTCAGAAACATCTGTTTTCAATCATATCCGTGTTGATGTTGATGAATCCCAATCATTCATTAATGGAAAGCATGATAACAAGACCTTAATTATCATGAGTTAACATATCCTAATGACAGTGGATGAGAAGCGTCATATTAGTCAGTGGAGAACACTCACATTTATAATCAAGAGGACCATCGTGGCATTGATGAAAGTAAAAAAATAAAAGCTTCAGCAATGCAGAATTTAAGGCAGTAATAGGTGCCTAAAATCCAACTATTCAGCAGCAGCAGAGGCATTACTGCCTCACAGAAGAACAACCTCTGACAGGTGATCACAGAGCCGGTGAACTCGCATTATATCCTTTCAGAGAACCAAACAAAAAGTTATCCTGCCTTTTCAATAAAGTGCAAAACAGCAATGCAGAGGAAAGTTAAAGGACACAGGAGAAGAGACCTGTGTGTTCTCCCAAAGTGATAATAGACATGTTTCAGTCTCTGGTGTTGTTCCAGGTGGGAACAGTGACATCAAAACCAGCACTGAAACCTTTCACCAGCCGATGGACTCGAGGGAACAAACCAGGTCAGACTGTGGGCTGAGAGGAAGGAAACTGAGTCTCCCCACGATCTCACTTCCCTCTGAGTCCAGATCTGAGTCCCTAATTACACAACACCATTTAAAGCCTATTCCCTGTGCAATGTCCGTTTTCAACAATAAAAGCCTAAGTGATCTGTTAACTTTGCACATATAACACATGCTCTGAGATAGGTGTAAATTAGTAAGACTAATCAGAATAAATTGGACCACAGTAATAGTCGATGACGACATGCCACTAACATTTTTTTCCTGCTTACTTTTTATCAATGAGACCTTCTGAATGGACATGGTGGTACCTTGTTTGTGTGACTGACTTTGTTTCTAACATGACATGATCAGGTGCACGGCATAAAAGGATTTGCATATTTCTTCTTTGCCATTTAGCTACTTTCTGCCTTTAAAGTCTGCACAATAGTGACTGCTAGCAGTTGGAACTAGGCACCAGAGGGAAAAACACAGGAATGGAAGCACATTTTAAAGTCCACCTCCTAAAGTAAATGGTTACCAAAGCTGATTATTTCATGTGTTATTACATTAAACTAAAAAGACATTTTAATTCGCCTTCATGAAATCAACTTAACTGTTATGGCAATATCTATGAGTCAATAGATATTTTTCTAAATCATTTAAACCACTGTGGCTATCTCTTCAATAAATCGGGTTGTATAAGGCCATTGTGGTAAACTTAAACTTGTTAAGCTTTATGGCAACATTGAATCTATTTTTGCATCAATGTGATTAAGTACCTTGATTTTAAAAGGTATTAAATTTACTGGATTAGCCATAAACAGACATTCCCACCTGGTTATTTGATTTATTAACAGTTTCTGAATTGGATTTCCAGAAAATGTACTATATCACATTACGTGTCTGTTTGGAAACTCTGATTGTAATATTGATGTTTTATCATGTTCGTTTTTTGAAGGTGCAATGTTTTAATTCACCACAACTGTCTGTTACTGTTACATCTATTACTACGTCAGCGTGCACATTACTGGCAGCCTCCGCCTAGGGACTGGAGATGAAAATTAGCTTTTAGCTAGATCTAGTGCAATAAATATATTGTGTATTGTCCCTTAAATAAACAATAAAATGACAACTTATGTGGACTTTGTGACATAAAAGACATCTCTGTTAACTACTGGTAAATCTTCTCTCACATTGTGAACTCGAGTGCATTATAGCTGGACTGGATTGATTGAATTGAATTCATGAGATGTTGTTTACATTTGCCAAAGTCTGTCAGGGCATGACCAGATTTAAAGCTAAGGACAGTTGAGCTACCTCTCAAAAAACAGCTCTCTACAGTATTCAGGCAGTACCTTTATTGGCATTTCAAAACTACCAAAGTGAATGGATAAAAAGATACTCAACTTTGACATTTGAAGGCTATCCAAATTTGCTTTCCAAGTGCTTAAATATGATTTTAAATGAACTTTTGACACACATAGTAGATATTGATTAAATGGTAGGTCAGTTCATGCATGATTGTTCATCAATCAAAATCAAATTCACTTTAAACTATGAGTGAGAGTAAACCAATGAGTGAATACATGAATACCAAAGGCCTTGATCCCCAGGCGACATCGCTCTACTTTGATGACAATACATTTTCAACAGATGACATTGTGTGCAATGATACTGTATGGAGTGGTCGACCTGGTGGTAAAATCCATTCTCCCCACATACATGATGCATATCACACTGGAGCTGACAGCATCAATACAAGGGGTTCGTAATTAAAGCCCTCTGTTGTAGGATATAGAGGAACGGGAGGCAAATTTCTCACAGCTCATCAATCACATGGTGGCAGCTCATTTAAAACATCTTTAAAATTAAAGTTGCACCAGCCACTGCCTTTTACAAAGAGCAATTGTTTTCTGACAGCTAAGTGAATCTCTGCTGAAATCTCTGGGAGAAAGGTTGAGTGTACTAGAAGACTTTTATGCAGAGAGCTGACAGACTGAATTGAGAAGGAGCCCATTCTCTGTTCTCAAAGAAATAACTTTGGCTGTACTTGATGCTCTCTGATAGCAGCAGCAGAGGGGGAGGGGGGGTCACATTTTTGCCTTGGATAATGAACTTTTAGGCATAATAGCACACAGCCAGCTAGCCAAAACAGAGACATTTTGCAATTCAGCATCTGTTGTATTAAAAGATGCTTGGTGGTGTCCAAACGTACCATCTGGCTCTGTAAATAAAGGATGAGTGGATACCCATGCCAGTTTCTTCTGCAGATTTGTAAGTTAGTTGAAAGATAATTTGTATCCAATAAATTGTGATAAAGGACACATACCCATTTTGCCTAATACTGTACAGAAGAGAAAGATGAAAATACTGGTATTAGTTGTAGTAAACAAAGGCACCATCCTATGCTTGCTACAGTTTACTACGTTACTGCCATCTTACACTGGAATAATCTGGGGTTCTAAAGCATGAATTCACAGCATAATAAATGAGGTTACATCAAGTAACTAATTTAGTCTACCTGAAAATTTCAGGGATAACGATTCATTAGTCCCTTTTTGAAGAAGTTGTTTATACATTAAATTGGTTCATCTATCCACAAAAGCAGTATACATGAAGAGTCACACTGAATAATCACACTGAAGGTATACAGCAATCATTGTAGAGCCCGACACACATTGTCATTTTTCTCACGTGAAGAACTGCTGTCATTAAAGCCAGATGCCGTATACCTTGACTTTGTATTACACCATGCAACCGTAACACCCTCATAGCAGAGGAAAAAATACTGTATGTTTCAGCGGCAGGACAAACCACTGAAATGCATTAATAAGAGGCTTTTTTTGCTTTATTTTATGTGTATGTTGTTGCCAGAGATGCAGAGAACCTATATGATAGAAATAACATACTGTATGTTAAACAGGCTCCCTGAAGGCAGGCAAAGATTAATAATTCCATAGACACTGCCAACACCAGTACAGGATTTGTCCTCCATTACAGTCTGTTTCTTGCTCTGCCCCTGACTTAGTTACTAACTACATATATAGCACTGAGAATAAAATGTAGTTTTGATTTTCCCGTAGACTCTCTGGGGATTAACAACCGATTATGGGGATGAATAACATACTAAGCAGCATAATCACCTAGCTTGGTCATCAAAACTGTAAATGTGGATGGAGTCAAGATACTGGTGGTGGGTGAACATTGTGGTCTAATACAGATGGTATGATTTAGATTGATCAAATGTGATTCTGCTAATTGATTTTAGTTCTTAGCAAATCCTATTGTCATATTCCTTCCATACTATTGGAGAACAAACAAAAACCAAAATGTGATGAGCACCAACACCACTTTTATTTATTTATGTCATTTGTCATAAATGATGAGGTATTCTGTGATTTCAGAGTTAAGTGTTTGTTTTGCATGTGGTAGTATTAGCTGAAATGCTTTGACCTGTTGACTACCTTCCTCCCTAAAATGAAATCATTTCTGCTCAGTTATAAAATGTTGCTGTTGCTAATGGTTTTTGTGGAGCTTAGCTTCACTTTCGGGGGATTCTTCCAAACCAACATATTATACAGATGTACAGATGTAGATGGAAGCTCAGTGGGTCCGCACTCAGTGGTACTGTACATGTACAATTACTGTACTTAAGTACGATTCTGAGTTACTTGTACTTTGCTTGAGTATTTTAATTTTATGCTACTTTATACATTTACTCCACTACATTTCAGAGGGAAATATTGTACTTTTACTGCACTATATTTATTTGGCAGTTATAATTACTTTTAGACATATTACTTTTAAAAACCTATAATGAAAATATAAAATACAGTGCATTGTTATCCAGTATATTGAAACACCAAACAGTATGTATGCAGCTGGTTACAACATTAAAATGCAGCTTACGTGTTACTGCACCAACAATAATGATCCAATAGTATAATATATGATAATGTAACACTGACAGGGCCCATTTTGGCATTTTTCTGATAATACTTAAATAATTTTACTTATGTAAGATTTTACCGCAGGACTTCTACTTGTAATGGAGTATCTCTACAATCTTATACTGAAGTAAAAGATCTGAATACTTCTTCTGTGCAAACTTCACTTTCAGGAATTAATGAGCAGAATCAAAACAGCATGCTTCTTACATTTCCTTTTCTTATAAATCTGAACTGGTTCCAATTCAGAACAGGTAGGTCTGTACCCAAAGCTATAATGTGATGTTGGAGCCAGCATGAAGAAGCAGCAGGCAGCACGATAAAAGAACAACTAAATCATTCAAAGAGAACACTGATTTGTGATTGCCTCTGGTGTGGATAAGACAGGGCAATGATTTTTTAAGACTTGCTGAATGATGGCGTGAACCAGGAGAGAGTTGCCTTTTAAATAAAGGACGGTGGTAAATTATATGAGAGGACTGGAGCCAAAAGGCATGGCTCAGGCATAATAAGGAAATAAGAAGGAGAGGAGGAAGAAGGAAGTAGCCTTTGTGTTTGATCTTTCAATAAGCTCCAATGAATGCAGACCTTCTTCTCTTCTACTTATTACCACTTTCACATACAGCAGTTCTTCAGTACTACCAAATATGACCAATTAATTATTATTTGTGTGTGAAGCAAGATGACATATTAACCCTTACATAGCCAATTATTTTTACGTTAAATGTTTCGCGGAATATGTTATTAAAGATGAACTCCTGGCAGATATATTCAACTTCTAATGTGTTTTCTCCTTTGCACAGTGAGACTGCGGCATCACTGAAGCTCTACTAACAAATTGTCTAATCCTATCCAAGTGCCAGAACATCAACATTTTCTGACAACCTCATCAAAAAGAGGAGACCAATAAACCAACAAAGCAGAAAAAATATTGGCCAGGAAATGGGCTTTATTAACAAGCGTGCACAGAGAAGACAACACACAGAATGATGAATGTAAGTGGTTTGGATGGCTGTGACCAGGCTAGCCTACATAGTCTGCTAGTTTGAATCTTTCCCTGATCTGTGTCAAAACCAACAAGTCTCAGCTCTTGAAGCATGCAAGTTCTTTAAAGAGAGAGGCAATCTGTTCCCACATTCATCACTCCTGCCACCCATCAGCGGCCTGTGTGACAGGGGTGGACGCATGCTACATGGGCCTTTCACTGTGAACCACAGGAGACGTGCAGTCTGTGGAGCCCAGAGCACGATGGGCAGCTGGTAGTGTCATAGGTTTCTGTCTTCTCTTACATTAAGGAGATCAAATAATAGTATGAAGTATCATTATCGCATTGTTTTAAAATTCAGAAATAAGTGCTTTACTAACACCTTTCACAATGTTGAAACATAATTATTTATAATTATAATTAGTTATCATTTACCAGAATGTGATTTTGAAATCTTAATGAAAGGTTTAAGCTTTCTGGCAGTGATCAAATGAAGCAATGTTAATGCAATATACTACATTTAATATGTGATGGTCTTTGTCAGTACCCTCCAAAACAACCCCACTGAACATTTCCTAATCTGCCATCCATAAGGTTAAGGTTTGGTTAAGTTTAGGCAACAAAAGTACTTGGTGAAGATACTTAGTGAAAATCACGTTAATAGGAAAAAGAAACCACAGTTGACCGTGAGACCAACCATCCACCCTGGCCTCCCTACTGCTCGTCAGGAAAATGTAAATGTGTCATTTCAAGCATTTAAAAATAAGACCAATGCTGTTGTTTTTGTGGTGAGGACAGTGTCTTAGTAGGTGATCCAATGTCTTCCAAACTAAAACTGCTGGTGCACATCTTTACACATGGAAAATATGGTGACAGGGATTTCAATACCTTCAGAAATTGAAATGAATTCAAGTTAAAATAGGACATTGTCTGCCCTTGGCGGCAAATTTGAGGTGCCATGTATTGCATTGCATTGCATCTCCCAGACAAGGACATCTGTTTTCTCTTGGGAGAAGCCAGTCTTAACTCCACTCACCATTGCAAAACTGACGGCACACCATGTAGGGGAGAGCTCTGCTTTTTAACAGGAAAGAGAGGAACTGATCTGATAGACCATGATTGATGCTAGACCTATATAAACACACCCATGGATAATGTATTCTTCCTAATCCCAACCCACTCTCACCTGCACTGAGATGTATGCCTCTGTCCTCAAAAGTAACAACCACAATCACCCTGTGCTGTGTGTCTGTGTGTCATTCACCGTTCTTCACATTATACACAGTGGATTTATCATGTCAAGCCAAGGGCCTACCAGTTGTTTGGCAATATTTACTGTTAAAAATAAATGAAACTGAAGACAAAGTGACAAGTGGTATTTCAATTAAATCTCTATCCAATAATCCCTTGAACATTTTCAAATACCTTAGCATAGCTACACACAGACTTGGACACTAATGAATACATTTTTTAATCTAAACACACAAAGATGTAATTGAATTCTGTGATATTAAAAGTGTCTTGCACAGTAGAGCACATTACAGCATTACTGTCCGTGCTTCCATCTTTGGTGTCTTAACTTTCAGGCTTGCTTAAAGGCGCATTCTACTTAAAACCTCAGACAAATATTTAAAATATATAAAAGTTTTTGTCACATGCTCATACATGTGCAGTGGAATGCAGGGTGGCACTGAATACCTTGAGGCTGTGCTGAAAAGGCTAATGGCTAAATAAGAGTAAAAACAAGAATTAGAAAAACAAATATAGAGAATAAAAATTCAAAGACGTACATTTCCTCCTGTTTTATTATGACGTATTAAAATGCTAAAGTGTATATTGGGCCGCTGTGTTATTATGATGCAATATCAGCAACAATGTGACATACAAGCCTTCAGTGCAACACATATCTTTTGAAGCGCTGTATGAAGATATTTGTATTGTGAAATTAGGCCTACTGTCCCCATGCACTGTATTCCTTAACTACAGGTGTCAATATATACTGTAACTATGCTAATGGCTCTTGCCACAGTATGATATTTAAGTTATTCTACACGGTGAATAGAGTAAGTTCTCTCAAATAAATATAAGCTGCATGCTGAATTAACTTTCTCACCACAGATGGCATAATACTGACTCTAAATTGGGCCTTTGAGGATCATTTTCCTTTAAAACCACCTGCAGTATCTACCGAGATTGAACTTTGAGGAGTACTTGTCATTATCTCGAAACACTAAAATAATTGTCCTTGAGGAAATTAATTACCTTTGTGCACTGTTGCACTGTGTGTGGAAAGTGATTTAGAGTTAATGAAAGCTGAAGCACTGTCATCTCTCCCACAGTCCCTCATTTTTCAGGCTAATAAAGTCAGTTGAATTGGTGGGTCACTCCAAGTTGCTCAGAGCACACCATGTTTGTGCACATGAGAATTTAACAGATTCTTTGTTTTGTCTCTTTTTCGCCAAAATGAAAATAATAATACAAATAACAAAGGAAGCCTACAGTTTATTCTCCTTCAGCAACCCTGTGAAATTAGAGTATAAAATCATCTCAGTCATGCATGTTTTGCAAAACAAGCAGCAGTTTCCACCACGATGAAAATTAGTAATGTGAGGAGATTAATCAGAGACGGCTAATTGCATTACACTTCAATGATTAAGATAAGATTATGAAGGATGTGACAATTCAAACTGTTATCAAAGGTAACTGTCAAGGCAATTAAAAAATTCTACCATTATTGTATCCCAAAGCTTTTGTTGAACTCTGAGATTCAATGTCAGTTAACATAAAAACAGTCTGAGGAAGGTTGAGGCCAGTTTGATGCTGAAATTAGTGTGAGATGTTTATTGGCTGATAAGATTCAGTCCCTCCAAATTGCTACATGACTGCACCAACTTCCATTAAGACAATAAAGAATGCACCCTCACATAATCACACACGTCCATCACTGAAACAATCAAGCGCATCAGGATATTTCAGATACAAAAAGAGGTGAAAAGAATAGGTTGCTATTTTTAACAGCGCTCTAATTTGTCCAACCAAATTGAACTGCTTCAAGAAATGTTACCCAGCTTGGGAGAAAACTGGCTTATAGACACTGTCCTTTTCTCCCTCCTAATGTACTGAGTGACTGCACTGCACCCACGCCCATTGCAGTTTGATCCTCTTATTTGTTGTGAATAGGGCCCATCAGCCTGAGGCTCAAGAATGGAGGGGTGAAATCCTCCACTTTCAATGACTGTTGTGTCTAGTATCTAAGGGGAAATGAAGGTGAGGTATAGCCAAGGTGGCCGCAGGCTCGGGACGACTGCCAGGCATAAACTAATTAGCATGGACTGTGTTGAATGGAGAACATTAATGGAGTTGAGTTAGTAACAGCTACAGTGGCAAGTTAGTAGCTAGTAGGGTATGAGCATTTATAACCAGTTGTGTTTTGTGTATGTATATGTGTGTACACACACATATGCACACACACACACACACACACACACACACTATATGTTTACTGTATATTATTTCCAACGTGAATGGGAGGGATATGTACCCCCAATTTTTAAAAACCTATTTTTATCCCCCCACACTACAGTTTTAGTCACAGTTATAAGCTTTATGAACAGCAGAAAGTGATTTTTTGCCCTGGGTTTCACCTAACAGGCCACATAGAGATTGCCCTATCTACTTGCTGGAGGTTAGACTGGAATATGTCTTAATACATATTACTGATGTATAAGAGAGCTGGATACTTCACCACCAGTGTACCTTGCTGCCAATTTGGCCCAGTGGCAAACCAAGGTAAACATCAGTAAAACTTTTGACAGGACATCTACAACTGCAAACAAGGTCAGTTATTACTCTCTGTATTACGAATTTTGAAGTTTTAACATTTGTATAAACTTTCATACACTAATGTGCATGTGCAGTGGGCCGCACAACATTGAAGGAAACCAAGAAGGAGGAAAACGTTTTCGCTGGGTGACAATTTTCATTCCAAAAAATGGGTGCCATCTTGGAGTCTGGTATCCAGGTCTTATAAGACATCCACTCTGCATATACCCTGAAAGGAAGGTTGCAGTCACTAATCAGAGCTTTAAAAAGCACTGCCACCTCATGTGTATGTTTTTCCAGTTAGATGAAAATATTATTTATCAAGGAAACAAAATGTGATTAAAATAAGAGCAACAAGCACAATAACCAATTGCATCATAATATGTTATTTTCTGGATTGATATAAATGTACATAATTATAGGAAATAACATACTTTAACAGCATTCTTTTGTTTGTTTTGGTTGGCCTGACTCTATTGTGCCCAAACCGAACATACACCCTTGTGTTTCATCACTACCCTGTGCAGGTCATGAAATTAAAAGCAGAAAATGAAGCGGAAGCTCAGATGAGTTTGAGTGGGCAGCATAATCCCATGTATGAACATTTAATTAAGCAGTCATTTCAGTGCCTCTCAGCCAGTTGCCTAGCTGCAAGGACCCGGCTTCCTTAAGTCACATCTCTGATGTTCTGTGTTAGTCATTAATTAATAGGTTGACAATAAAACATCAAACATGACCTCTTGGAGAATTAATAAGGAATAAAATTATTTGCATTTTAGCTGGTTTTATCAATGTTTTATGGAAAAAAAGGTGTGCATTTTTATATTTTGTTTTTCCCCCAGTGTGTTCCATCGTTTAATTTCAATGACAGATTAAATCTTCAAATATATTCGACTGGTCAAATTAACATGCTTTCTGATGTATAAAATTTTATTCTTCTGTGATTTATCTTAAAGTCCAGGTTTTATTTCAAAACAGATCTTGATCGACCTTTTCAGTAGGCCGCGCTGCATTTTCACTCATATTCAAGCCACACTGCTGGCACAAAGTTTGATGTGATGAAAGAATCCAAAAGGCCAAATCATGTTTAAGTGGCATTTTGATGACATTTCTTTGGCCTGTTTAACCTTTGGTGAGTTTCATTTTTCTTGTGCATTACATCTTATCCATGCAGACCCATTTCTCATTCCCTACACCACCAAACACTATTTTTATGACTTCTCACCAATCTCTCAACAGAACCCCCTGGATAACTGCACCAGGAATCACAGATGCATCAATACAGCTGCAAAGCAGAGAAAACTAGAATGTGAATTCACTTCAACTGTTGATTTAAGTAGTTAGGGACAGAAATAAAAAGCACGAAAGTGGGCTGTTGTGAAATGTCATGCAAGTTAGTATCACACACAATGGAAGTAAGCAAAGGATATTAATTTTCTCTGCTTATACAAGGCTGCAGGCAGTACACATGATGTAAGCCTGCTAACTCCATGGAGGAAAGAGGGGGATAAGTATTCTGGCAAAGAGCGCTGCTGGTTTGGCTCAGTCTAAGAGTTGTTAGCCTGCTCTCCAAGGTTCACTGCTGAGATTGTCTGTTTTGGACATTTAAGTATTGATTATTTTTTGTTTGGGAGTAAGGGGAAGTGTTTTTCGAAGTACCTAAAAGACAAATGTGGTGATGTCTGGTGAGAGAGAGTTAGAGCTTGGTGTGTGTATGTGTATATGAGATTGCCAGGGAGCAGCACTTGTTTATCAATTTTGAGAAGTTTAGTCAGTGTCAGCAGCTAAGTAAGAAGTGCTGAATTAAAGAGATAAGGTCGGCAACAATTGCAATGGGCTACAATGTACACTGTGAGAGCAGTTTTTAGTTTCTCTAGTGTCTCAGCTCTTGGGATGGCAAGGTCATTCTGTCAGTCCACCACTTTGGTCCAGACTGAACAATCTCAACAACTATTGGATGGATTGCAATTAAAATTTGTACAGATATTCATGGTGCCCAGAAGGTAAAATCTTAAAGACTTTGGTGATCCCGACTTTTCCACCCGCTGGTCAAAGTTTTCACTTATCCTGTGAAATATATCTCAACATCTGCTGGATGGATTAACATAAAACTTTGTAAAGAAATTCATGGTTCTCAGAGGATGTGCCCTAATGATTTTGAGGATCCCCTGACTTTTCTTCCATTGCCACCAGGTTAGCATTTATGCTTTTTAGTGAAATGTCTCAACAACTGTTGGATGAATTGCTATGAAATGTGGTACAGACATTCATGTTCCCCACAGGATGAACTATAATAACTTTTGTGATCTGCTGAACTTTCCTCAAACTCAAAATCTTTGTTTGTCCAAAACTGTGGTTTATAACAAAATCCAAGCAAAACTAATGACATTCTCATCAGCCTCAGCAATACTTTGTGTTTAGTCCTAATTAGCAAATGTTAGCATGGTCACTGTTAGCATGTTTGCATGCTGATGTTAAGCTCAATGTACCGCTGTGTCTAAGTACAGCCTCACAGAGCTGCTAGTGTGACTGTAGACTTTTTGTATGTAGAATCAAGATTATAATGACCTAACCATTTTATATTTTTACCAAAAATGTGAAAATCTTTGGCTCAGATCTAATAACATATATTGCTACATACACTGCCCACACTGTAGTGAACTATAAAACCTTACCACTCAGCACATGTGACACCATATAAAACATGAAACTTTTCCCATTATCGTCTGCCTCAGTGATTGCCTGCTCCAGCAGGGACTCTGTAGCATTAGCTTGAGCCAAGAAAAGGCACAGTACCTCGCGGAGGGAGACAAACTATTCACAGCAGCTAGTTGGCTTGTTTTCGTAGTTAATGAGGCTTGAAGAGTTTTAGGAATGAGAAAAGTAGAGCACATTCTCACACCTCACTTTTGCAGTGAGAAATGGACAGTGTTACGCTTTCGCACAAGGTCGTACTTTGCATCAGATTTAATGAGACACAGTGTGCATATTTGGGTATTAAAATAAATGCTGTAAGGCAGAAACATGAAGCCAAGAGAAATTTAAGATCTACATTTAATATTAATAAAGGGTGTTCCCCACCTCTTGCTCAATGCATGCTGAGATAGCCTCCAGTCTGCACAAACCCTCAACAGAATAAACGGATACAGAAAAATAACGGCGATGGATGGAAAAGTAAAACAACAAGATACAGTAGGACGGTGACATAACCCCACTTTCTATTTTGTGAATTTGTTCTCTTCCTTAATTAAATAAATAGAAGAAGGTGGACATAATAACACCCATAAAATATAATGCAATTCAATACAAACAGCCCAGAAATTATACCCATTTTGTAAATTATTGTTGAAATTGTGTCAAACAGGTGCTGACTCAAATCTCTGGTAGTTTTTGAGGCTGTATTTTGGGTTGTTATTGAATTGTGGTGTTGTTATCCAACTGCATTATATAGTGGGGTGTTCTTGTTATCTTGTTATTATATTGTTCATGGTGGACAAAACAGTAACCACAACAGTGAACAATGACCCCAGTAACCTATCACAGCAGCCTACTACCTCCAGACCATTATTCAACCCTTCACTCCGGTCTGTTTCTTCTTTTCTTCACAGTCAGTTTTACAGATTCTGTCTCCATTTCCTGACACAGGCTGAAAACCTGTCTCTTTCAGCTGCACCTTGCCTCCTGTCCTCCAGTCCTCCACACTACCGCCTAACAGAACCAGGGCTCATGACCAACCACTGCTTGTTGCTCTTATTTTCCTTTTCTTGGTTATTGTTGTAGCATTCTGCAGTTTTCATGGCACACTGATTTAAAAAAAAAAAGAGAAAAATGTCTTACTGTATGAAGCCCGGATACTGAGAGGTACAAAAGACAGGATCGCAGGTTTGTTAAAGCCTATTACAGAGCAGTTTAAATCACTATGTGGTGTGTGTGTGCGTTTCTGGAAGCCCAGTGAGAGGCCCGAGCTTGGACAGAAACTAAAAGATAAATGTTCTGAGGTAAACTGATTTAACCACGTGCAGTGTTACAGGTTCATGATCTTACCTTGTTTCTCTGCTGAATACTCTACTGAATTTCTGTACTGAGTAACATCCCAGAGCTGAGAGCAAGCTGTCAGCATCAAGAGACATAAAACTGGTTGACAAGGAGACTAGAATCCAATTATTATATTGTTACTTCATCAAGAGATATAAATATACTGTGCCCACAAATCAGCAGATGCTTCAACTTGCACAAATGTGGTAATTATACATGTTATAAATCTGTTTAGCAAAGGCATGTGTGAATGAGTATTACTTGCTAAACTTCGTATGAACTTTGGGCCAATGTTAAGTAATGTTTTGATTGTTCACGGTATAATCTTACCATTCCTAGGTCTAGAGATGCACAAATATTGGCCCTAAATATATAAAAAAAGTCAACTCCCACAAGAACCACTGAAACACTGAGGGTGTTACAAAACTACAGTAAAACATTGAGCATGAATTATCAAGACAGCAGAGCTCTGCCAGTGTCCTCCACCCAGTATCCAGAGCACACTGACTATCATTGTTTGAAGAGTAATCTTATTGGCTTGTTAGGCTTCAGTTTGTGTTAGCATTACAAGCCATTATATTATTGCACAATTACTGTAATAAGGAAATCACCCATTGGCTTCATCCAGTGGAGAATACCTTAAATCGTTAAATGAATTAAATTGTCCAGCAATTATATAATATTACATGATGATTTGATTACAATGATGGTTATGCTTGCAAATTGAATATTAAAAATATGCATACGCACTAATTGTAAAATTGTATTGTTAAACAAGATAGTATTTCTTAATCTGCCTATTCAGTTACAGTATTTTACTCTCCTGTGGTGATGGCACCTCTCCAAGCTTCTTTCTAACCTTTAGTGTTGATTTCAAGACAGAACCCATCATTTATTTGACTATGTATGAGTTTACTCACATAAAACAAAGTACCATAAAGATACAAACATCAATTATTAATACTACTCATAATAATACATTACTCTTAAGTCATGACACAAAGTGTTGGCTTTATTGTCCTACAGTCAGCTACACTGGTTGGGACCCTCACTAATTGTCAGTAAAGTTGGAAATACTGCATATTAGAAACGGAAATAAACTTGTACTTAATTGAACTAGTGTTAAACAAGGGGCAAATGTCTGTATACTTGCTTCGATTTAAGTTCTGTTTGTTTAATGACGTAAGCGGCACTGAACATTAAGTGTGCGTGTGAAAAATCCAACTGCTTCAGTCACCAAGCCTGTGCAACAAGGCTCATTTCAAGCATATTGCTGCCTTCAGATTCAGTACATAAAAGATGTAATTATTGCTCATTGGTCACATTGCTCAGTGCTCCATGTTAGCATATTCTCTTTAATAAGATAAAAATTACTGTTGAGTGGTGCCAAACACAAAGCTCAAAGCTGTACGGTGTTATGTTTGTGCATAAGTAATTTCTTATGACTCGCTTGAATGCTGTATTTGATGCTCTTTGATGGCCCCATGATACAACATACAGAGCATATTGATGTTTTAAGACTACCTGTAATCCCTTTATTCAAAAGTCTGAATGCTGAGTTTGTGAGTTCAGTGAAGCTTATTCTTCTGTTCATGATAGGTGTACATGACTATCTTGTATATTAAATGCATATTAATGAGCAATTTTGACACAACAGAATATAAGTAAATACAAAGAACTTATAAAAAGTAACTCTGTATTCAGGTTTTCCCCCAGGAAATGAGTTAGTCAATCAATCAATCAATAAATAACCTGCTGAGCTGACAGATCCTGACACATCTTGATATCAATGATGACTAGATGACAATTTAAACAGTTGACTCACTCATTAAATGTGTGGCCTTTGCTGTGTGATGAAACATCACTGCTTGTATTCCCTGAAAGGGGAAGGGAAATGAAAAATAAACTGGAGTTGTGGAAAAAGAAGCGAGCTCACCAGATCTCTGCAGCCCTTTCCTCATCTCTGCTTGAGGATAGCAGCTTGAGGCTACATTAGCTGCTACTAGCATAACACACCCAACTCTACGACTGAACTGTCTATGGTTGGGATGCATTGTGGGTCATGTAGGCACACCATGTTTTGAAAAGAAAGAAGAATGCATGGAATGAAAAAGATGATATCTCTGGTTCTGCTGGCACAGTTTTTTTATACTTTTAAAAAAAAACTGTCCATCGTGAGTCTGACAATATCATCGGAGGAGTACTGTTTTAAGCTTAATAAGCCAAATATTATATTTTATAAAAATGTAATACTTTCTTCTGATGTTAGCAGAGGCACTCACACACACTCCACTATAAAATGCTGCAAGAAACCTTGGTATTTGTAACACAATGCTTTGCTTTCATAATCTATTGCAGCATTTCTTCCTAATGATGAATACAATAATATAATTACTTCAATATAATAATTAAATACAATACTATGATACCTCACCAGCAGTGTTGCCAAGGCTAAAGGCAAAATGTATGACACTGCATGAACCATTGTCCTCGGAAAGTAATAATGCAATTAATTCTGAGTAGTAAAATATAAAGTTGTTAGCAACTTAACCACTTTCAGACTTGGCTCTATACCAAAACTCGAGGGCAAAGCTACAGTTCCTCTTGTCTGTTCAGTTAATTATATTGACAAAAGCCACCTTTGCTGAGGGCATCTCTGTGTCTTCCAAGATCTGACACAGAGTTCAGTGTTGAGAGGCACTGGAGAAGTCAATTAGCGAGGCTCAGAAAATCAAAGTGATTTCCCCCCATGGATGATATTCACACCCGTTGAATAGCAAGGAGCAAATTGGCTGCACACACCATTACATTACTGTGACCCCGTGGATAAGCAGCTTTGTCTCAACCTGGCCGTTGGAGTGCCTCTCCCCATGAAAGCTTCCATGCAGAGCTTTGTCAGACTAATCCATCCTGTAGACTGTTTCCTGCGCCTGAGTGAGGATACTGAGGTTCTCAGAAGAAAGAACACAGCCGGTGTATTGTTCATTTCTGTCCTTGTTACTGTGTCTTTTCTAAATGAAGGTTAGCTTTTGTTTAGCCAAGAGCAGGACTGCAGCCACGGCCAGACGCTACACAGTTGTGGTCAGTCATTCACTCACTCAAGGATGTTAACTGGACGGACGTTGTATGAGAATGTCGCAGCTTCAGCCTGCAGTCTGCCTTATATTTTGAAAGGCAAAGGAGGGAGAGGCAAAGATTTCTTTTTCTGTCAATACAGCTTTTTACTCTGTTTCCAAGGGTTTCATTTTGACCAACTGACTATGATTCTCTGATTTTGATTAATATGACTAATATGACCTGCTTATTTAACCGTAAATTTGTAGTTTAATTCTATTTTTACAAAGAGATATTTTGTAGTTTTATTTCTCAACTGTATGATGCTGTATTGAGCTGGAAATGAGCCAGCACAGACACATTTTGTGCTTGCCATACTGTACCAAACATGATTGAAAATTATACTGTACCTGTACCTTCCTGCAAAATTGCTTTATTATTAATACATAATTTCCTATCACTAAGTATAGGTAATTTAAACTTTCTTAACAACAATGTATAATAACTACCTTCTAATAATGTCTCATTATCAAACCACAATTCACTCTACATTCTACATTTTAAGTGTTAACTCTTAAGCACTTGATTAAGCACATGCATACTACCAAATTTCCCCCCCGCTTTAATTTCAATTTTGTCTGTTCCTTTTCAACTTAAATTGTAATAGACATATCCTGCAATATTTTCACTACTTTATGTTCCACACACATGAGGAGGAAGTAACCTTTCTGACGATGTCCATAATTGAATTGCAAATTGTTCGTCAGCTGCAAATACACAAAAAAAGGACAAGCTAACCGCATTCATTTGGGATACACACGTATTTCAAAACTAAAATGCACCTACACTGTCCAGTTATGCATCCATCAGGTCACACACACGTTATGCCCCACAATGGCACGCAATCAAATCACTTTCCTGTTGTTTCATAGAAATGTTAAAATACTCCAGTAGATAGGGTACTGTGTATATATATATATATATATATATATATATATATATATATATATATATATATATATATATATATATATAGAGAGAGAGAGAGAGAGAGAGAGAGAGAGAGAGAGAGAGAGCTTCTCTTCTTCATAATCCAGTTTTCACATATCCATCATAAGTGATTGCTAAAATAAAAATTATGCCAAGCTCACGGTCACCACATTCAGTCGATTTTAAATGACGCATGGAAATCAAAAGGAGCTGGAACAGTGGGGATCTATGAGGGAAGCATATCACCACGTTTGAAGGAGGGGGGAAAAACATTTTTCATCCGTCTCAATAGACGGCATGATCTCAGCTGTAGCCTGAGCAAACTCAATATCCCGAGGATAGGATTTTTTTGTAAGTGAGTTTTCACAGTGTATATGTTTCAATATCTGACACAAAGTTAAAATTTAATAAATATATCGAAAAGAAGAATCACATTGCACCAGGCTCGTGGATTTCCACCTCATTTTTGCTACAGTGGCTTGTGGAAAGGTATGCCTCTTATAGCCTCTCCTTGAAGCTCACCAGTGGGACAGAGTTAACAGTGTCCAGGCCATACAGAGCCATCCATCCTGAAGTACAAAAGTGACACCGGGCTGCAGCCTGTGCCAGATGATGGAGGCTGCCACCAACCCACAGCTAAAGCACTGCTGGACAGACCCCATTCCCTCTGTCCTCAGAGAATTACAGTCTTCCTGACATTCACTTAGGATAACGCAGGGGCACCAAAACAGAGGTTATTTATTTATGAGCACTTCCAGGAACTGCATGTCCACATGGTTTTAGATTTCATTAGAAATGGACATGCGACTGTCACGGAGGTTTCACCTTCATCACAGGACTGTAGGGGTTAAATCAATGTATGCCCCGTCCTCACCGGGGTCCTGCCCTGTGTGTAATTTAGTGTCATCTCCTGTGTAATGAGGGTCTTGTGCCATCAGATGGTTACCAAGTCCTGTGGTGTCCTTTTGTGTCCCGTACATTTGTTTTATGTCCTATGTAGGAGGTGTATGGTTCAGTGTCATGGTGTCGGTGTCATGGTTTCATCCATTTTTTCCCCATTAACGTTTTAGTTTTTTTAGTCTAAGGATAGTGGGTGTCGTATTCTGTATAAGTAAGGCACATTTATGATTTATGATATTGGGCTATATAAATACAACTGACTTCACTTGACATGTATGTTTTTCAGGAAGAAAAGCTGTTATTTGATTCGCCTAGTTATTTACTCATTTTACACAATAAAATAAAGCAGGTAAAGTCGGCAAAGGCAGGAAAGAAGAAGACTGCTTGCTACTGAAAAACACTATGAAGTGACACAGCATCACCTTAGGAAGAGGATCAAACCCTTATCACCTATTATTTTTTCTATAACTACAGAAGAAAACAACTACTAGCCACATGATTCTTCAAAAGGCAGAAAACATAATGTTGAGAACCAGTTGCTCTTTTACTATTCACATCTACAGTGTAAATTCACTATTGTTATTTCTGTCTGTACACACAACATCTGTTACATGTCTGTCCGTCCTGGAAGAGGGATCTCTCCTCTTTTGCTCTTTCTGAGGTTTCTTCATTTTTTTTGTCCTTATCCAAACTGAGGGTCTAAGGGTAAAGGGTGTCGCTTGCTATACAGATTGTTAAGCCCTCTGAAGCAAATTTGTGATTTTGGGATATATAAATAAAACTGATTTTACTTGACTAGACATGTCACGGAGGAAAATTCCTCATTACTTTGGTGATGCCCCAAAATTTTATCCAGGACCACCAGTCAGAGCAAAATGTCCCCAATGTGCACAAGAAATATTGAAATCTTATTGGCAGCATGCCATGACATTTTTTTAACACATCCCTAGAGGATAAACATTTTCCACTTTGGACACTCCATTAGCTTTCCCTTCAGGGTCACCCTCACGCCAACATGTTAGTTTAGCACAAAGAATATCTTGACGTAATAGGGCAGATTGTCATGAAAGTATGCTGATGTTTTTTTAATGATCCCTTGGCTTTCCTTTTACAGTGGAATCCTCAGAACAAACTTTGCATTTCTTTGCTCTGTTACTTTATTAACAAGACGTGACTAACAAATATGGCAACCGCGACGAGTAGCAGCTTCCTACATTTAGTCTTGTTTATCTTATAAATTAATTTGAGGAGTATAATTACACACCAAGATACACTCCACATTGTTGGCTAATAAGAGCCAGGCCCCCACAGCACCCAAAGAATTGAGCAAATTTACCTCTGCCAAATTAGTGTCCAGCTGGCCATAGCAGCCAAACTTTCAACTAGAGTGTAATGCCTAAATGCGGCCAACTCCAATCAGTATCTTGCACTGTGTATCAAGTGTAACCTCTTTATTCAATGTATTCATAGTATAAATTAATAATGTTGGCTATTATATTATGCACAAAAGGATAATGGGAATTACAAATCAGTTCGCAAACTCAAGTACTCAGTCTGCAACAGTGGAGCGTGTGCACGGCGTAATTAAACGTGTTGAAGCTATTCAAGTTTGCAAAAGCAAAACAGACATAACTTGTTACATTGAGGATATTAAGGATCGTCTATCAAAATTTTAAGTGAACAAATCGTTTACTTTCTTAAAAGGATTATAATGTTTGTTATGAAAAAAACAGGTAATTATAATTCTAGTTCATAACTTCTGAGCTGAACTGGGGCAACTTTAGTATAATGAGGACCTTTGAGATCCTGTTTTGATGTAACCACTTGATGTCAGCTATGAATTGTGGGCTTTTTCAAAATTGTGCTTGGTAAGTACTTCAATGAATGTCAAACATGAATAATAAATGTAAAGACTCTGAGTTTGTGATGTCTGGAGAGGTTAGTAGATTGCCAGAGGTTATATATATGGATATATAAGAACAGAACTGGCTTTGAATGCACTGACTTTTAGTTCAATATTTTTTAAGTCAAAACATTCACTATGTCGTGTCATCCACATGAAACTACAGGCCTGAATTTGATAAACCTCAGGAAGAAAAATCATCTCTCTGTTAACATCCAGCATTAAATAAATCTAGATTCTGAAAGTCATTCCCTAAACTAAAACCAATAGCACTGAGGCGTCAACACCATAGTCTCTCTCTTTGAAGGGGAGTGAAAGGTTTTCTTTAGGAGGGACACACTATAAAGAAAGGACAATCCATCAGTGTGTGGAGTGACTCAATCTAACCAACTTATAGCACAGTAGTAAATAGGCAAAACATATTTACCTTGTCAGTCTAATACAAAAGCAATCACTCTTGTGAAGTTATTGGTGAAATATCTTGCTTGAAAGCTATGAGAGTTTTAATATTTGTTTATTTACAACATAATAGACTGGGGCATTACTGCACAATTTACTCTTACATTTAAACCTAAAGCATTTTTAATATAATGGTTTTATTTTATAAATGGATCCACAATTATGTATATTCATCTCTTACAGATGCCCAATTTAAGGTATTTCTAGACCTCATAAGTGGAAGCTTCACTCCATTGTTTGACTATAGGCCTATTACATACCAATTTATATTTAATAGAAGATATTTGGTTCATTTTAATGCTTCATTAAACCTTGTTTGAAGGGCTCTTGGCTTAAAGTAAACATGGCAATATTGCCTCGCCCAATGCACCAATCAGCAGTGCTCGCACAGCTGAAGCTGCAGGGGTTGGTTGATTGGATATGAAAGATCCAAAGCATCTGAAGATTCACCAATTGCACAAAACAAAGGTAGGCTACAATTATTCTAGTTTTTGCTTTATGAGGAGAAAATGTGTTTAAACTGAAGGAAAACTATTGCCCATTAGTCTATGAGACAATATTGTTGAGATAATGCATTACAACATGTTGGTTCACAGATCCTCGTCATTCCCTCTGTTGTTTTTAATGGGGTCGATTTTGAAGTGCACTGTTGACTGTGACTCATCACTCTCTGATTTCCCATCAAAGCAATGTTTTTTCCTCTTTGTTTAAAAGAGGCCACAGTATCATGCACAGGACCAATGTGTTGACTATGAAGAGTGAAATATTTTAGGTCCCATTTACTGCTCTTTCATGCATAAAAAATGTGCTTGGTGCTTATTCCTCACAGTCTTGACTTAGTATTCTGTGTTGCACAAACAACTTTAATGCACTAAACAATTAATGTAAAAACTATCAAGATATAATTCAATAATGAGCCCAGAAAAAGCTGTGTCAGTTGTTGCTTGATTCTTTTATTTTCCATTAAAACCTAATAAGACAAAACGTCCTATTTCTTCACCTTGAAATAAAATGTTGCAGATGAAGAATAAATCTGTGAAATGCAATAACTGGAGTTGAGTTTTTACCCTGTGTGTCTGCCGGCTTACACAGTCCACAAGGAGCTTGTGAATTTGTAGAGACTGCAGATTAGAGAGAATGGGGTGTTGTGTTCGAGTCAGTCTTGGTTTAAGTCGGGTGTGAATAAGGGATCGTTGAAGTGAATGAGGGGCACCGCAGCTCTCGACGTTCAGCAGAGAAGCTCTACTGGGGCAGGATCAAAGAACTCAGTCAACCAAGGCTGCTGCTCAACCCAGACTTCAGTCAACCAACCACACACACACACACACACACACACTAATCTCTTGCCGAGGTCTCAGCAGAAAGGCATCAACCAAACTGAATCTAATGAGCATCTACCATACAACAAGAACAAATGGTAAATAGAAAGGGTAAAACTGGAGATACAAATGAGTCAAGATCCTCTCCTATTCTGTCTATTAACCTCTAAAACTCCAACAGGACCTACTGGTGGTTTTCAAAGACACTAAATATACTGCTGAATTGAAGAGATGTATAAAATGCTGAATAAGACATGTTCAACTGATGTAATGGTGCAGCCATAAAACAATGGCATATTTTATCATTTCACTCAATGTAAGTTGAAATATTGTAGCTTCAAGCAAAGCATAGGATGAAAATGATATACAGTAGATATTAAATTGTCATAAAGTGGGGAACTTTTTTTCTATACCTTAAAGCTGTGTAAGGGGATTTAAGGTGAAAGTCTTATTTCAGAGGGTTAAGGAAGTATTTTCCGCTTGGAATTGAGTTAACACTAACAAACTACTACATATGCACCAAATCTCTTGAGTAAACGCTTAATTCACTGTTCAGTTAGTGATCGACCTAGCAAGACAGCTATCTTGGACAGAACTTGTGACTGATTAGCATTAACACGTTGACTACTGGCTAATGTGTTAGCCGTTAGTTCACCCGCTACAGTAGATTGCCAGCTAGCCCTGTGAGCAGTGCCCGGTCTAGCACCACCAATTTCACGAATGTTTTTATTTCCCCTGATCACAACTGACCACGAATAAATATGGCAGAATCACAAATACTGAAGGTTATATTAATCCGAAACCCCTTTTCTGAATCATACCACTTTGTATTTGCAATCAACATTTCCAAGTAAGTAAACCATTGGATTCATGGGGGTAACAGATTCAATACCATACATATCAGTGTTTGAGATTGATGAGATTGACTGATTGCATTAGCTTTAAATCATGTCTAAAATGTAATTTTCAAATATAATACAACACCAGAAATCAAAGAGATGTCAAAATATTAATATATTAATATAAAGACAGCTCCAGTTGCCTCAAACCTGTCTGTACAGCGGTTTCAATCTCAAACCACTTGACTGAGCATGAGGCACCTTTTATCATGGTTCATCCACTGCAATTAATCTTTAACAGATGTGATGCAACTCTCTCCCCCTCTGCCTCTTTCACACTTCCAGTGTCACTGTCTTTATCTCTGTCTCCATCTCTCCAGCTTTCTCTCTCACATGCATAAATATTCCATGTATTCATCTCATTTCTTGTCCTTAATTCAAGTTACCTTAGGGCATCTACTGGGCCACAGCAGAGAACACTAATGTTTTCAGAGACTTTATAAACCAAACCTGTTGGGAGTGTAACCATACTGAGCCGAAGAAATGCACACTGCAAAGTTGGTTGCGAGTCTCCGTCTCCATACTGTGCATCAATTGGACTGGAATATGACCGGACTCCAAGTCTCTCTGGGAGCATATAAGGCGTACTGAGAGATGGGGGGAAAAAGATTCCTCGGCCAGATGATTGGACATTCAGAATACCCAAACCTTAATTCTAGTGTGCAACAGTCATTTATGGCTTCAGGATTGCTCAATAATGCATCAAAACCCACAGGCCTCCAGGGGAAGCAGTCAGTAATCAAAAAGTAAGTTAAGGTTTTCATAATAGGGCCCTATAAATAACTGGGGACAGAAATGAGGGCATGTAAAATTGATGAGGGATGATTCAAACCCCACGAGGTGGAGGGAGCTTAACGCAAGGAGAAGGAATGTGATGTTGGCCTGGCAATATGTAGAAGATGGAAATGCATAAGTGATTTGTGTCACCAGTGTTACTTTATAACTGTACAGATATATGGACATTGTTCCAGAGGGGTCATCTTTGAAATGGTGCTATTAATGTAGAAACACACTCCAGTCTTTAAAGTATTTTACTGTACATTTTCAAACAATCCAGCAACGCTTGCGTAACCTATTGCTACCAATTAAAAGTTTTACAGAAGAAGAGCTGAACCTTTTTTATGCTGTAATCATTGGTTCTTTCTTTAAAACTTGGTGTTTCTTGAGTTTCTTGTTCATCTGAAGGCCACATTTTTATTATTATTTCATGGAATCAATACCATGATGTAAGGTTTATAATACATTTTCAATAATGCTCCACTATCTGCAAACAAAGCTGTGAATGCGAGACTCCATTTTAGTCGTCTTTGTTGCAAACTGTATACATGTGCATGATACAACTACAACAGAGCACAGTGAGTCTGTGTTCGTTCCAGCTTGGTTCAAGTGAGAAAGAAAACATACAGAAACACGACTCTTATAACTTGAAGAATATGGGTTGAAATGAGCACCCAAAACACAACTCCCACACACTCCTTTTAGAAATGCAAAAGATGGTGTGCTTGAGCTTCTTTGCATTTTCTGAAGGATCCTGGAGTTATCCAGTGCACCAATCACTAACAACACTCTTCGGTGAAAAAGTATTTTGAAACTAAGAGCGTAATGAGGCCGTGTAAAGCATAACCTGTAAAGTAACTTACTTCCTAAACTCTAAATAGAATACATTTTGTAATCTTTTACTGTGTGGTAAAATGAGGATTCCATTAGGACTGCTTAAGGAAATCGATAGTGTCATATTGTCATAATTAGATGGAAAACAAAAAAAAGGAATCAAACAATCAAAAGTACACTATAATAGGTCACACAACAGTAAAGAATTACTCTTACTACTAATACAGAGGGTTTCTCACAGTAACCTTTGGGAACGTTCCGATCCAAGTCCTTAAATGTTGAGTATTTGCCGATACCGAGTCTAATCAAACACTTTGTTTGTTTACCTAAATGTTGGTTGAATATACTGTATATCTGACACATTGAAATAACAGCTGAAGCCTATTTTTCATGAGCTACTTGATCCAAATACTGAATGTCCTGGTTCAAAAATATTAAGTTTAAGCTTAAATTATTGATATGATATGAATGAAAGTTTAATTGGAGAATGTGATTCCTGAAATTGACGTGACGTAATCAGCTAGAGGGAAGATGTATTACTCTGTTAGAGTTGTGGGAACTACAGAGACACTCACGATTGTACAGCGCGAAGGTTCTTCTCACATAAACAATCTTTGGTCCTGTAAAAACACCGGCTGCAGAGAGCACTTTAACCAAACAACAGACAAGTTTAATTTTGCCATCAAGTTACTTATGGAATTCACATTCACATACATAATTTTCACTCACAAATGCTTGTACTGTAGGCTGTCGTAAAGGAGAGCAGGACAAAACAAAACACAAAACAATACAATAGTAAGTACAATAAATAAAGGATCGGAATTTGATCAGCTTTATTTTAGCTGATAAAATATGCCTGGATCAGCCCCAATACGATCCTTAGGATTGGCTCGGGACATCTCTAGTAACCTTGCATCCGTAACAGTGACACCAGTGAATGATCATGTCCACCAATTTCATTCAGGAGGCAACAGAAAGTTGTTTAAAAAAACTCCTAAGTAATATATTGATATATTTTGTTCACATTTTAATGTATAAAAGGTTGCATCTTCACATCGTTGTGAAAAAACATGTAAATAATGCTGCTGTTTGTGATTCAAATTGGTCATTTTCACAATCATGTAAATGCAGGTATTTATACTGGGATAGGATATACTGTATTATCTTCATTCAAGCATTGAAAACCAGCTCATATCATCCCTTCAGCCTACAGCATGTTTCCAAATTATGTTGATAAATTAATCTTTCCAATTAAAACAATGAACTCCTAACACTACTGTAGTTCCAGGGACATGAAGATATTGTCCTCAGCTGACTGTCAACCTGACAGACGGATCATTCAACACTAAGCAGTGAGAAATTTGAAGAAAAAAAAAAAAACTGTTCTTGATGGTTTTTGGCCAGGTGAAACATCCATCTCTCTTGTTCCAGCTGTACCCTTTCTGGTGCCAGTACAGTTTTCAGGTTTGTATCACATTTGATATCACGTGAAGAGAAAAAAAAAAGGACTTTAGACATGCGGTTTGCCAAGGACCACAGAAAATGTCCTATTCAAGATTCATTAGTGTCTGTTTTTTCATATTGAAGGACCTACACTCTCTCTCCCACATAGATATTACTTGTGCAGAATCACAGAAGTCCCAGAGAAAAGGCTCATAGATGTTCCAGTTACATAGGGTCACGGCAGCAATTCACTGATCTTTTTTTAAAACAATGTACCCCAAACCTGGTATTTACTGTCAAGGAAAACGTTTTGTTGATCAAAATCAGACACTTTGCCAGGTTCATATCAACTTCAGTGAATAACAATTACATAAAAAAAATGGAATCTTAAATTAGGCAACTGATTCATTGTGAGGAGAGAGAGCCATAGACTAGAAAATACACTGACTAAGAGTATAAGTAGCATGAAGACACTGTAGCACCTTGATCTAATACTGTGCACCATGTGGAGTCCTATAAGTGGTGCAGTGCACTGACTTTTACAGACACGTATGCATTCAAGCATACAGAATGCCTATAACATTTTTTCACCACAAAGCCACATTAGCGCTGTCTTGCTCTGTCGGTATGTGAGTAAATTCACAGTGGCTTCTTTAGGACAAGCGGCACAAAGCACCAACACACTGAGCAAGGCTCCACCAGTCAATCAGAACTTGACTAGGTCTCATAAAAAGGTAGCCATATGAGCCAAAAGAAAAAAAAACCTCCCCAAAAATATCTACTGTAAGACTGCCAAAATGTATGAAAAGGAGACATATTTAAGTCTCAAATGCCAGAACAACTATCTTAAAAACTAATCATGCCCATACAGTGTTTTATTAATAGCAGTCATAGTAATTATTAATTGTGGCATCTGTAGTCTGTGTTTACAAGTTTGACACTGCTTGTCTGGAATATATTTACTACAAATGTAAGTGTCTGGGATACCAATTTATATGCACGTCATTCTCTGCATGTCAAACAGATCAAACGAACCCATCTAGCTTACCATCAAACTTTTTATGCCTGGAGACAAATGTCGTCCTCATATTGTGGCTGCTCTCCTCGACCAAGTTCTCGAACTCCAGTTTGCTCTGCTGGTGGAGTTTGTCCTCCATCTCGGATGTGCAGCAGGTGTATCCCTGAGGACAGACACGCAGGTGCTCACCTAAGGGAGACAGAGACATAGAGCGGCGTTTTTACACACATCACTGCCACAGGATTCGGTTTTTCAAAAGGCTGAGCTGAGTCTTTGATCAAAACTCTCCTGTGATTTTGGGACTCTCATCACTGAAGCTATCAAAGAGGGACAGACCGTAACAAATGGGGAAGGATAATATTTGTCGGTAACCTGCTATCATATGAAACAGAGAGTAACTTTGATACAGCAGTGCATACACCTAATGCAGGATTTTCTTTATATCACAGTCCAAAGCACTGGAATAACGGCAGCTGAGCTCATGTACACCAGTATTACGTACATCAAATGGAAGGCAGTGCATTCAGAAAGAATATTTCAGTTTCTAGAAAGTGCTAAGGCTACGCCAATAGTGAACCAAAACAGTAACGTTGCGGGCCAGATAACCAAAACAATGAGCTGAAAGACGCTAAAACTGTACATAGAGCTGAGGGGAACTGCAGAGTTGGTTGATAATTCTTTCTGGGTTCATCACTACAAGCGACCCCTTTCGCATTACACCCTCATTTGATGCATTTTTAATATAAGAAAATATTGATTAGTGCAGCTTGAAGCAGGAATATTTAAATTGCAGAAACATTTTCTGACATCACAGCTTATGTGCTCCAGTGCACCGTTACTTGTATAGTAACAAGAATTTCAGTTTAAGGATTTAGTTCACTAAGAATTTAAGAAAATGTAGTTTTTGCCTTATTCTCAGTAGTATCTGACCATTCAGATGTTTTTTATTTTATTTGCTGAGGTTTTGAGATCTCCACCACTGAGACTTCAGCTGCCACCTCAATACAATTAAACAAACTCAACAGCATCTCTTTATGGAAACATGTCTGTGTCAAGTATGGCAAAATGCAGTGTACTATGAGTACCTGGATGGTGTACACAAAATGGTCAGAAAGTTGAGTGTGGAACGCTGCATACTTCTCACCCTCAATGGTCGCCATCTTGGCTATGTAGCGGAAGGGGAGGGACCACCAACGTATTAAAATGGCGGCCGCGGTTGCGATTGTTACGGCTAAAAGTAAAAGCACGTTCATTTTTTATTCATTTTTAATATAATTGAATTGAAGTCAAGTGAGCAGCTGCTGCTAATTTTTTAAATGTTTTTTTCAACAACAAAATTCCATCCATTGTACTGTGGTAGCGACAGAATGATCAGTGGTGGAGATCTCAAAACCTCTCACCATATAAAACCAACATTATCTGCATGGCCAGGTACTCGTTATTCTGATAAATAGACCCTTTAAGAAAGTGAAAAATGCTAAGCGTGTTATTTTGATAATGTGATGTTTTACAGAGCCTTTGACTCTACAGCCATAATGCACAGAAACCAGGCTTAACCCATCATGCATTTAACACAATCTCTATGTCTAGAGCATGATGATGGCAGCATCACCAGGCAGGTGTCCTTTTTAGTATCAGGGACTGGGGGACATGTGAGATTAGAGAGATCTCTGATCTGAGCCAGATACAGACAGATTCCTGTGGCAAACCTAGTGATAGTGCTGAAGACCTTTGGCTGAGACAACTATGTCCAAACACAGCAACACAGTCCATGAGTGACCCAACCTGTGTAAGGACTTACATCAAACAGAGAATCTTATTTGTGCAATGACTTGCGCTGAGCAACCTCGCTGACAATACCCACCCAACTTGACCAGGCTTGACTAAATCTGCAAGAACGCAAGTTATTTTATGTGATATTTTGTGCTGATTGACAAAAACTCTCAATCTGATCCATTCTGAATGTTGTAAAGCAGAGGTAGGCAAATAGTGACCTGTGGGCCAACTCCAGCTCTCCATCAGAAATATTTGGACCTCTGACGAAAGTTGAAGTTTCCCTTTCATGGTTGACATCAAAAAACGTAACATGTTATTTTCTTTAAATCTACTGTAGATAACGATGTTAATACATGGCTCATTTAAATCCCAATAAATACGACCTCAAAAGGTCCAATACTGCCCCCACATGAAGAGAGGCATGCAAACCACGAATACTGCGTCTCGTACTGCACCAGACTATGTGAACAGCGCATGGTGCTAAAATGAAGTCTAATAAAACAGATAAATAATATAATCCAATCCACTTAAATGAAACAAGTACCCTGTAAATTTAAACCCAGTTTAACTTCAACATCTTTGACCAAAACAGATTTGTGTTAACAATAGTACTTTCATTCAACCATAGCAGGCTTAGCAGGCCACTGTTTATCATGTGTGAATAACCTCTTATCATCTCATCAACATATTTTTGCATATATGGGTAATTTATTTCCAGTGAGTGTTAACATAAGCTGATGTAACTCTGTCAGCCCAAACTTACTAAGTCAATCCTAAAGCGAGCAGTTCTAATTATTCTTAAATTAAATTAAAGAAGTACACAAACAAAACACATTGAAATATGTCTGAATGCACAAATAACTTTTGACTTTTAAAGCTTAGTGACCTGACCTAATGACCTGGTATACAACTAAATGCGAAAGAAATCGAACCATCCATCCAACAGCTGCCAGAGATATAATAAAACAACGAGTAAGCTTCCAAACTGAAACAAATATGCCTATTTACAAATGAGTATATAAGATGTATTCCTTAAAGTGACAAGATTAAAAATACTTTCCATTACAGGGTCTATTTTGTTGTTATTTCTGATAAAACGCGCATCAGTGTAAAGCTGTATCTACGAGCTCGTAACTCAGCAGCAGGAGCTTATGAGAAGGACTTGTGGGCTCCATCATGGACTAGTTGTCCTTGAGAGGATGAGACCCATAAATAACAAACAAACATAGAAACAAACAAAAGATTGAGGTTTGCGTTTGCTGTGAAAACATTGAAAGTACACTGGTCATGATGTGTACTTTCAACTGTTTGTCTGCCTGGGCAGCAACATCTCTGGAATCGGCAAAGTTGTTGCTCAGAAGGTAGCAGCTGTGCAAATTCTTTGGAAAATAATTACCAGACTCGTTACTGATATATGTATATGAAGGATGTACAAATACAGCAATTTTAGAGGTGCCACATTTTCTGCATACTTGCTTTATTATCTCTCCTCTGCTGCTCTACGTCTGAGAGCATCAGACATCATTATCAGAGGTTTAAAAAAAAAAAAAGGCTGGCCAGCAGTCACTTGAAAGATTTGAGTTTTGTGAGGGTTTTTTTCCCCCCCCAGTTCTACCTATTAACATTTGAGAAAAGGAAAGATGAAATTGCTGTCGCTGTACCAGTGGCGGATTGGTGCAGAATAGACTCAGGTTGTGGGACGTTTCTGATGGATACTACTATACAATGCAGGCACTGGCAGGCACACATGGTGTTCTGCATGCATATACAGTAAGCTATAGATGAAGGAGCTGTGCGTGGATAATGAAACAAGGAGGATGCAGTACGTACGTGCTGGCACTCTCAAATGTGCTTAATCCTTAATCAGTCCACAGAGAGGCACCAGGCTACAGTAATGAGGTGCACCATCAACCGTTCAACACAAACCCATTGTCTCCAGAGTAATGCACAAGCCTCCTGGCCACAGAGACCAAACTCTCTGAAACAACAAAATAAGCTGAAATGCAACAGTCGATTTCTATTTGGCGATTCTTTAAGGCTGTTTTGTTTCTCTAGTAAACGACAGTGTTTTAGCAATGCATCAGCATTCCTCAACTGTCACACATTATTTCCACTATGTGGAGATGCAACACTGTGTGAAAACCTTTATTCTAAGCTGTGATCAGTTTAACACATGCCTGCAGAGAATATAACATTGTGCAGGGTACAGAGCTCGTGGTGAATGTAGTAGAGTGGTATTATTTCATTAACTTGTTTTTCCATCATTTTATGTTTTCTCTACATAAATCTCTCTTCTGGCACTGTTCACATCACTGTTTGTGCAGTACAGTATCATTAAAGTATCAGTGCAACATGGTCCATCACATATTGTTTTTGGAGGAAGATGTTTACATTGAGGAGTCAAGGGATTATTAAGGCTGTCTTGTGGTCAGTTTCAACTGGCATGCATCGGCTGCTTGGCAAATGTCAAAGAAAACACCTAATTTCAGCCTTGTGGAGCATGTTTCCCAGGATCTAAAACTGCAGTGTTTGAAACAATACCCAAGTAAGAGTTTGGTTAGTAAGTATATGGTTTATTGTCATAATGATGGATAACTTACGAAAAAATTACATTTTCTCGCTGCATTAGGAAACCCTGCAACTCTGAAGTAAGTCCATTTCAATTTGAAGTTTCTGTTGATGCAGTAAATTGACTTAACTTGTCAAAGTAGGTGGAATATCACTATTGGGCACTAAAGGCTGGCAAAAAAAAATAAAAAAAAGAGAAAATCAATAGAAGGCAGAACTGTCCTTAAGTGCAAATGACAGCAGAAAGGAAACCCTGGTGCTTTTAGCTTTCATAGGTTGTGCACCACTCTTTTCATCTTTCAGTCTTGTTGTTGTATAAACACATAATTTGACATATCCAGCTGCTTTCAACACTTTGAAAACGGCAATGCTGCCGTTACATAAACCAGCATAAAAAAGGACTTTGTGAGCGGCAGGCAGGAGTGTGAGCTGCATGTTTATGATGTTGTGACTGTTATGGGTTTGTCACATGTTATCCCTTCTCTCTTTTTCTCACTATTTTTTTCTGGCTGCTTTCCATTATACAGATATCAAAATAAACAGCAGAATATAAATAGCAGTAATGCCAAATGCAAAATGCAGGACAAAACTATTCAACATTTTTACACGGAAAACTTTTCTGCACATTTCTTCCGCTGTTTTTATACATCGTGAGCTCTGTTTTTAAAAAGAACAAAACAAACACCTACCTTAGTGGACTTGGGGAATAATCGTCCCCAAAATCTAGATGGGATTTTGGCTCACTAGACCATATCTGTCCTGTTCTAGCTGGTTGCTTTGCACCCAAGACGGAATTTGAAACCAAGCTGTCAATACACTGCACGCTTGCGAGATCACAGCTCAGACTCTGTCAGGCTGAGTTAAACTTGTAAGACTCAATAGCAACAGTGGCAACAAAAATGGAGACATAGAGGTGGACACAAAAGAAAACCAGGGATGTTTGTTTGGGTAGAAAGCACAAGTGGTGTTGCTATAAAATACATTCACAAAGATAAATTAAACAAATCAATTGTGAGTGTAGTAATTATTAATCAACAGCCTAAAGGAAATGAGATCTTTTTAAAAATAAAGCTGTTTAAATTAAAGACCCAATTGTACCTTTCTCAAAGCAGTGACACAATGTGATTTTATATAGTGCAATTCCATTTTATAGCTCTTTTATGCAGTAGATTGGCCAATTGTTGTGGAACAATAAAATAAATATAAAAAAAAGATATGTGAAGGATTTACACTAAAATGCCCCCCTTCCCATCATGACAACTATAATATAAAAACATTATGTTTATATACAAATACTTAGTTTTGAATATCATTACTCTCATCAGGTGACTCCAAACTATCCATTTGAACAGGCCTGAGTTAATTAATAAAGCCTTGCGGTTACTGTGTGCTTACATAAACAATAGCCTCAGTAATGGATTTTGACAAGCCAGAGCTGTTAGCAAGTGGAGCACTGAGGGGAGAAAACGAACCAGAACAGTGTTTTTGTCTCTAACATTACCGATGGCTGCAGGTGAAGAGGGGCGAGTGGGAAGTTGGGAAGAGTCCCAGAGCACGTCCGTGGCATCTGTTAAAATGGCCCGCCAAATAAGTGCTGTGAAGATACACGTGTCACATCAGGTTCTTCACGTAGAGAGAAGCCTGCTTCCATTTGGATGTAAAAAACAACACAGCTGTATTTTAAGCATTAGGCCTGGCACATCCACCCACATTCATGATTCATTACACTCCTAACCTGATCACAAATTCATGGCTAAGAACACGCAAGACAGACCAGCATACACACATACATAATACATTATTTACTCACAGGTTTATCAGTGACTTATGAGCAAATAGTTGTGCAATCTGTAAAAAAAAAAAAAAGCATGGATAAAGGCCTCTCATATGTTTAACCCAGTCCAGCTTGCTAATGTACCACTCTGTCCTTGCAGCTGCCTCGAGCGCAGATGTCAGAAGGCACTGCTGCACATCTTTCCCTTTCAGAACGAGCTGATCAGAGATTTAAATGTATGTAATTGCAGACGGCGAGATAATTAAGGACAAATGGTAATCTTCTTTGGGTATTTTACAGTGAAATGTGCTGGAATTAGCTCAGATGTTTCCTAATCAAAAGGAAGTGAGGCATAAGAAATATTGTTTGGCTTACAAAGGCAATCACACATTAGTTGTTTTGTTCAGTTTCTTTGATGCGCAGATGTGTTTGGCTCCTCTGGATGACTATCTTCATGAGCCGCATAACATGATTGAAGCGCAGCATTGTAATTAGGTGAAATTGCTGACTACAGTTTCAGAGGATGCTCACATAGGGCGGCTCAATGCTGATGAACGGCTGGAGAAAAGATGGCAAGACAATGCCCGTTTGACACATTAAATCAGCCACACAGACGCAGCTCCTTTCACATAATTCAGAGTTTTATTTTACATTCAAAATGTTATTTTAAGATTATTATGTGTGACATGTATGTTTAACCAACCAGACATTCTGATTTGCTAAATAACAACTTCAGGGATATATATAGGTCATTGGGAGGAAGTGGATGGACCCAGAGGTATGATCATACAGAGATTAAAGAAGAACTAACATCATATGATGGGCTTTATTCCACAGTTGCCTTGTATTTGGCCTCAGTTCCCCTTGGCTTCATATCCCTTGATGTTAAAGAAGTATGCGCTCCGCTTGTTTGAGGTTTCACACGCCGGCATACACTGCAATCGTGTCTAACGGGCAGGCGTAAAAGATGGCACATCTCTTATCCTTCCTTTCCAATAGCAGTTCGTTAAAAAAAGCCTACAGTTTGTTAGGCAGCCATGTGATGCTAAAGCTCAGCGATTGAAGCAGATGCCCTGGTGACACGCAACAGATTTGAGTTGCCTCAGATGCAGCAAAGTGGAAGACTGCTACTAAGGTTTTCTCTGCCTGTACTTTTCCTAGTATACTCTTTTGCTTTCTTGATTCTGAATGAACAAGACAAGGGAACCATCTTTCACAACAAATAGCCTACAAAGATTGTTCTTTCATGCCATACTACCAACAACCTTTTATTTCATTAGAGAGAACAAACTCTAGACAGCCACATAAGTAGCCCTTTAATAATGCTGTTTTTGAAATATAGTGGCCACTGTCTGGATATATGTTTTGTATTTTTGCAAATTTGGCTGTCATTTAAATGATGTAGTACTTTTGTAGTAATTTTAGCAGGTTAACAAAAAAGTAATTTGCTTTGTATACATACATTTTTTTCAAATATCTCTGGTCAAAGTTATAATTTCCACGAGGAGCAGCACATGTTTTTAGTATCTTAGTATGCTGTAAGTAAGATAATGTGTTGAGTTAATAAAAAAACCTGATGAACTCATCTGAGGTTTACCTATTCCAACTGCTACTATGCAATCACACCAAAACCTTCAACAAGCAGCTTCCTCCTTTGCAAGGACTGAATCATCCCGATGATGACATTGGCTTTAACCCAAACTTAAACCATCTATAACCTGCACCTATAGAGAAGCACTTCATTGGTAGAGCCTGGGGGCTTCATGCACCACGGCAGGAATTAGCTGCACCCACTGTTTAGGTTAAAAATTGCCTTATCAGCCCAGGCACTACATGTTTTTCTGTATTGAAAAGGAAAAATTATTTTTTTAAAAATGCCAAGATTTTGAGTGCCTGTGTGTAATCACGACATACTCCTAAAAAGAAAGCTTAGTTGGTAAAAGCTAAGGCAGTAAAGGTCTGTCCGACTCATATAATAATTGCTAGATGATGACTTCTAAAAATATATTAATATATTCGAATTACGTTAGCATATACTGGATGTTTGTGACTGAAGTTGTGAATATAACACTTGTCTGAAATCTTCGGTTTATATCCATGAAACTAAATCTGATGGTCTGTTGGGTTAGTGCACTCGATACATTAACTCAGCATTCATGATACTTATATTAGGTTTCAACTATTACAGATTTTTTCTTTACATACAATAACACAAGAGAGTGCTAGTAGAAATAGTGGGTTTATAATGGAGTTCAGAGACTTGTTTTGCTTTTGTTTTGCTTTACTAAGACAGAAGTAGCAGGGGTTGGGAGGACTGAATGGCATGCTGGCATGTTTACCAGACCTGAGCCATAATGCTGAAATGTTTTTCTACTTCTATTACAGAAAGCAGTGGCAACAAATAACAAGAACAAAGGGGAAAAATCGAAAAGAAATATGTTTTTTCAAGGACTCAAAATAGCTCAATTCAAAGCAAATCTGCAAGTAATGTAGATAGTGTACAGTTGTAAACATGGACGCGCAACCTTAACTTGTGATTGCTGAAAATTTGTTGTGCCTGGTCCTCTGCTAAATGGCTGCCAACAGGTGGATCTGTATATTGTGTTGTTGTGCTACAAGGTGTGGGACCTCAATAGTCACAGACCGCAGAGCTGAACTCCGATTGGTCTCAGTCACTTTGCCAACTTATGATAAGGCTTCAAAGGAAAAGCTGAGGATAAGGCTTCAAAGCTGAAGTTAAGGAGGTCCTAAGGCTTCCACTTCAACATGGCAGATCGAGTTAAGTGAAGATTTAATGCAATAATCAAATAAAAATAAAGGGTGTAAACCCATCTCACTCGCCATACTGCTGCACTATTCTTCTTTGACACAGCTCAGCGTAAGCTTTTCCTTGAAAGTTGAGAAATGTCCTTTTGGTACATTTCATACTCATTTATAAAAAGAAAAAACACAAGAAATGAATGCTTCATTAACCAAATACCAATATGTTCCTTTCAGAAAAATAACAACCGCCATAGGGTCATGATTGAAATAGCGCAGGAGCCCCAAGGGTGAGACAGCTGCGGACTACACTGCAGGAGATAAAAACTGCACTATATTACATATTAGATAGAAAATGCCATTGACAGTGCGAAGGATGATTGATTGATTTTCCAAAACCAGAAAAAGCAATCAAGTGTTAATGAAACATCAACATGGACAGCAGTACATTGTACAATGTCAGGTCGGCAATGATGGTCATAGTTCTCAGGTGCTTATTTAAGCGACCAAAGGGTTCATAAATACATTAAATCTACTATAGACAAATCCATGGATTTCACTTTTAAAATATAGTCATCCTGTTCCATTAAAATAAAGGTTATAATCTACAAAACTTAAACTTTTCACTTAAATGTTGTCCATTTTTAACAGAAGGGCCGTTAGCTGCTCCAACAACAAACCGAGACTTTGGAAATAGCCACAAGCCTCTGCTCCATGAAATCAATTCTACTTTCATAAATCTCCATTTAATCCTCATGTTTCGATTGCATTCTGAGCGGCATGCCGACAAAGGACCAACTAGGGACAGATATAGACCAGCGATCTGCCTGATGGTGATCTGCCACCAAACATATCTCTTGCTAGGTCGGTACCAAGTTTCCTCGCCGAAATTCCACTTTTACAGTATCATGTGTTTCCGATTTTTGTCAAATGATGCATTTCTTCAGATTACAATGCAGGAAATTGTTGTTTGTTTGATTATTTCAATCATAAGCTAGCAAGTCATTCCTGCTGGGTTTAATTAGGTACTCAGTCCACTTTATGCACTTTCACATCCAGGCAGTGGAGGTCGGACAATGTTATTTTTTCTTGAACTTTTCTTGACTGCTTGTCAGATGGTTCAATAGCTTTGGTGACCCCCCCTCCCCCCACACCTTTCCGTTGGATTAGGGAGGGCTTTGTCCGAAGGGTTTGAACTTCTCACGTCACTTCTAACTTCTAACATCACTTTTCATTTTAACAACCCAGTGCAACACTATGAATGCATTCCAGGAGAGACTGTCTGAAAATGTGCACTTATTCCCACATTTAAACTATATGATGGCCGGCTTTTCACTCCACGTTAGAGTGTGACCGTTTGCAACAATTATAAACACTTTTGATTTCAGACGTGGTCGGACAACACGTTGTACAAACTAGTTCTAATGGAATGTGTTCAGTTCCACTGTGCCACTGCACTAATGGCAACAGCACTTGAGAAAGCAACAGATAAATCAGCCGGATTTGTCCACAGATATACACTAAGATATAAGGAAAACAGAATTCCTTATCTTATGAAGTGGCATGATCAAAAAATACCAAAAGTAAAGTTCATGCACCACGGCTCAAGTGAAGAGCTGATTCAAAAGGGTCCATCATCGAAAGATACATACATTATGACTACTCCATATTCTTCTACTTTGAGATTTAAAATGCTAAAGAGACTTTTTTTTCTCCAATTTCATCCCCATAACTATAAACATATGTTGCAGGGAAATGTGAAAGCTCCAGAATATTTCAGGGGAGCTGTGGGAAAAGAGTGGGTTCAATGCCCATGGAGGGTCTGATGCCAGACAGTGTGATTAACTCCCAAAAGGATTCATTAGTGTACCTGGCCAAAGGGCAAATTGCATATGGGCCATGCCATCTGGTACATCCCTTGACCACTCTTGCCAGCATTTATAAAGTGAGGACATTCTCGCCAGAGCTTCACGCCAAAAGAAGCCAACAGATCATAAAATCAAGAGAGAAAAATGTATTATTCACCCATGCTGAAAATTCATAAAAAGGTGTAGTGAAGCAGTAAATGAAATTAATTTCTGCATAGTGTGGCAGCATCTATTGTACTCTAAGCTGGTGAGTTTTATTCCAACTCTGTTCCCCTGAACACTTTACTAAAAAGAGCTTAAAAGAGCTAAGTGTAGTGTATACAGTGGCAAGTAACCCACATTTTGATTGAAATCAGGATTTGTTTTTATCTGGTTCCAGGATATCTTAGACTGCGGCCTGTTAGTGGGGTTTTCACACCACAGCAGAGCCAAGCTCAATAACAGGGAAGCACCATCTCAAATGAATCACATTTATTATCATTGATCTACCACCAGAGTCCAGCTCCAGTCTCATTCAGAACTGTCTCTGGAATATTGCCTCCTCTGTGCTCTTAGAGACTCATTGCCTTCAAATGAGGGCACAGGCCTGTAGCAGCAGGTCCATACTCTTGACATTTCAATTCAACAATTGAGGCTTCTTGAGCCAGGTCTCCTATATCCATAATTCAGTTTATGCTGTTTATACTATTACTGATATACATAGAGATATAGTGCTATCCAGTACACACACACACAACAGATTCTCCAACAGTCAAACCCAGAAAGACATTTAAGTTCCTTTTTTCAACACAATAACAAAGTGTAGTTATATTTCTTTTAATATATGTGACTGAAGAATTGAGATGATATGAGATTAGATACATATGACATACATGAGATATTTATCTCAAACATCAGAGGTTTTGCGATACCTTTTATACAACAAATCATACCAGTACCTCAATTTCTCTAAATGATAGAATCCCTTTCTCTTTTTACTTTCTCTTTCTACTCTCTTTAGACTAAATGGTTCAGCCAAGTTCAGCCCACTGGACAGTAAAAGCTAAAAGGCTGGCCGAGCCTCAGCTCCCTGTGAAAAGGTTGACACCTCTAACTTTGAGATCTATTGACTCAGGTACAGCTTAGGCCCCTCACACATCTGGGCCATGACTGTCCTTTCTTTATGTGGGCTGCGGCACATTTAAAGGGCCCTTTATTCAGCTGACATGACCTAGATTAGAGGGCAAAAGGGAGCTCAATCACACTCGCAAATAGAATTAAAGGTTGCTGAATGATGGAAGACTGTATTAATACTCT
Source organism: Macquaria ambigua (assembly GCA_008360985.2). Taxonomy (NCBI): domain Eukaryota; kingdom Metazoa; phylum Chordata; class Actinopteri; order Centrarchiformes; family Percichthyidae; genus Macquaria; species Macquaria ambigua. Next base: position 548,385 of record VMKM01000131.1, read on the forward strand.
GTAATGTTATATGAAACAAAAAAAAATAGCTTTAAGCAAAATAAGGTAAAATCTGCAGGTAGGTGTTGTCAGCTTAATACTTCCGATGATATGTTCTATTTAAAGGTTAACTTTTAAATTCAGTATAATGAAGGATTCCTGCAATCAAAGGCATTCTGGATGTATTGGAACGTCATCTTCCCCTAAACACATCTAAGTCGTATTTAAAATGCAAAGCAAAAGTAGGCTACCAACTGTCAGATGATTCTCTGGGTACTTTTTACTCTCTATGATGAATAGTAATAGAATCATACCACCTCTTGCAATCCATTCTAGTCGAAAAAATGAGTTCAGAAATGAAAAATACTAACCATTAGAAAGTGACTTCTAACCTCACTAAAATGACTGCATAACTATAACAGTACTCGTTTAGAAATGACTGGAGGTAATTAAAGGGTATGTGGTTGTTCATAGCATGGCACTTTCAGACACTAGGTTTTATGTTGAGCTAAATGATGAAGAAATGTGTTGTTTCTTTTGAAAATCAAGTGTAGCATTCTAGCAGACGGACATTTTTGGGGGTAAAATATACATTTTCAATAAAAAAAAAAAAAAAAAACAAGTTAGAGCATTGCCATGGATATATTTAAACAGTTACCAGGATGATATGAGCAAGCTTTGAAAAACTGCTAACAGGTTTCAAGAGTAATCTGATTGAACAGACTATCTATTAGAGTTGAAACGATGAGTTGATTAATAAATTAGTTGATATCAGAAAGGCAACTATTTTGATAACTGATTAATTGTTTCAGCCATTTTTCAAGCAAAAATGCCAAACATTTGCTGGTTTCAGCTTCTCACGTGTGAAGATTATGCTGCTTTTCGTTGTCATGTATGATTGTAAACCGAATATCTTTGGATGTTGGATAAATCAAGTAATTTGAAGATTTCACCTTGGGCTCTGGGGAATTAAAATGGGCATTTTTCCACAATTTTCTGCCATTTTATGACAAAAACAACTTATAGAGAAAATAATCGCCAGATTAATCGATAATGAAAATGATCGGTAGCTGCAGCCCTAGTATTCATCACTTTAATCTTGGCATAAGTAGGAAGGATTCTAGAGAACATCAATACTTCTCTGTGTGTGTAATATTCAGTCAAAACAAACCTAAACAGGTTGTCTTCTGCCTATGAAACCTGGGAAGATGATTAATGATAATTGTTATGATGAAATAACACATGAAATAATGAACGCTTAGGGGTTTTTACAAGCAAGTTTGCATATGCTTTCTAAGGTGTTATTACTTGTCAACAGAAATCCACGAACTGGAAGGAAACCCAATTACGGTGTTAAATCACATCTGTCTGCATGTTGAAGTGGGAAAAATGCATCAAGCTCGATTGATCTTACCACTGCTCTGCCATCTGGATCTCCTCTCCATCACCCAAATCACCCACTTTCAACTATTTCCGCTGGGGCTTGAGACCCAAATTGAATATGTCCAAAGAAGATGACACAGATAATTCCCACAATCGCTCCGACCATATGTTACCACACTTGGAGACTGCTAAAAGATTTTCTAACTTTCAAATAACTTCCAGAGTTGGAAAATTGAGTGACAGTAATGGATAGATAAATATATGATCCATAGTGTGGCGTGAAGCAGCGAGGTATGGCTTAATGCCCTGAATAAAATCACATAGTTCTTCAAGTTCATAATTTTATGGCACACTTGCTAACCTGATGTCAACTCTGCCCTCCTTTAAGTCTGATGAACGGCCTGTGTGCTTGAAACATGACAGCAATATAGGTGTAAATGAACACACTTAATTACATTTACAGTATGTCTTTAATCAAAGAGGTATTGTTACCTTGTGTCTACATATTGTTACAGAGGACACACAGTAAAGGTGTTTTGTTTGGGTTAAAATCCCAAAAGGATAAAAATAGTTGTTTCTCCTTTATTTTTTCTCTATTTTCCCCTAAACACCTTTTGCAGGATTTCCCCACAGATGATAAGTGCTGGAGGCCTTCCATTTTGCACAATGACAGAATTGCACCAGCCAGGTTCTATATTGAAAAGCCAGTTGGGCTAAATGAGAAGCTATTACTGAGTTGGAAATATGAAAAGGCCATATCTAAAATTGCAGGCAATGGGCATGAACCTCAGATCATGATTCAAAGATGTGTGAAAAGAAAATCTTATTCTAAATCATCGTACACAATGCACCCTAAATACACAGAATTTACCAAAAAGTCCCTTTGAGCCATATATCTCAAGTCTAAATCGCATCCCAAGCAGTGAATATCAAGTTTTCCATTAATTGTAGTCAGGCAACTTCAAATACTTCAAATAATTTGAAATCTGACGAGCACAAGACCTGCTGCACTCACTCCCTCCGATTTACAGGTTGGAGCACTCACGTTGAGCTTTTTTTAAACCACAGATTTCCTCCTATCTGACACCTTAATTCTGCACCTTCACTAATTTTAACTCCATTTCATATGCATTAATGCTTTAGTGAGCATTTTTTGCAGTTCCTTGACTATACACTTAGTATCTGAAACCAATATGCGTGCTACAAGGTTGGAGTCTCTTGTGCTAAATGTCAAAGGTAAGCTATCGTACAAGTCGAGCACTTAGTGTGGAGCTTATGCCGCTAGCTCCAGTCATGCATACAGTCTATTAAAGCAGACCTACAATATACTGTATACAGCTTCATGCCTCTGTCATGGGTAATGCCTGTGACCAATTTTCCAAACAGAATTTACACCAGAGTCTGGAGTGAACCTGTATGTGGAAATAAGAACATAATAGCATATGAATTTCCAAATCACACCCATGGGAAGAGGTTTCATGAGGTGTTTCTGAATTATAGGAATCTCTGGCTGGTTAGGGGTTATTTTTACCCTCTGTTTTACCCTTATGTTGAAAAAGTTCATAAAGATAAGGGATCATGTGTATCACAGTCATATCAAACTGTCAAATTCAGGGGGGAAAAAAGCTTGACTGAAGCATATATCTTAAGCAGGAGTTTAATTCATGATTATTTCACTGTACTGGGAATTATGTTATTACTTCTTCCTGAAGTATTTAACGATTTACTTAACACGCTTTTCCTCGATTAAAGCTCCATTTAAACATGAGGTAAATGAGGTATTAGAATCATACATTGAACAAACACAAAAAATATCTGAATCATGTGCTAAATAAAATAAAATGATGCCATCACTTGACATTTCTGACCCTGCTCCCGCTACTACTGGAGTTATTCAACGTATGGTCAAACTGATTTAACTCAACACATAATGCTAATGCTTTTCTGGAGGACAAATTAGATGAGACTAAACAGAAAAAGGCTCTTAATGCCTAACCCGTTATTGTATCAATGAAAGGACTGGAGCCTACAAATTCCTGTCTTAAATAGGAAAATAAAACCGACTGCTCTGATCTCTTATCCACAGACTTGAGATTTATTTAAGAATATGAGCATATTTGCATGGTCAGAGGTGAGGCGTAAATCCTTGTTATATAAATGTGGTGAATCATTGTGGATAATCTGGCAGGGAGGAAATGTAGAAGAGGAAGTGGCCACAGTAACTCAAACCTCCAACATGTCCTTAAAGTAAGCAACACCTTTAACCGTGCTGCTGCACCTGTCGTTTGAGAACTAGTGCTGGCAAAAATGAACACACAAATCTTTTCAACGGATGCTTTTTGAAGCTCTGTGTGTGCTGGGTCTACACTGGTACGTACTGATTCCAGGAAATAGTCACAGCCTCACACTCTGAAAAGCTGCCATTTTCTCCTGCCTACTTTTATATATTAGCAGATTAACTGCCAGCCATATAAAATGAAGCATATTCTACAACTTTAAACAATATTACAAATTTACTCATTCAGTACATAGTTTATTGTCATAATACAACATACATATGTGTTGGTGGAGTTTTGTTTTGCTAAACATTAAGTAGAATGAACACATTACAGCAAAAAAAAGACACTCAATGATTTCATAAGTTCTCTGCTTCATGTAGCCTGGAACGTAACATTTTTGAAGGATAATGAAGCGTAAACTGCTTTACTTCCACTCAATACCACGCTGAATGCTGAACGTATGGTGCAGTTTTCCCAACTGTATGGAGATTGGGCAAATGTCCAGCAGCTGAAAACACATGCAAGGAGGGAACCAATGGCCCAGGATTCTCAATTGTTTTCATTCAATCACTGAGTTCACAGTTCAAAAATATAGCTAACTCTTGTCTTCAAGATGTTTGGTAAAAACTATTGTTCTACTATACTGTATTTTGTCTAAATGTTTCAGCGCAGTTCATCACACTTGCTTAATATTAGAGGCTAGGAGGGAAGAGGAGGAGACATACGGTGAGGTTAAAGCCTTGCACTCGTGCTCTGGATTCATCATGCCAACTGGTGCATGACTCAGTCCTAAACACAACAGCTGGTGGTCTGAAGAGCCAGAGGTAGAGCCCCAGGGTGTGAGATGACCAGCCCACTCATTTACCGGCAGCTTACACAGGGGACAGGAAACAGCGGGGTTCTGGGAGCAGGAGATGAGGCTGGCTCCTTTTCAGATTCTAGCACCCTCCAGGAGCCAAAGAACAAGGATGTGCCAAGAAGCATCACAATGGCAGATGTTTCATTTGACACACGAAGAAATTCAAGGGCCCAAAAGATGTAAAACACTGGATATAGGCCCGTCAACACATTGATCTCAATAAGCCTTTCCAAAATGCTTGCACCTCCTTTCCAACAGGCCTTGAATTAATGAAATTGAAACCATGAAGGCTGGAGATGTTCTTTCTCAAGCCTCATCAACATCCTCAGAACGTCAAGACTTCAAACTGGCCCCCTCCTGGCATTAAGGTTATATGAGCTTGTCACATCTGTCATGACGACAAGGCTCCCTGGAGGTGCACTATGTGGCCCCATTCAAGTCAGTGGTGTGAGCTTAGTGAGCCCAGATATCTTTTCTTGCAAGACTGCTCTACGCTCTCATCAGCTGCAAGGATAGGTGATTTAAATGAACTGTTGGTTCACCCCTGCTGTACTTCTTTAGTTCCAGATGAATTGTGATGTCATTTTGTAGCACTTTGCAACATGCTTCATTACAAGCCAATTTTATTTTTTTTTAAAAAATACAATATGCGGCGCCGTCATATATGCTAAATACATCCAGTTATACAGAGCTTCAGTATTATAAGCCACTGTAATGAAATAGGGCACAGACTTTTCCAGAAAATTGATTTTTTAGCAGTAGCTTAAGAAGTATTTTTAATAGTTTTTAAATCTCAATTGCAAAACTCTTGCAAAAATGATGTACATTAAAACTTTGATGACACAATATGAGAGAGAAGAAGGTTCTTGCCTTCAATCAATCATCATGAAATCCATTAACATCAGTATCACTTTGGCTCTCACAGATCACTGAGGAAAAGAAACACAGTGCCTAAACCCAGCGTGAAAAGGAAATGAGGCAACACAGGGTGAAGGAACAAAGGGCAGACCCCTGACACATGCGGGAGTGTCATTACATCCCCCAAGGCATTTCACTGCAAAGCCTATTATTTAATGTTATAATTAAAGCCCAGAAATGTGACCCGAGGTTAAGATCAGCCCTCTACATTTTTTCATTAACATAAAAATAATAAAGATCTCCAATTAGTCTCTCCACCACAAAGCCACAAACGAGATCACACTAAACTGGGTCATGAACTCATGTAATTGGTATAAATGTCCTAATTTATAACTGGAACAACATGCTTTCCTTGCATGTCTTGTTCTGGCTAACAACTACTGCTCTTTGAAATCACTATTTACAACAAATCTGTATTTTAGGAGTGTTGCAGGGGTTGGCACTGTGGTTTTCTATTGTCTTGTTACTTGGTGAGCCGCTATCATTTATTCACTTGAGAGAAGCAGCCATGCAGTTGGAACTCTCTTGTTAAGCCTACTGCGACGCCAATACTAGTTTACTGATTGCACACTTTAGGTAAACACTGCACTATGCTGCCACAGAATATTAGGGTGAAACTGTTTTTTTTTTTCTGTTGTCCTATTTGCAAATGTTATGGTGATCAAGTGCATATGACTTATAACCCGTTTATTAGAAATGAGAGAAGTAGGAGCAACATAAGACTTTACACAGGCAGCTTACTGAGAACACAAAGCCCTTCTTTTCTTTATCACTGAACCTCCACTATTGCAGGGCAAAAGATGGCACAAAAGCACCCACCCTGCATCAGAACCAAAAATGTCTCAATCTAGTCACTGAGTATGTTACATGCGCACTGTATTCCAATGAAGATCCTTATTCCAGTTATGAAAATAGTCTGGTTAGGCCATATACTGTGCATGAATTGTGTAAATAACTATCCCATTCACACACAATTAATCACCAGCTTTAGCCCATTTTCACATTTTCTGCAAATTCATTCAAACCTAGAGTCCCAACACATATGTAACTGCAGTTTTATGAATCCTAGATGACCACCAGAGACAATTTCTACTGTCTCTGGCAGTCAAGAAGAATGAAACGGAACTCTCCACTCAGCCGTAAGTTGATTTCACTTTCTAGGTGGGGGCGCCACCCAGATTGGAGCGAATGTCACATTGCCTTGCACTTTGGGTCGTGGAGTACAAGGCAATGTCACAGATTTTTATTTGGTCTAGAGGACAGAATTGATTGATTTTCTGTGGAAAAAGAACTGTTGTTGCAATGAAAACTAGGCACTGGGACCAGAATCAATTGAGAGTATAATTAAGTGACTAATTTATGTAGTCAAAAAAGTTTATATAGTGTTAATGGATAAGTCTGGTGACATATTACTGTATATTTTGTTTTATTACTTAACGTTTTTGAAGTGAAAGTATATATTCGTGACCTGTTCGTAATGATATACGTTTTAAGTAGGAATGAATGGGCTTGTAGCTAAGAGCTACAGACATGCTGGTAAATGCAGAAAGTATTGAAAGACGGACTAACACACAGTTGGTTTTGGTCTTTGCAGGGGATTTGTTGACGATAACACAATTGTAGACTGGGATTGTAAACACCCATGCATGACCTTACATAAAATTCACCTTGTTTTTCAGTACTTGCTTCTTTATTCCAACTGGAGTTAGAAGTGTTACAGTATCCAAAAATATTAAATTTCCTGCTTCAACAATTCAGTGACTAGTATTACTATATTTAGAGTCCTGAATGATGTTCACAGGCCTTAAAGTTAGCCATTGATGCATTGTGCGGCTTTGTTTGTACTAAAAAATGTCTGCATGTTGGAGCACCTGCACTATTGATTTTGATACATCAAAAACACCCCGTGGTTTCACTTCAGTGTGAAACCATCACTTCAGTGAAACCATCACTTCAGTGAAACCACCACAGAGGTCTTTCAGGGGTAGAAACTGTCTATGTTTCTTCAACACAACAACAGTGTCATTGTCAAATCTGTAACACCAATGCCACCATCGCTGTCTGCATTTGTTGACAGCATCTGATGTTTCCATGACAATTTTGTCACACCATGTTTATCTGTGCTTAATGCTTGTTTACTTGCAAGTCTCTGAGGGGCGGCTTATTTAGCAAATCACCTCAGCCATGTGTACTTGCCTGTGTCTGAAAAACAAAAATAAAAAGTCCCCAGTGTGGATGTATTTGCATCCTTGACACCTCGATATGACATGGGTTTTCCCAAAGCACGGTGTGGCTCTCATCTCTCTGAGCCTTATCATTGGTGTCAGGCTTGGGACTTCTATTCAGAGACTACCCTCCAGAGGCAAAAAGGCTCTGTGGGCAAAAAGAAAGACCATAGCAATAAACACAACAGAACGCCTTGGTTCTCTAACATACATAATGAATAATGGTAGGAAAACCACAAACAACCTTTTGACTAGAGGGTGAAAATAGAAGAAGTGATCAGTGTGTCTGTGTAGTAAACAGTATGTTTTATATGGCTTTAGGTCAATCCTAGGGGTCTCCCCTACATAGACATTAGTAGGAAGGCTGCCCTATAATCATTAATAGCCACCCACTATTCCCACATGTCAACAATTATGTGACAATGTGACCCCCACCACCCTCAACAGCATTCCTGCACCACCCTTACCCCCCAACAGAGAAATCCTAGGGGGAACACTTTTCCCAGTGGAGGAATCCCACATGTGACTTTTCCTTCTGTTACCTCCTGTGGCAGTTTTTCTTTCATTAATGTATTAACGAGAGAAGCAAAGTTGAATGCTAAAAGGCAGCATGTAGCAATACTTCTGTGGAACATAAACACAGAGTAGGATTATTAATCCCTCAAATTCAAAGGGTTAACATCCTACCTCACTCCCTCCTTGTATCCCAGAGCTCCTCTCAACTCTCATAGTTACCACTCAGGTTATGATTTCAACACATGGTTACTCAAGGATGCTCTCCATGCCTCTTTGACTGAGTAAATTTGTTTATTTTCTTGCTTATTTTCTGTGCTCGCTCTTCTAATCCCTAAACATACAATCACATCCATCCTTTAACTTCTTGCTGTTATTTTCGAGTTTCTCTAAAGGCTTGAGAGGGTAGAGATCCTTAATCCCACCCCCTATTACTGATTTAGGCCAACAGTTGATTGAAAACTGGAAAAAGTGCTATAACAGTCTCCTACACTAGCCGGAGGCTTTTCACACTACTCAGAAAACACCATACATGGTGCTAAGGAAGGCTTCCAGGAAGCTTGCAGACCGTATGCATTTCAGGCATGAATGCCTGCAGAAGGTTGACACATTCTTCAGGTCAGGACAACTGTCAGACATTCTCATTCACCAAATCTGACAAACGGTGTAAAAGTACAGCTGGAGCTGGATTCATAACTCACACTCATCGGGATGCGTCCATGCACACAATCTGTCTCGCCCAATAAAAAAACAAAACACTTTTGTCATTTTCTGCCACAATAGAGATGCAAAGCAAAAGAAAGACCAGGAAAGTGAGGCTAAACTGCTACACACACGGACACACACACACACACACACACAGAGCCTAATCTCCCTCACATCTCATTAACTCTTCTCTCTGAAGATGTATACAGGCTGGCAAGAGATTTATTTCCAATTTGGCAGAGCCAAGAGCATCTTAATGGGCTTTGGAAAAAATGACCCGCAGAATTTTTATATGGATATTTGCTAGGCTAGGGCTTTTAGAGTGGTATCCCACACTTTCACTAAAGGTCTCATGTCATTCCATTATTTAGTGATTAGACATCTGGCTGCAAGTGCGAATACATCTGAAATTACCCCTAAATGTATTTTGCATACCTGCCCTACATGTACAGTAAATTAAAAATAGATCAGTGCAACAAAGACTGTTGATTACATACTTTTGTGGCAATATGCAGAAATGTGACACCAGAAGATTAACCATTGAGTGTCACCACATTTTCTGTGCTACTGTATATTGTATCATTTAAAATCCCTGACAGAAGTGATGAGACGGATAGTATGCATTTGTGAAGTATATTGCTAATAATGTCAGACCTGAAATGCTGATTACTGCAATGGAATCTTAAAGGAACACAACAATAATAATTTTAAGTTTACACCTTAAATTTTGAATAAATGGCATCATCTCCTTGAATCATTTGCAATTTCAAACAATTAAATCTGAGGCACTAAATATATATGAATACAAGATTTTGTTGTTTTTAAGTTCTGATAAAAGTACATCTTAGACAGCCTCATAAGAAACTGACATTTAGATGTTAATACGTGTTGTAAGATGGTTTATTTTAAGAGCTACAGTAACGTCTGTGTTGAGAAAGCTCAAATGTTGACAATATTAACTGTGCTGCATACAGAAGGGTCACAAGGGTCCTAACATTCATTTAAGTACAAACAGCAAAGACATCTGATATCTGGGTTGTGTTTAAGGGATTTGGGGAACTGCGCATCGCACAACCTGCAAACAGCCAAGTACAGATCACAGTGATAAACAGAGAGAGTTGCAGCATCAGGAATTCACATGAGGAAAACTGATGCTGGATTGTATAACAGCTAATAACTGTTCAGTTAAGAGGAATCAAATAATATTCTTTTAAGTTGATATACAGATGAACCCCAAAGGTAATCATTATTCTTGAGAAAGGAAATATAAGACTCGGGCACTGCATTCATAGGAACTGCAGCACATCAAGTGATTTTGTTTCAAAGCCGTAGCAAAGAGCAGAGTCCACCCATGAGAATCCCAACCTCTCTGTGTAAGTACATGTTGATATTAACAGCAAAGCCTCGAAGTAAGAGCTCCCTGGCAGGGTCTGACAGAAGCATTCAGGAGCCGTTGTGTTTATGAACAAAGGGCTGACAATCAAGCAACTAACGTGTGACACGTGCACACAGGGGTGATCCTCACAGGCAGGCTGTGTTGTTGGCTGACTGCTGTGTGACACAACAGTCAGGCGATGGTACATTGACAACACGGACAGGAGAGCGGAGGAACCACAAGCTCAACCTGGTGGAGTTTAATGAAGCTGTCCACCAGCCAGTTTTAGACATTTCTCAGATTCACATACAGCAGTGTGTTTCAGCACCACCACTCCATCCTACCCACCTGCTCTCTGCAAAGAATACTGGCACTCTTCCGAGAGACCTCTTACTGTATGAAAACGAGTGTAAAGCCAGTAAGGTTTTTCTTACTGGCCTCTGCCTCCCACCACTCCTGTACTGTAAGCTAGCTGAGGCACTCAAGAGTCCTTAGGCAAAAAGAGAAAGTAGCACTCTTTAATCAATGAGGTGGGTAGTATGGTTGACCTCTACACGAGTAAGCCAACTCTGTCAATTACATTATGTCTGCATCAGTGCCAAACAGTTATTTCAATCCCAGAATAAAACTATGTATGATGACAATTTGCCGAGCACAGCAGTGAGTGTGACAGAAGTGTCACACTGCTGAGCGTGCATTACATCTCTTCATGGCGAAATCACACACGTAAATCTGACTGTCTCGGAGGCAGCGGGAGACTTTACACCAAATGTTTCTGCTTTCTACTGGCATAACATTTGTAATTGTGAGGGGTTATTATTAACCCAGACACTCTTTCACTGGAAAAAAAAAAATACCATATTGGGAAGTAGAAAAATATCTTACCACAACAACTTTACAGATTTAGATTTAGAAAAATAGCAAAAGCCACAAAGAAATGACCTAGCCTCCTGGTGTAATCCTTGAAACATCAATTTGGGGTTTCTGCTCTGATGGTTTACCAGGTTCTTTATATTCTGGATACGTTTTATGACTGGCGCCCATGAGACCCATTCAAACACTGCTGTAATATTTCAATAATGGATGGCCTGCAGAATTTAGATAGTAGCTGTGTAAATGTGCTTATTCAAAAGGGTCTGACAAAAATGCAAAGAAAGAAACCCCTATTCAGAATTTCAACAAATACACATAAATAAAAAGGTGTATTTTTTATATATTTATAAAAAAAATATTTGAATTGTATGAGAATTATGTTTAATTAAAGTTAAAAGTGTGGATTAAAAAATGATCCTATTGTATTTTCATATGCAAAAACTAACATCTGTACAAACATATCTGTGTTAAATAATGTAGCTCAGCCTGTCAGTGGCAGAGAGCTGTCAAAATAATTAGCTTATGCAAATATGGAGCTTACAACCTGAGGTAGCCACCTCTGCATACGCATTAAACCTGTGTGTTTTGTATCTAGAGGCATAGTAGTAGCATGACATAGCAAATGATGGAGGGATGAGTGCTAACGCTGCTCATGCAGCTTACCACACGTTTGTATATTAGCATAGCTAATTAGGCATAATTGGGTGCTTTCTACTATCCCATCTCCTGAGGCCTATATCTAACTTCTGTTGTATTTATGCAAAGGTTATTTGGAGACAACAAAATCCAATTACACATAGTGCACAGGCTGTACATGACTTGTAATTAGAATTTGATCACAGCTCCAAAAAACATCTTGACCTATAATGTGGCCAACAGACTCTGTCTTTGACCTTAACTTGCTGAAGTTCTGAGAAGACGAGGAATGTTACGTGAGATAGAAGAATAAATACTGAGAACTCGACATAATCAAATAAAAGTATGTCCAAGTATTTCCAAATCATTTATCAAACGTTATCTGACACGATCTGAATTCTTGTTGTGGTAAATGGAACCAGTACTCCATGGAGGCGGAGGCCAACAAAAACTCTGTGGTCAAATACTGGACAGCTACATGATTTTCACTCCTATAAGAACCGTTAAATGAAATAAAAACAGCTGCACAAGTGACGTCCAAGATTCTGTCTCAGAATACATTAATATAAATCAAATAAGATTGGATAAATAATCCAAATATAAACCAGATAATCAAAAATTGTGAAATGAATCATGTTGAATCTTGGTTACTTAGTTAGTATTCCTGCAATAATACAACATATTTAGGGCTAGTTCAAATACTTGGATCCACTGTACAAAGCTGCGCTCAATCACAATCACTTCACAACACTGATGATAAAAGGGAAAGGGGAAACATCAGAAGCCACCATGTCTGTCTAGCTTCCTGTCCTCATAAACCAATAATGAAATAAAAATAATAATGCAGCAGCACCATATTAATGCTTTTAAAAGAAAAAAAGACTCACAAATGAACTCTTCTAACCACAGTGTCTGGTGTTTTCATTTGAGTTGTCTGCTGAAAATGTCTCATTTTGAGTTGCTGAGAATATATGTTGCTGCTGGAGCAGTAATAAGTGTGGAAACAAAGTTTTTCTTCTGTCTTTTACATATTTTACTACAGCTTCAGATGCAGATTTTTTTAGTGAATGTTCTAAACTCCGTATTGTCTGAACATACAAATTGTCCTATTTTTGTCTGCATTATAGCCAGTCATTATTTGATACATTTTGTAAAAGGTCTGACTGGTCAATAACTTCATAATTTGCCACAAAGAATTAGAATTCTTAGATGAAATTGGCAGAAGATGTATTCATAATGCAAGGATCCCTCACATGCACAGACACAGACACACACACGTTCAATCAGGAACAAAACTATCATATTCCCATCCAGCCAAAACCCTGTTAAAAGCAAATAAGGCAGCTCTATGATCATTACTGCCTGACACTGCCAATTACCAAAACAGTATCTCTATTTTGTCTGTAAGAGGCAATAGAGGGATTAACTTCAGGCCTCTCTGCTTCCCCTCTTCCCTCTCATGAAGCAGACTATGTTCACTGACTAATCTCCTTTCCTGCTTTGACCATAAATGTGATTACCACCACACAAGAGATAATAAAACCCCATATCTCTGCTGTACCAAAGAGCATGAATTAAAACCTAAGCTGTAGCCTTGAGGAATATCGAAAAGAAATAAAAAAAAAAAAAAAAAAGAAAGAAACCTACAGCAAAAGGAGAATTTCGTGCTGAGTGCATACAGCCCCCTACTGGTAAACAGCACTTACCCAAATACAACACAAGATCCATGATCTTCTGTTGAATGCGAGCAACAGGTATGCAGCCACTTTCAAAACATATTCTCTGGTGCCACTGTTAAAAAGTCAGTCTCTCTCCATTTAAGCAGCCTGATTTATAATGATCTCAAATTTGGGTGACTGCAAGTAAATTACATACCGAGGTCTCGCATATGATGATTCTCGGTCTGTTAGTTGTGGTGTTAAATGGGTTATCTATCCTTTTGTAACCTGTGGGTGAAGTCACCTCTTTGAGGAGATGGACACTTCTCTTTAATGGGCCAAAGGCTAAAACAGGTGAAAAGGTAACAAGTGGGGTTCTACCAGTTTTAGTGTGAATTAAGTTTGTGTGCTTTTACCAATGTCAATATGGCCTCTAAAATGTAAAATCTGAAACACCTGAAACATATACTTTAGCTAGATGAGGATTCTTACAGAGCAACATGACGGTGGGTCATTTTAGCTGCATTCTGGATTTTAAATCCAGTGTTGGTATCTACTTAGTGGGAGATAATGAATGAAATGCAGCTTGCTGTGATTCATCATTAAGCAACGTGGAAATGGATGGGATCATACTGACCTTTAAACAGCAAAAGTCATATGTAGTTCCACTCTACTGCAATGGCATGTCTTTGATTTATGAAAACACTTACAATGAGCCCAACAAACATGCATATAGATTAAATTAAAGACAGATGATTTGACAAAGTCTATCTTATGAAAACGTGGCATGTTGGAAAAACAGACTCATACTTTTAACAATGCCTGGGTTCACTCTATTTGGATCCTCTAGGATCGAATCAGGACGAATTAAAGGCTCAAAGGTTTGAGGAAGATGTATAGTTCAGTGTGGCAATCATCATCAAATTGTTTGTTTAATTTGAGGGGGGGGGAACAAGACATGACACGTGGTGAAGGAGGCGAAACGCAGTGGTGATTTGTCAATTTCGCCTACCTGATATTTCCTGATGAGGTACATTGACGAGGCTGAATCCTTTAACGTTATAAGCTTGCCTAACCTCGCTACAGCTCCGCGCTTTGCTTTCACCAGCAGACGACAGGGACAGCACCGACAGAGTACATAAGGCGACTTGCAGTCTCCACATCGCATACATCAGTGAAATCCTTGACAATGTTTCACAGGGAAATGCGAGCTCCGTCAGAGGAAAAAAAAAAGAAATCCAAAGGGCTGATTGAAAGATTTCTCCAGTGAGCAGGATGTCAGATGTTCATTAAAACAAAAAGAAATCACTCCTCACTTTAGATACTGGTACGTCCACCTCATTGCAAAAAGCTTCCTATCTTCCCCTCGAAAAGAAAAAGATTGCTCCCGGCTTGAGCGAAATCCGTTTGAAGAAGACAGTTGCTACCTGGTGCTCTCTGTGCCAACAACTTCTCCCGCACACACAGCAGCCCTGTGTTCGTTCGTGTCAGTGTGAGGAAAGCGAAATGCAGCCGAGACACACGCTGCACAGCGAGCAGAGCGCACAAGGGCAGGGCAAAACATGGAGTGGAGTGGCTGCGACTTCAGCAGCAGCTCGCATCCAGGGGCGCGTACTGTCCTCTGCCTTTATGCATCCTTGGTAATGCGCACCACAGCACATTAGTGTGTGCACACATGTTGGAGGAGGCGCGGGGACCCGGAGGTAGTGTAGGCGGAATAGACCTACACATGGACCAGATTATTTTCTTTTTTTTTTTCTTTTAACCAATCTGTGGTTAGTCCACAAACCCACAGAACCCTTCAGTGTCTTTTGCTGATAATAACCTATGAAGGTAATATGATAAAGGCTATCAGATTGACCTAGAATAGCCAGAGACTTTTTGGCCCACACAATTTGAAAGGTGCCCTACATGACACACCACTCACGTGTGCTATTTTATCTCTACAAATTATGTGCCACTTTGCCCCTTTAGAATATATATATTTTTTTACTTAATTTGATAATTTCTAGGTCAGACAGTGTTTACTTGAGCTGTGTGAAATGACCTCCCTCCTAACAGCCCCTTCTTGCCTATTGTTGCCTAAATTACACAGCCTTTCATAGTATTCTTATAAAACCACCACTACTGACACCACTGTCCTATTAAAAAAATGCTTTCAATAGGACAGAGGGCTTATATTTATGAAGATGATTTCACCTAATTTAACTTCACCGGCCACAAATAATGCATTACCTATGGCAGCACAGAACTGACTCATCACACCATAAGATCAAGGTGTGTCATTATTAAATCATGTTTCTTTTAATAAGAAGACATCTTTGTTGGAAGAAGAAGGAAAAGTTTTATTTTTATAATAAAGAAAATCGAAGAAAAAAAAGTGTCTCGTTATAACGTGAAAGATTTTGGCTTGAGAGTATAAAAGAAGACTGCGTCTTTTAATATCCCGAACAAGCACTCCCGCAGCTTGTTTTAGTGATTTTGGGAGCAACAGCTGGCTTGTTAAAACCAACTTTAAAATGCACTGTTAAAGTGCAATTAACCATAATTCAGACTTGTGAAATGTAAATGGGAACTCAGACAAGCAGTGTTGCTGGTGTTAAGACTTTTGGTATTCAGTTTGTGAAACTGAACTGTTTCAAAATGTTCGATTAGTCCCTCAGGATCTATAGAAAGACAGCTGTCCCAGTGAAAAAAAAGTCATTCTTAATGTCTAATTTTAAGTATTTTGCCTTTAATAGATAGTAGACATGCAGAGAGAGAGAGAAAGAGAGTGGATGACATGCAACAAAGGTGCTGGTCTTGGCTTGAACCGAGGAGCGTCTTAGACCTCTGGGCCACCAGAACATCTCAACAGAAAGTTTTGTTTCCCTGTAACTACAAAATGTATGGTGTCATAAATACTTCAGTCCTCAGTCAGAGTTAGGTCTAACAATTTTGAAGTAGTTATAGCCAAACCTTATACATGAATAGTCAGCAGCAAGTGTATTATTCAAGTAATGTGAGTTCAGCTCCCTACAGTTCCTTCATCTGGTACTGAGTCCTTTGTTCTTTCCCAGCAGTTAAACACAAGTCAAGCGCTCAACAGAAACATTTACAAAAATAAATCACATAATTAGCTCAGCTCGGTCAATGTCAATATTTTTACACAACAAATTAATCCAGAGTAAGCCTTCTGCTCATAAATAAGGTAGCTTTGTTAGATTTTTGGCAATACTGGAGTAAAGGTAAGTAACATTAGCCTACAGTCCAATGAAACTGCTTGCACTCAGTCCCAAAAAAGACTGTGATATCACAGTTCCCGATGTGGGTAATGAATAAATATTGAGCAGATCAATGACAAAATGTAAACCATGTATATGATATTTCAGTTTATAGTCTGGTAGTGTGATGTTTATACATTATTAGAATAATGGCTGACCAGTGGTGAACTCTGACCTGATTCTGCCGGAGTCGGACAGGAAACACATGCATGAATTTGTCAGATGTACCGCACGGCAACTAAATTGAATGGGAGTCAAAGCAAATATTCGCAGAACAGAGGCGTAATATGACTGTACCTTTACTTTACATAGCTAGTCAGTTCAGCTGCAGTGAAGTCAGCAGCAGGGAATGAACAGCTCGGGCGTCTGGCTGTCTGGGATGGCTGATACTCTCAATAGGGGGACGGACTGGACCTCCTCCTAATATGTGTGATCTTGCTTTGAATCTCCATGGGTCGGTTAGAATTACCCAACGAGGGTAAAATTAATGGGCACGTGTCTGAACCACAGCTGTTGCTTTAAGTGGCAGATCGACTCAATGTCCATGAGCACAAAATATTGCCATAATGCTCCGTTAGAAAATCATATGGGAGCTTGGCTACTTGAAACCGATAAACTACTTGAAAGCTTAAGCATTAAAGTTAATTCTTTAAAATTCATTTTGAAACCACTATTTCCAAGGTCAAGAACTTTCACACTCATGCACTACTTTATCATTCATCTTATTCAGAGAAAATGCACCAATTAGCTTGCCAACCACCAATAAATCCAAAGACAAAGCAGAAGTCTTTCAGCATGTTTTGGAGAAAAAAGCCACAATCCAAGCTAAGTCAGAACCCAAAACGGACACTTAGGTTAAAAAACGTTTCTTGGTGGTTGTGAAATATGGCTGGCTGATTTAGTGAGAATGCACTGAATGCATCAAAGGCGTCACCACTGCCACTCTGCGTAAACTGTTCCTTCTGTGGATCTAATCTGGGTTTTAGGTGGAAGAAGACAAGCTGCCATGACTGCGGTAGCACCTCACCTGTAAACCTGCGTATCACTTTCTTAAGAGCTTTAGCCAAGAAATCTGTCCAGAAAATCCCATAGAACCTGTTACATGTTGAAAAAAAGGTCATGAAGCGCAATTGCAACAAAGGTTGTAATCTACAATCTACTAATCCACCCTTTGCTGGCCTTCATTTTCTTTTGAAATTTGAAGGAAGACATGCAGCAGTAGTGTGTCACACTGCCAACAAGCAACATAGGGAAAACACCCTCGCCTATAGGTAACATCACTGGATTTATGGTGTTGAATTTAGAGCTCTCATATAGTGCACATTTTCTTAATCTGCTGCAATTTTTTGCCACTGTCCTCAATGTGGTTTTAATTGTGATAGTACTGTTACCACAGCTAAAAGGTAAATACATTATGAAGAGCCAAAGCTGTCTCATTTCTGTCTCTGTGTCTGCTGCTGCTCTCCCTCTCTCTCCCTGCCTAGCTGTCACTCTCCGACGGTTAAATGTTTTACACCGTATTGTCGCTGCATCTTTTAGTTTGTGCTGTTCACTTGAGAGTTCATGTGGTGCTGTTGGTGGCAGTGTTGGCACTTCTTGGTTCTTCTTGCACAGCAGCAGAATGTGTGTTATTTATTTAAGTACGTATTAAATATTTTTTGTTTGTAAGTTTAAAAAGAGTTTAAATCATGATGATAATAACAATCTCAGAGTCTAGTAGACATGTTGCCCCAATCAGTGATGCAGTGTTTCCATTGTGCTCATATAATAGCCATTAAGTTTGACTTTGTGGAAAATCAAATCAAAGAAAGGATGATTAATAACTGCACTTCATCTATCATTGTTTGTAATATATTTAAGAATATAGTATAATGTTAAAAAAACCTTTTTAAATGAAAAATATAACATAACACAGTAAAATACCAACTTTATTGTGAATTCAAAACACAAACTATAGGTCAAATGATGTGTAAAAATGACCTCTCTTTGGAAAATTATATGAGATATACCACAAGAACAAAAGATCTCTGTGGGCCTAAATTAGACTGAGGATATTACTCCTCTGTGTCAGATCTGGACATTATCTTGGTGCTGCTGAGGAAGACAGACTCAGTCATTTGTGCGATCTAAATGAAACGGAAAATGAAATTAATTTTGCTTCATATTATTCTTCTTATACAAGGCCTTTGTTTAATAAGATTTAGAAGGAAATCAGTTTTTGCCTACGGAGGATTGTGAAGAGCAGCAGTGACTGAAAATGAAACATTTGGTGATTATTTAGAGATGGCTCAGGAACTGAGTTTTCTCTTTTGAACAATTGTGACTAAATTAATTTCTCTATTTTCTCCATTTGGGAAGTTACTGTACATTGTATAACTTTGTTCTGTGTTAAATATTTTTTCCTCGGGGATTGTGACTAAAATGTACTAATTAAATAGATAAAGTTAATTAAATACAACAGAATGCATTAAGACAAACAAATATAAATTAGCAAAATGACAACTTGTCCCAATAACCCAGTATTACAACACCTGTCATGTTACATCAATATATAAATTGAAATAAAATCAAGAATAAAGTAAACAGAAAAGTTTCACAATGTGCACATTCACAAGTGATAGATGGTCAATGTCAAGGCAGTAAGGGTTTTAAAGTACCTTAATTGCCTCCATGAGCTGTGTGTCACAGCCACTTCTGTTGTAGTGTTAGTGAGGAGGACAGACCAGTGGGCCAAACTACAATAATTAACTTCCAGTTGTTTGTAAAACACTGGCATGCACCTGTCCCTTTCACCTCACACAGTATCTTTGTCTTACATCCCCTGCCCAACTCTCCCACGCCCCCCTGGGGAGCTCGCCTCACAGTTTGAACACCTCTGGTCTATGTCAAACTGCTGTAGCTTCAGTTTTGAAGGAGTTGGAGTATTGGGATCTCTCATTTACCTGTTTACTTTTACATTTTAGTCACCTAAATCAGGTATAATGACAATATGTTTTTTGTTTGAATGATCAGCCCAAATTAGCCCACACTCATTTTCCTTGATGGTATCCAAGGTGTCTTATCTCTGTTTTGGGGCTCTGTTCAATTATCTATTCTGTTCTATTTAGGAAGGCAACGCCAGTCAGGCATGAGAGTCCAAGATCAAATGTGTTTTCCCCATTCACCACTGGTTTCATCTGCACAGCACTGTAATAGCCCTACTCAGCTAATAAGCCCTTGCTAATGAGGCTGAGAGATGATGGCCAGAAGGTGATCCCGGTAGTGGATCGATAGCTCACCACGAGGAGTCAGAACAGGGTTCATCATGACTCATACTCAGTGCACCACAGGGAAAACTGAGCTTTCACTATCCGGGCCTGCTGCTCCACAGTGTTAATTGTCAGAAATTTGGTTTCACCTTTTTGTGGGGTATTAATGCTCCAAAGTTTTATTTTAACTTTGAATCCATAACAAGACAGACGGAGAAAGACAGATAGACCTAAAGATAGATTAAACAATCAATCCAAATCAATAGATAGAGGATCTACACACAAGACACCAAGAAGACAAACAGCTGACTGACGCCATTACCTTACACCGTGGATGGATGGATGAATGAATGGATGGATAAGGACATCTCACTGATGGATCTCCATGGATCTCGCAGGACCATTTTAATCATGCCCTTGAAACAATTAAAAGCCAGAGATTAAAGGGGATAGAGTCAGGGGAAACACACCCACAACTGTTGTTATTTTCCCTCTTTAAAGATCATCTATGGCCAATTCTTACTTAGCTGTTTATTTACATGTAAAAAACCCCAGGTTGCATTAGAATTAAAAAGCACAACTCATCGTATTAAAGGAAACAAGCGACACAATTAAACACCAGTGTTTGCTGTGATGGTGCATTATTGCATGCTTTAAACAGTGTGGCAAGCAATGTCATAGCTTGTATGTGAGACACACTGTAAGCAGCTGAAGAATAAGGTCACTTTGTTCACATTAGCACAGCAAGCAAGGAGATGAATAATTAATCATATACTTATAATTCATGGATGTTTAAGACAGAAATGTGCAATTACTGTAAACAGGTAAAGCTCTTTTTTCAGAAGACCTTGGCTTTTTGATGGCTGCACGGAAAACAAAAATATCCAAGCAAACAAAGCGAGGGAGTGTTGAGAATACACATAGCATGTTTTTTTTTCTTTACTGTCAAACACATTTAAACATAACTGTTACCCATTGAGAGTAACTTCAAACTACTTAAAAAGGTTGAAAATATGTAGGCTAGTCCCACTTATTGTTCATGTGTGGATGAGTGTTTACATTTTTTCATGTTTCAAACTAAGAAACACTTTGGTGTTATATAACCATTAAAAATCTTGTGTGTTGGGACAAAAATGACCATCCATCCATCCACCCATCTATTTATTTTACTCCACTTATTCAAGAACGTGTCATGGTAGCAGCAGACTAAACAGAATATCCCAGGTGTCCTTTTCCCTAGCCAATGTCCTCCAGCTTCTCCTAGGTGATATCAGCATTCCCAGACCCTGTAATCCCGGATATAAAATACCTCTGGCGTGTCCCAGGGCCTCCTTCCTGTTCATTATGCCTGGAATCTCTCCACATGGCGGAGTCATTGAGACACCCTAATCATATGCCCAAGTCATTTTAACAGATATTTTTTTTAAACTGATGGAGCAGCAGTTCAGGCTCCTCGTCCTATTTCTACAGTGGAACCAAGACACCCTGAGAAACCCAGGAGAATCTTATCTTTTCAGGCACAACCCAAAGTTGAAAAGCCACACTGAGACAGAAAACAGGCTAAAATGCCAATATCTACTTGTAAACTTTCATCACATCTCATACAATGGCCTTAATTTTGTAAATGATTTGGTGCTATTCTTCTGTTGTTGAAGGAGGTGCACCATGCAGTTCACCAGTATATAATTCTGATATAATTTAATATTCTGATAGTATAACTTAAAGTAGGGTCCTGAATGCCTGGTGAATTGTAGTGCTGCACGTAAATAGGGGGACAAGTATAGTAAGAAAGAGACATGCAATCAATTTGCATCACCCATCACCACCGCTCTTATGTTTTGAAAATGCAGCAAACAGAGCCATTATACATCTATGGCCATAGCACTAGAACCATTTTTTCTTATTCTAAAATGACGCTTACAATGTTGTGTCAGCTAATGTATTCTACACCATTTCATGACTTATTCCGATTGGTTTTTTAGATGTGGATCGTAGCAGCAGTCGCATTATTAGTTTGGTCCTCAATTTCTGACACTGTCGGAGTTTTGACAAAGACTGTCTCCAGTCACCAAATCTCTAAGTCATTAGGATGTAGTATCAATGCCTGGTACCTAGTATGTTGAAAATACTTTTTTCCACCAGTATCTATATATCTGTATACACATATTGGAATTCTCACTATATTGTATATTTTATTTACATATAGGCATGTCCAATCAAGCTATTCAGATGTATTTTATATATCTTTCATATATCTATCTATCTACACTGAAGAATGAAAAGTGATCTAAAGAGAATCGAATATATTCCATGAAGTCTGCACTGGCTAATGATTTCAAATGTGAAGACACAATCAATAAACTGCATGCTGGCTCAAATGTTAAATCACAGTATGCCCATTCCTTAATCATTTTCACACAACATGGAAAAGGTCATGTCAGAGTAGCATCAATCCATTGTTGACAGGCATTATTTAGAATAAACAAACAGACCAGGATCACCTCTTATTCAACAAATCTCTTAGTTTTGAATTAGGCCTTTGTTGAGAGTGCCAGACATATGAACTTCACCAATAAAAAGCACCAGAAACTGTAAGTATTCACATAAAGCTACCTAATAAGAATGTTCTCCAAGTAAATGCATCTAATACAGATTGTTTTTCTCCCTTTGCATATGCTTTGTATTAACACTGTTATTCAAATCAAATGTGCCAGATTAACATAAAGTGATGTCAGTGCATGTTTGTTTCCTCTGATCCTTAACAGAGCACTTCATTTTCTCTGATATCCATTTACGCCTTGATAATTTATTCAAATTGTTGCAGTGTGATATCATACATAATTCAAAATAGTTTCAGGTGGTTGTTTTCCTGGTATTAAAATTGTTTTGAGCTAATTAATGATGTCCTAAGGCTTAGTAATTAGGGATCTGAATCTCATTGTAAATAGGGTCTGATGACTTACAGGGAGTGTGAGGATGAAAAGTAATCATCACAACATCAAAATTAGTTGCTTAATATATGAGCTAATGTGTAATAATGATATTACACAGGACTTGTTGATCACATCTTACTTTTCACTGTATGATGTGCACTATTGTATAACATGATTTGAAGCCCCAGAGATCCATACCCAAATAAGAAAGCATGCGCTCCACAGATTTTACACATCAAGTTCAGTTTCTCTGAACTGTCTCATGGGGAGTACTGCTCAGCCTGCGACAACATTGGGCATGTTTAAAAGACATGGACATTTAACAAGCAGGGAGAGTTTAATGAAAGACGCTATCCAATTGTATTATAGGAAATGTAAAGGCCTTAACACACAGGAGGGCGTTTTTGTTCGTGCTATTACGTCAGTATACGTCAATATATTTTTTCGAACTGTTGTTTTTGTCATGAGTACTTTCACACAGAAAGCGAATATTACGTGGCGAAAAAGTCATTTTTATAATTTTGTTTTCGGAACGACGTAGATTTTTCTGAGCTTTCGCACGGCGAATAAAGGCATCAACCTATCATGTTGTATTGAACGCACGTCACATCACAACTCTGGACCTGTTGATTGTTTGTGTTTTTCATCACCCTGTATTATATGACAAAGGACACAAAAATCATAAAGACAATGAACTCAAGAACAAAGTGTGGAGCAGCACCGTCGGATGCAGGATAGTGAGTAGATTATGTAGTAGATGTAAGTATTTCGCATTTTCGTGTTGTTTATTTGTTATGTCCCTGGTGTGTGAAGGCCTTTTTTTCAATCTGCCTTACATACAGTAAGTTGCTCAACTTTTTTGAAGTGCAATACTAAATCGCTGCAGTACCCCTTTAAAAGGGGAACTCCACCAATTTTACATTTCAAAGTCTGTTTACAGGTGTTGGGGAGTACTACTGCATATGTGAGAAAAGTTGTATAAAACCATTTGTGGCTCCAGAGGGAGCTGCGCAAAATCTGATAGAATGTCTCAAGTGATGTCACTTGAGTCAGCATTGGTTGGGGCTGAAGACTACAAGTTTAAAAATGGAAAAAAAAAAAAAAATCTGGAGTAACAAAGAAGTGAGCTTACCAGACCTCTGTAGCCCGCTCCTCATCTCTGCTTGGGGCAAGCGACTCGAGGTTACTATAGCTGCCACCAGCATGACACACCCAAATCTCAGACCAAACTTTCGGCGGTCGAGTTGCATTATGAGTAATGTAGGCGTCAGGTTTTGACAAGGAAGAAGAATGTGTGGAATAAAAAAGATGATCTCTGGTTCTGCTGCATTGATTTTGATCCTTTGTTTTTTTTAAACTGTCCATCTTGAGTCTGACAATGTTATATGAGTGCAATGCTAAGTCAGTAAAGTTGTAGTTTTGTATCCTTTTGTTGAATGTTTCTCATGAGAGTACTCCAAAGTATAACGGCATTCTATCTAAAACAGTTTCTTCATTACAAATAGCATTTACAGTAGCAGAAAAAATTATGGTTAACTTTTAGCTGTGTACATATGACATGCTGTCAAAAAGCTCCGATTTTTTCAAGTTTTAACACAGCACTCACATGTCATATACACAATGAAAAAGATGTTGGTTGCTGTAATTATGAAGTGAAGCATCACTTCCGTACAGCGACTACACTGTAAGAAATGGGGGTCATATCCAGAGTCACTGTTCTTGGCAAAAATGCATTCAAAAGTTCAGCCGAGGCTTATAAGAGGCTTCAGGAGTCTAAGTTAGCAAATTCAGGTGGGTTATCTTTGTCCTGGCAGACGTGTGAAGGTTTACTATCTGTGTTTAGTCCTGGGAACACACCTTCATGCAACTACCAGAAAGCAGTGGTGGAAAAAGCACTCAGATCTTTTACTTACTTACTAGTAATACCTCAGTCTCTGTTAAGTTCTATATTCTAAATATTAGTAAAAGTACATATATCAGCATTAAAAAAGTACTCATTATGCAGAATGCCCCATTTCAGAATAATATTTGTCATATCACTGGATTATAATTAGTGATGCCTTTATGTGTAAGCGTCAATAATGTTGCAGTTGGTAAAGGCGGAGCTAATTTCAACTAAGTTATACACTGCTGGGTAGCTTAATCTATAATAATACATCATAATGTATTAGTTGATTTATATTTTGTATTAATATGAATTATTAATCTGAATCAGCAAAGTAATTAGTAACTAACGTCAGATAAATGTAGTGGAGTAAAAAGTACAATACTGGCTTCTATAAATGTAATGGAGTAGAAAGTATAAAGTAGCATAAAATGGAATTACTCAAGTAAAGTACAAGTACCTCAAAATTGTACTTAAGTAAATGTACTAAGTTACATTCCACCACTGTCAGAAAGTAGCCCTCTGCCACAGTTAAGCAATGAAACGCTCAACAGAAAAAGGAAATTTCATACTAAACAGACCGTAAATGTAGAACATACCCACTTGATTTGGCTAAGTCAGAATGATGAAGTCTCACATTAACTTCATCTAAGTTTTATGATCAATTTTTCCACAGAACAAGGACTGGGGATTTTGTTTAGTGCACAGTGAAGTCGCTCTACAAGGGTATCGATTAACGGCCAGTATGGAGAGAAGGGATGATTACAGCAATCAACATATGGACTGTGAGTATTAAGATAGATTTGAAAAGATCTGAACCCATCCTTTTAAGGCCAGAAGAGCCTCAACCAAAAGAAGTATTACAGACTCTAGTTTGGTGGACAAATACAGTAGTACAGCGAGAAGAAGGGCTGATGTGTCACAATACCACAGTGCTGTGCACAGTGTGCGGCAACAACTGTTGCTCTATTTGAAGATATAAAGTCCTGGAACAATCAGGACAATCAGATAATTAATCAATGCATTATCAGAAGAAGAAATACATTCTCTGGCATTGTTCTGCTTTAGTACAATCAGTTTTGGCCTGGTACGAGGCAATAATTTTAATCTGTATGCCCCACTTTGTACTACTATATTTCACCTAATATGTATCATTTTTGTATCAAATACAAGAAGTTTTGTCTTCACAGAGATGAGCCTCTGTGGCTTTTGAATGTACATCTTGTGCTGTAGATTCAAAGTGGTGTGCTGGCTTTTAGTGCAGTCAAGTGCAGTAAAGCCAAAGCAATAATAACAGTATTAAAAAACCTACCTATGCTAAACGTGTGGCAGACAAGCTGTGCAAAAGCAAAAGGCGAATACTAGCATTGCTGTTTTATCATAGATTGCCTGTGAAGAGGTGAACACAGACAATTTACTTGCCTCTCCAACACTTGATGTGAGCTTTATAGATGCCAGCCACCTCAGGATAGATGCTGTTTCAAAGACGACAGCTCATCAAGAAGAGTGACATGTGTCGGGGTAGGAATTTGACCAACTGAGGTGGAGGTGTGCAGGACTGACAACACACTTCCTGCCTCAAGGCAAAAAGTTGCATTTTGTAGGTTTAAATTGCAATGCTTTTTGCTGTCTGATTCAGAGGTTTAGGTTTGTAATTAAAACAACAAACAAAACAGGATTTTATTCAGTTGTGACAGTCAGCAGATTAGATTAATCAAGGTGATCAGTAAGAGAATGACAGAATCACATAGAGAAAGAGAGAGAGAGAGAGAGAGAGAAGCACTTAACAGGACCCCTACATAAGCCTGTGACCTATACCTCTAAAGTACAGCATTAAAATTCATAGGCCAAGCAACAGAGACTCTGCTGTTTATCTTCGTGACAGAAAGGCAGTATTTGTTTCACAATTTAGACACCTTGTTTTATTACTGATTACTAGTCATGATGACAGTACTTCTGAAAATAAATTATTAAATTAATACTATATTGTGCATGAATATTAAGCAGCTTTAATGAATATTAAGCAGCTTAATATTTGGGATTTTTTTTATATCAACAATGAATCACATGACTATGTGTCATGTAAAAGGCGTTGCACACAGTGACAAACCCAAAGAGAATTATTATCAATTAATAACAAATATTATAATTATCAGCTAGGGTTGGTGGGGCCATTTATCATCTTTCAGCTCATTGTTTTGGTTTTATGGCCCACAACGTTACTGTTGTGATTCACTCTCACTGCTCTCATCAAACTCGTTTTTTTTTAAATGATTGCACGCTACCTGCCCAGTGCCAAACAGTAGACAGAGACAGTTAGGGGCTAGCTGGTGAACATAGAGGAGCATTTAGCAGCTAAAGAGAAAAAGATAGGTCTATTTCCCCAGATATTTAGTGGAGACCACAAACAGAGCTAAAAGGAGACTGAACATTGGACTTGTACTCGCCAGAACAAAATGAATGCAAATGTTGCTCTGTGTCTGTTTGATGTATAAAGAAGCAACTCACTTAGTTTGCCTTATCAACTTTATAAGGTAAAAATGTGTCAGTGTTGTCTTTAAAGTTTGTATCCGCTACCCCCAAGTGGCCAAAAAATATTTTGGTCCACTTTGTTATATAGGTCATTGACCATCAGTATTATGCTGATTAATGCAAATGCTTGTTTGACCTTTGAAACCTAAATTTATCTTGTTTTTTTGTATTTT
The DNA here is from genome assembly GCA_008360985.2 of Macquaria ambigua. Lineage (NCBI taxonomy): Eukaryota > Metazoa > Chordata > Actinopteri > Centrarchiformes > Percichthyidae > Macquaria > Macquaria ambigua. The sequence continues at coordinate 575,822 of VMKM01000131.1, forward strand.
GTACTTCTAGCATTATTTTATATAATAAGTAGTTCAGCTGCAGGAAATTGTATGTACCAACAACACGTAAACATGAATAAAGCCATTTGTTCCTGTTAACTTGTCACACATAAAAAATGAAACCACACTAATATGGCAGGTTTTATGAACTCAGTTAGGGTGTGTTCGTATGCGGTGTAAATGTACATAACTGCGACAGAGCTTAACTGCAGTTATACATCATAAAATGATTTTCTGTCGGTACATTTATTTATGTGTTTTAATAATGGATAAAGGGGAAATGTGTCAGGTTGAGATATGGTCCTGGATGCCCAATCTTTAAGCTGCAGTTTATACACTTTGGGCTTTATTGAGATCTTGAGTTAAGTCAGGAAAGACTACTAAAGATACATTTTTTCGTGCACAACCCACTCTGTCCTGGAGTTGTGGGAGAAGATGCACAGCCTCCTGCAAGACGCAATTCATATTCATCACTTCAACACTTGAGGTGATGAATATGATGACGCTTGTTTACGTCCACTGGCACGCTTGGGGGTGACTCTGATAAAAGTTACAATCTCAGAATGAAGTGGTAACTTGGTAAAGAATATCTCCATGGATATGAATGACTCAGTGTGTCTTTTGGGACGCTCTGCATAACCAGGTTCGAAGGCGCTTCAGGGTGGTGAAACCTCTCATAGAGGAAGCAACAGGGTGGGCAAAAGCAGAGTTTGTTAGATTCTATATATCTTCAAATAGAGCTCTAGTGTGAGAATACAGTTTGGAAAGGTGTAAGGCAACCTCTGGTAATATCTTGCTTGGGGAATCCTGTCCTTTTAATACATCTCCCAAAATTGATGCAGTTGGTCTGTGTAAGTTTCTTGTAAGACGAGAAGACTGTGTCAGGTTCAGTTGACGCTTTGGCATTTGATTTGTCTCCCAGAATGCCACAACTTCCATTTCGCCCTGGTCAAATCTCCTGGGGATTTTAGACTGAACCAAATCCAGACCTTCATATAACTCAGCTTTCCATCTCACTTTACATGTTTGCCTGTGACAACACACCAGTGTCTGTGCTTGCAACCTTATTTGCTTTTTCTACTTATTTTCTATCTTTATTGAGTGGCACACGATTTCACTTGGTACAATATACACAATATCTTTCAGAAAACTGTCATCTCTTAGTGGGCCTACTGGCCATGTTTATGAACATTAAATGACATGTTGTGATGCTGCTCTTACTGGGACTTCCTAGTAGGTGCATTTTACAAGTCAAGCAGAGGTTAAAAGGTACAGTTCAAAGGTGGGATTTGCTCTGTTAGAAAATGTTTGTTGATGAAAAAAATACAGCAGTGTGCCGTTACTGTACCCCGGTGAGGAAACATTCAACATGGACGTGTATGTGTTTCATTACTAACAGTTAAAGCCTACAAGCGACAGCACAGTCACAATTAAGAATATCAATGATTCACTCATGACCACTGTCAAAATTTAAGAGGGTTCTAATAATTCGGCATCAGTCTACATTTGCGTGTATGGATCAGCCTTTGTATATCATTATTTGTGAGGTAAACACTCTTTTTAGCGATGCTAGCGGGATGGATTGGCATGAAATTTTGTACAGACATTCATGCTCTCCAGACGATGAATCCTACTGACTTTGGTGATCCCCTTACTTTCCATCTAGCTCCATCATCAGGTCAAAATATTAATTTGCCCAGTACTTTGGTTTATGACCAAATGCCGGCAAAACTAATAACATCAGCCTCAGCTGAACTTTGTGTTAGTGCTAATTGGCAAATGTTAGCATGCTAACATACTCAACTAATGTGACCATGGTAAACATTATACCTGCTAAACATCTGCATGTTAGCATTGTCATTGTGAGTATGTTAGTATGCTAAAGTTAGCATTTACCTCAGAGGAGAGCAGCCAATGAGACCATCTTGGGGTAAATTAGAGTTGAATGTTTTGCCAAGATTTCAGATTGCTTTAACATTATTACACTTTTAAAGCTGAATTTTTCAAATCTTTGGTCTCAGCTGGCAGGTTTCTTACAGCATCTGGGTGAATTTCCTCTAAAAACATTTAGGGTTATTGCCATTGTACTGCAATGGCCTTTATTTGACATGCATCATTATACTTCACTGCTGAATTTCTTTTTTGGCTCGCATCTCTAGAGATGGGTATTCTTTGTCTAATGCTGTAGTCTTGATTTTTTTTTTTAAAGAAGCATTTCACTACAGTAAATGAAATACTGATGATGACAGCTGTGGTGAAATGTTACAGCTGTCATTGTCATGACAAGTAGGGCTTTTTTTAACTTCACCTCATCTTTTATTCTTCCAGTCAGTCTTATAGTTCTTTCCTTTTAGTCTTTTAGGCACTGTCACCCGGTCCCTAACCATTCTAGGAAGAAAAGTCTTTGGAGCATCCTCCTAAGAATTTTCATCTTCTCTGTCAGGTTTGTCTCCCTGACTCTGCTGTCTGTTATTCCTTGAAATAAATTACTTTCTTCCTTCCTCTTAACTTTGTCTTGGCCCTCACCCGAAACAACACATAAATATGTAAAACATGCCAGTTTCATTGCTGAGCATATACCTCAAAATTCTTCCCTTTTATATATATTTCTCTGAGGGAAAAAAAGGCAACAGGGCCTAAAGAACTGGTCATAAAATATGTACTCTACTGGAGCACATATTTTGATAGTGGCACTGTTGGAACAGTTTTAATTTCACAACTGTGAAATTTGTTCAGAATTTTGAAAAATAAAAAACATCCGTGACGCTTTAAGAATATAATGCTACATCTGCCTTTGGTTCTGAGAGAGAACTGTCATTATTTGCATGACCACAAGAGGCCGCTTGTCAGGAAAACATCGATTAATCTGCAATTATTTTCTTATTATTTATTTAACCAGGAAGGTCTCTCTGAGATTGAACATTTCTTTTTCAAGAGTGTCCTGGCTAAGATAGGCAGCAATAACAGTGAGTTACAGACAACAACATACTGTAGATAACACAAAAATATGCCACAATCACAAATCAAAAATGCAGTTATAAACCCAAATATATTCAGTGTACTATCATCAATATCGATTAAAAGTCAATCATGCTCTACATAGGCCAACTGTTTGAACAAACAACCAGTGTTGTCATTTTTCTAGTGAGTAGTCTCGTTGAGTCATGATGAAGCACACAAAACGCTTTTCATCTATAAGTCACTAAGGTTTGCATACGCCAGTGTACACACATTTACAACTTAAGAAGAAGAAGATATTACCATGAGAGAAAAGTGACTAAGAGCAAAACATGAATCCATGATTAACGCATGAAAACCAACCATAAACCAAAGATCTCCATTGGGGCGATTCATTGGGGACAGTACAGTGTATCAAGTTTCAGTCCCTCCCTTTCCCATCTCCAGTTCTTTATTTTGTCTCACCTGAAAGGGTTCATTCTTGTATCTCCTTTCCAATGACAAGGTTGGCCTTTCTTACTCTGTGAAGCTTAGAATGAAAAAAAATCATGCATCAGATCAGCTCCAGAACTCTAGAGATCTGACTGACCTTTACAGATGCAACAGGGGAAGCAAGAACCCTGCCTTGAACTTCAAAAGCATCATTTTGAGCTCTTAAAGATGCTTGGGCAGTTAAAGAGTGGTTGCCAGCAGAATTGGTTCAGTAGCATGTAATGGAAATATATTATATCCTCACATGATAACAAGTAGTATAGCAAATGACTATTGAAATTTTATTTTTATCCTGAATAACAGACAGAAGCTACATTTCAAAATATCTTGATCATAAAAAGAAAACATCCTCTCTTGCTAGTCTGTTTGTAATGTAAAAACGGTTCTTCTTTGCTTTGTAAAACAAAAGAAAAACAGTCTTGTCAATTGTACTGTCTGTTCGTGCACAAAAATCTTTTCACTACAATTACAAAGCAATAAATCTCCTGAAGCAGCAGTACCAAATTTGTGGCAAAAGACCTCCAAATTAATCTTAAATTAGACTTAAAAGACCAAGAATGGCTCCAAAAACAGCTATGGGGACCACAGTCAGCTGTGCTATGCTGTTAGAATACCCCGACCTTTCACAGCCAGGCACACATGTGAGTTAATTGAGGTATCCTTGTTTGCAGCCACGTAAGAGAAGGCGCGATTGTATACTTGGGAGGTGTAATAGAAAAAGTATAACAAGGAGCATAATAAATTGCCTGCTCTCAGGGTATTCCAGTTAAAGCAGCATTATTACAGGTCAACAGTGAAGTTTAGCTTTCAGGGAATCAGCATTGGGTAATATAAGGCAACTTCTGCTGAAGAAGCTAAGCTTAAGGACAAGATTATGCTGTGTCTGTTAATGCTGAGGTTGCTGCTGTAAGCAATTAAAATAACCTAAAAAGGACAGATAAAAGTTTTACAGCATTGCAAGAAAACCCCATAGAGGTATTATAAGTAACTAAAATTCCGTAAAGCTGATCTACTTAATATCACTTCACAGATTTAAAAAGTACAGTATATATTTCTATTTCTAAGCTAAAAATGCTGCAAAAAATACAGAAATTACATCAAACCACATCTGCAAAACATCCCTATGATCCAGTGAGAAATGTAAACATGGTGGAAAACTGAGGAGGTGGATTAAATGTGTCCTGTCTCTGCCAAGACAATTATCTCCCTCACCAGTTAAGATATCGCAAGGTAGTGGCTACTTTCCAAAAAAACGGTATAAAATAAGACAAAGCTTGCTGGAAAAAGCCGAAGTGTATTTGTATTACTCAGGATTGTGTTACAGGACCTTAACAGAGGACAACAGGCCCATAAATCTACAGGGCCATCAACAGGAAGCATCATTCACTAGCCAGCTAATCTAATTTCTCTTGTGCTTAATGTTTTGTATGTCAACACAGTGGACACCATCTATTCTACTTTGGGTGAAGACAAGCAAACAGTGCTGCAAATACTGTAGAAATACGTTATTAACACATTTATTTCTGTGGTAAACAGGGGGAGGGTTGAGCTTTTGGTTTCACAAAACCACTGCTTACACAAAGATTGCAAATGGTGGCAGCGTTACGTTTCACAAATGACCGTTGCTCACAAATTGCAGATAAATTTGCGGGTCTTGCATGGTACATGCTAATGCGTAGGTCACAAGTATGGCATGAAACATGTCAAAATGAAGAAGTGATCTCATGTTTTAAATTTCAGTTTATATATTTCAGATCTGGTCCTCTGTTGGTACTAATGGTCAGCACACAATATCTGCTGATGGGATGCAAGCTCACTTCAAAATTGGTTAAAACTCTTTAACTCAGAGCCAAGCTTTAAAGAGCACCAGTAACTATTCTGTAACTCTGGTACATCATGGCATTTCATTTATGGCATTTATGGTTTCATTTGGCATTTATGGTATCATCAATGAATTTGTCTTTGTCCACACACACACGGTGTGGTGTTTTTGTTAGCTTTTATTTTAATTCTCAACTTTCCAGGCTTTCTAGTGGAGCAAAGTCATGTAACAATGAGTGCTGTGTCTACAGAAAAGTAAGTCAGTGTTTATTCAAAGAAATCTGTTTTCCTCAGCCGTTGTATACATCTTCTCCTCATCTACACCAACAGCTAAGAGAAAATCTTCTTTTGCCTTTTTTTTAAATGTTTGGTGTCTCAGTTCAGGTTTTGAAAGTCTACCTTGTGACAACAATAGAGTTAAGGTTTCGTCACAGCTTGAAAGTCATGACGAAACGTGTTCTTTTAGGGGTCGGGAAAACCTGTATCACCTGCATTTTGCTCGTTTTGCTACAGCAATAAGTCAGGGTGGTTTTATTTTGGGACTATAAGGCCTTCCCCTGAGACCCACCTAAAAGAGAACTAACTATAGAGAATTTATGTAGTGGAAGTTATCCACTGTAGTTAAAGGTGCTAATCTTTGCCATCAGCTGCTGAGTGATTTACTGAAAAAAATACTGCATGCACGTGACCGCAAATATATCTGTAATGAATCCACACAGTACATTCACCAGCACAATATAGAAGAAGATGAAGAAAGAAGGGAGGAGAGAGAAAAGCAGAGAGAGAGAAACTAGTGTTTATTGGAAAACATGTGCCGCGCTGGCTTCCCTAATATCTGACAGCATGACTGGGTATAAATTAAGGCAGTTACTTTAGTTGGCTAGGCAGCGGAGAGCAAACCTAACATTTTAAGGACTATTTCTCCTTTACTCCTCAGAGACCCAGTGACAAAGTGACTTCATAAAACGCACAACAGCAGTGATCCAAACATTGGCTTGTTTTGTCTGGATTTTTGTAACACGCTTTGTCTTACAGTATAACAGACCTGTTATTTGGCTGATATTAATGTGCTCTCAATGGGCAATAGTGTTATGACTGTGGATCAGTTAATACTCAAGCACTTCTGGTTGAATCCAAGATGAAATCTGGTATGAAACTGTAAGAACTGCTGTCTTTTCACTGACATGGAGTGAGAAGATAATGACAGATTTTTTTTTTTCCAAACACAAGCCCTTCTCATAGAGACGTACAATGACTAGGGACATTAAACACCACCTGACAGGCTGACTGTGCCAATAGATACTATCAGCTTCTATGCAGATGTTATCAACCAATCTTTAAGGCACTGTATGTGTACAAAGCACACTTATTTTGAATGTTTATGTGTGATACATAGCTGTTAGGTTACAAAGATATGTTAGGGATTGATTTATGGATCATGTCATGAGAGTCTTAGAATCAGTTTATTAGGTACACCTAGCTAAAACTAATGCAGTCTAATACAACAGTCCTGCAATAAATCATGAAGGTTAAAATGTTCAGTTTTTATTGAGACTGTTTTAGAGTATGTAGAGTATTTCAGTGATCAGTTTGGAGGCTGCAGTTTGTGGTGCTGTTGAATTGTATTGCGTTATACTGACAGGCATTTCTATTATTTTGTCCAGCCCATTTATATCAATGAGGGTAGGCTAAATAACAGAAACACCTCTTTGTATAATGCAATACAATTCAAGCGCACTACAAACACCACAAACTACCATCATGAAGGTAGGATTGCAGGACTGCATTAAGCATTAGTTTTAGCTAGGTGTACTTAATAAACTAGCAACTGAGTGTATGTATGTAGGTACAGACATAGTTTAATGTAAATGCTTACAAGGCTTTACTGTATTAAAACACATATTTATTTTTCTTCTTATTAGTATTTTATTTTTTTATATTGAATATTTCTTGTTAACAACAATAAAGCAAGTTTTACCACAATGAAACTATATATTGTTTTTCCAAATATGAAACATTTCTCTGAGGAATATCTCTTTTGTTGGAGCTGAGTGCATATTTGACAATACATCAAAGTCAGTGTATGAGACAAACAATATTAATGAGTTTTTTTTTTGAAAAACACAGTAACTATATATATACATACACTTATATAATATAACTGCACAGAATATTTGTTATCAACTCACACCTGTGTGTGCACACAAACATTCACATGCTAGGACAATGAGTTTGACGTCAGAGACGCACACGGCTAAATTTGACAATACAAGTGTAATTAATGGAGTTGGCTCAAACCACCTAAATTCCCTAAACTCTTTGCCTTCAGTTAATTCTGCTGTTGCCTCGTGAAGACTCTTCTCCACCTGATGATGAGCGAGGGATTCCTGCTGTTGTCATAAATAACACTCAGCTCTCCTGGATGACATCCAAGCTGACTTCATATCAGCAATAGTTCCAGAAACCTCCTGCCTTGGCAAACAGCTGGGTTAGATTCATCATTTTCTATTGCTCCTTTCTCCCCATCCTGCTTTTTTCCCTGTTTCACCCCATTAGCCTCTGTCGCACCATGCATTTAGTTCAAGGATTATCAATCAAAAAAAATATTTCTCCAACAGAAAGTCACTCTCTGATGCTGTAGTGTTTTCTTCTAAGATGATGGAAATCCACAAATATTGAATTATATCTAATATCTACAAACATCATCTGTTATCATGACATTTTAAGAATTTATACAACCACTTCAAAATAATGCAATAACAAAAATGTGTTTGTTTATCATTATCTACAATTAATTTATTACAATACATAAAAATGCTATTATTTTGTTTTATTCTGTTATTGCTGTAGTTGTTTTTGTATGTAGTGCATGTCCTTTATTGTTTATCACTGTGAAAGATATATGATAATTACATTTATAGTAAATGAGAAATGGAACAAAAACTAGCAGATATTTTTATAAAGTAATGCATCTTAACTATTAAAAATAATTATTTCATAATCCCCTCCAAAGCTGAAGAAAGCTGAGCATCATTAAGTTAAAAATGGTGGAAATGTATTATAAAATCATTTCACTAGACTTAAGTCAATATTGTAGTGGTTCAAAGTAAATCCATTAAAATAAAGACATGACATGACATGACACTACTCTGAGTAAATGTCAAGCCTTGAACTCAGTCATGACACTTACTCAACATTTTGGCAAAAGTACATTCACTTTGTGAATTTAAGCAAATCTGTGCTTTTATTCAGAAATGAAAAGATATCCTTGAAGCCTCAAAACACAATCAATACTTCATTTTCAAAATTCAATACGAGAGGAGTTTAGTCCCCAGGAAAGAATCACGACAAAATGCTGTGTCATTATTTCCAACATTGCCTTCAACTGATAATCTGTTTTTACTCCCATTTCACTCCAATATTGTGCCTAATTGTCTTGTTGAGACGAAACAACATTTTATGAAGTGCTATTTTGCGAATATACACGCTGTGCTTCGACTAAAAAGATGAAAGGCGGTGAATCTAAAAGCTAAGAACTTTTGCAACAGAGCTACAGAGAAATGACAACATCCAAAAAGATGCTCGACTGACAAGACTCAAATATATATTATTTCAAAAGACTACATGTTTTAGACTGCATTTAAAGACCTTCAGAAGCATCTATGTTCCTCAAGCTTATGGAAAGCAATTATTACGTAGTCGTTCTGAATCACACAGTGAAGACAGAAATAATGAATTTCACTGATTAATTATGGTGAAGGAAACTTAATTGCTTGAGTGCCTCCTTTCAGACAAGTTCTTGGATCTTTTTATTGAAAATGGACTGGTATAAAGAATCACATATTGATTCAAATAATGAAAGATGTTGCACATATATAGAGGTTGAATGTAGCACAGGTTGTCTTCATAAAGTAAGTCTTGTAGCCTTTTTGGTCTGCATTATGTGAGACTTTTGAAAAGCGAGTGTTTTATATTCTATCCTTTAATACTTTACAGAAGGTCACACGCATGACTTCTCAAACATGAGATTAAGATTTGATCTCATTCTGTACTAAATCTAGTTTACATACAGATGTCAATGATGTACAAAGCATCATCAGGTTTGCCCAGTGTTCTGATCCGTTCCCTTCAGGGCTTCAGCAGGTGTTCTGCTCATCGACAGTTTTCCTCCAGAGAGGGGGCCTGTATGTATGAGCCACTGGTGAAGGATCAGAGTGTAGACAGAAATTAACTGGATATTGATTCAGTGCAGAGCAGTCCCCAAGACAGCTATTTGAAGGTACAGCATACAGATAGTTTGGCAGCACGCTGCTCTGAATTCAGACCAGTCAGTGACTTAGAGTGTGTCTTCATTTGGCCAGAGAGCCTGGAGTTTCTGTCCAGTTAAGAGGCCACCTACAACCCAACAATGACAGAGAAGCCACTCAAATTGTACTGTCAACACTGTCTCTGAGAGATTACGCTTATATACTACTAATGTACAGCTACAAATACATATACGTATAGTGTTTTGTCTTTGTCTATGTCCCAGGGGAATTGTGTTATCTGTTAGTTTTTAAAGGCAGTCCAGATCCGTAGTACCGGGGGAAGGTAACAGCCGGGGGCCTGGGTGTGTCCTCATACACCAACGCAGAGGGCCCGTAGATCACAGCGCGTGGGGTTGCAGTGTGAGAGTGGCTTGGTGACGTCACATGGCATGTAATACTTGTAGTGGACACAGATATCGCTGCAGTGCCCTAGAGGGGTGTAGTGCTTAAGGGGGGTTGGTATGAATTAACAGATGCACATACTCATATTCTGGCTCATGTGTTGCGAGAGGACAGCGTAGGACTGCGTCTGTTTTCTTGACCTGTGTGCTGGTTACCTGGCTGTATTTTATATGAATTTGACTATAATAAAGATTATTATTATTGAGTAACCCTGAGTCTCCTCCTCTGATAATTGTGCGCCCACAGTAGCAGATCTTGTGGGCGGGCCCTCTACATCCTCTATTTGAGGCAAGGTTCATTACACTGGTATATGTCTTTATTTGATAGCTGACAATAGAGAGATGACAGCAAATGAGGGAAGAAGAAGGGTCTCCAGCTGGACGCAAACCAGGGACGTTGCAGTTCATGGTCAGCACCATAAACTGTATATAAAGATGGACGACATGACTGCTCCCCAAAAGTGAAGCCAAAACATCTCGATCGCCCCCTGGGGCGGCTGGCTGCAGTATACGGGTCATAAGCCCCGCCCCTCCACGTTAGCGGATGGGACATGGGCCAAACCCCCAAAACTTGAACTTGAACTTGAACCTTGCCAATGAACATAACCCAGGCAGCCATCACATTTCACTCAAAACGTTTATGGAAAACAAATAAATATCCCCAGATTTTCTAGAAGACAGGGTTGGTAACGTATATGGAGAATTATCTATGCTGATTCTTGCTTTGAACAACTGAGAAAACAGTGACATTCATTGTGTAATACTACTACAATGTAACATGTATATCAAAACTGCCTAGAAAAACTGGTAATTGGGTTGCTGCTGAGTGGGCTATCATGGATGAGTTGTGCAGTGACAGCAGCCATTAAGTTGTGTACAGAGAGCACCAGGCTGGCTGTAGGCCTCCAGGGAGATATGTCAGAGCCTTTTAGTGGAAGAGGAGAAGAGTGATGGAGCACCCCACCCTCATGTATCTCCCACTCAATGAGCAGCCAGACCACTTAAAGAATGCCAATGATTGGCAGCTCGAAATCTACAAACTGCTTATTGTGCTGCTAAAATGTATGAATAATACATGTCCGGCAAAGGGTATGTTGCAGTGTCTTAAAATGAACCCATGTATCAATAGCTACAGTATACACCTTTGAGGTTAATAAATATTCTGTTGGTACTGCTTTTATAGTGATTTTTTTTATGGATCTGTGGTTTGTCTTTGTGTGGTTGGCCACTTTTGTTTGTGGCTGTTGTAATAAAGTGGCAGTTAGAGCACTTGCACCAAGGTGAGGGTGCAAAATGCTGAGGAAAGAAAGAATATATTGAACTACATAAATTTAACAAAAGGTAAATGTATAGGGGATGTTTCTGAATTGCTGAATTTTCAGTCACCATTACGGCAAAAGTTCTTGCAAACAATTGGTTTCTTTTACTGTTTAAAGGCACAAATTGTAATCCAATATAATTTATTTCATTATTATATTATCATTTTTATTTTCCTTAAGTCAAACTCAATTTATGAGGTTCAGAAAATTACAGATTGAGGTTTGAGGATCTTTTAGGCAACAAGTAGCTTCTAACAATGTGAAAAAAAGACCCCACAGTACCCCCCACAGTGTCGAAAAATGGTTGTCTAAGCTACAGCCAATGTTTTTCAGCTTCAATACATACACCAAGTGGCACCTAGTCTGTAGGTTTTTGAATTGCCTTATACTATGTGTGAGTCATATTTTTGTCACCCACAAGATGTGACTGGAACGCACTCATGACACACATGACGTTTTAATCGCTGCAAATCAACCTAATTGTACCCTCTCTCTCTCTCTCGTGATGACAGGAGGTTCAGCTCATTGGAGATTTTTATAACCTCGTCCATTGTGGCACTTCCTATCCAGTATACCGTATTATATTTCATTTAAACAGATATATGTGGGAGGTGAGAAAACAAATAAAAACAAATGACATTGCCTTCATGTATGTTGTGCCCGACTAGCTATTTGAATGCAAAACAGCAGCCCAGCACACACAGGTGATTAGTATGCTGGTAATATCCATACTCTTAAGGTCATTAGAACAGATAAACACATGCAGCACATTTGCAGAATCCTTAATGCCAAATTGTCTGCTTTCTCTCAGGGCAGAGACAGCTGTGAAATGTTCCTCAACAGGCCCAAGTCTCATAATATTTCCATTTAAATGCCAGGACAAAGAATACCAAACTGCAGGGTTATTCAGAAAGAGGAGCAGGCTTTAGGCTGACAAGATTAGCTTCTTTATCCTCTGCCTCCTACTTCACTCTCTGTGTCATGGTGCCTAAATAAGCCTCCTTTCCTCAAGCTTTTTCCAGAGACATACTAAACTGAGGATTCTGCTCAGCACCCTGAGGTGACATCAGACCCAATCTCCCTCCAGTTGCGTGACATCAAACAAGTTTAACTATTTTGAAGCATCACTGCAGAGTGCAAATTATCTGAAAGTGATCTTCCATTTAAGAGGTTACGACCTAATGAGGACCTAATTGATC